>MU225170.1:686427-770460 GCA_018584345.1 Thuja plicata | reverse complement strand
GATTAGAAGGCAATAGGTCACCTTTAGAGGGTTTATTATGTTTTTCATGCTTTTACTAACCCTAAGTTACTAAAACAATGATCTATTGAAGTGTTTGTGTCCATCTAACAGGTACCCATTATCACACACACAGGTGTAACTTTTGATCAAGGAATTACGCCTACCATAAGATCAAAATAGACTTTTTCAACATCTTAAGGCACAGAACACCACAAGGACTTTAGACTTAGGAAATAATTAATACATGGGCCCCGCTAGGACTTAGGATTTAAAAAGAAATGCACCCCACACAATGACTTAAAACCCATGGCTTAAAGTGACTTAAGTGGCTCCCGAAAAAGGTAATGCAAGAAAATAAGAAGCATGAGAGAATTAGGGTTTAGAACCAAAAGGAAAACTAAGGGTTGGACCAAAATGACAATTAGGGCTTAGAAAAAAGGCTCAGATAAAGCATAAAAATAGGTAGGACTAAGCACCATGGAAATAATTTGCAGTCCTAACAGTGGCTCCAACTGAGGAATTTTGATCGCATGATCAACACTAGAACACCAGCACTCTGGGACATGGACCAAAACTCACAACAAAACCCTAAAACTGTACATATATACACATATTACTGTGTATGAAAAGTGAACTATGAGAAAAATGGCTTTAGATATTGTCCATGCACCTGCAATTCTTGCACTTCACCAGTAGGACTTTGCAAGAAATAAGAATCCTTCCCATGTACATTCTGTACAATAAATGGTCCCAACCATAAGGACTCAAATTTTCCATGCTTCCCTTTTTCTTCTAACCTCACATTCAATTGGAGCACCGTGTCATTCACATGAAATTTCCTTTCTGATGCTCTCTTGTTAAAAAGATACTTGGACTATTGTTGGATCTTCTTATTTTGCACTTGTACTTCACTTTTGACCTCATCCAACTCCACCAACTACAACATTATGTTTTGCATTAGCTTTGTCACTTCTATGTCCTCATCTTTGATGAATTTGTAGATTGGAGAAAAAATGTTTAATGGTAACCAAGCTTGTGTTACATAAACCATCTCAAAAGGGGACACACCTATGACTCTTTTTACTATTATCCTATCAGCCCACAAAGCTAACTTACACTTTGAATTCCAAGACCTTTTGTTCCTCTCTAATGTCTTCTTTATAATCTTCGTAATACTCTTGTTACTGGATTCTTCTTTTCCATTCGCCTGTGGATGATATGGTGAAGAATAAGAAACCATTATACCATACTGGTCACAAAACTCCTTGAATTCTTTAGACCTAGAGCACATATTATTATCCATAAGTAGCTTTCTTGGCACACCAAACCTACTCAAGATGTTCTCTATTAGAAAATAAATGACCACCCTACTAGTTGCCCTCTTGGTTGGTATAGCCTCAACCCACTTTTTTGAAATAGTCAGTGGAAACAAGGATCCATCTGTGACCCCCACTAGAATTTTCTAAAAAATCTCCAATAAAAATCAATGCCCCATTTGGAAAAAGGAACCTCAACTGAAATTGGATTCAAAGGAAAAGCCCCTAAATACATTAGCTTATTTGAAAACTTCTAACAAGCTTCACATTTATGCACAAACTGATATGTGTCCCTGAATAAACAAGTCTAATAGAAACCATCTCTAAGTATCTTATGTGCAGTTGTCTTGGCAGAATAGTGCCTCCCCACATACACCACTATGTGTTTCTTTTAATACTTTCTCATACTGAGTCCTATCTAAAAAAAATAAGAGAACTCCATTTCTACTTTTCCAATATAAATCTCCTTGAATTAACTCATATTTGTGAGCCTGAAGTCTGAGATTCCTCCTTTGATTTTCTATCATATTCTCATTACATTTTGTATTCTTTAAAAAATATACAATACTAGTATACCATGGTTGCATCTCAATGCTAGTTTGCATTTCATTTGTTTGAAAATTATTTACTTGGGTAAGCTCCATATTTGTATCTGTCATGAGCTTTTCTAACCCCAAGCCTCTAACCAACTTGGTAATCTGGATCTCCAAATAAAATTCTTATATTCTATTGATTCACCTGCACCTCTTACCAATAACCTTATTTTGTGAAAGAATATCCTTAATAACAACATGAGGTACATAAGAAATTGCCTTGGAACATACCAAATAATGCTCGAAAGCCTTGACTACCTTAACTAAGGCATAATCTTTTTTCCATAATTTCATAATCTAATTCTGCTGCCCGCAAAGACTTGCTGAAAAATGCAATAGGATGTTCAAATCCTTCCTTGTCCTTCTGTAGTAGCACTCAAGAAATGGTATGGAATGAAGAAAATGAGAAAAGAGAACATGGCAACTCAGAGTTAGGAGACTTCAAAACTGGTGCTTCCTAAATAGCCAATTTAATCTTATCAAAATCTAGTTGAGCCTCTTCATCCCAACCATACTTAACACCTTTCTTTAGCAACTTGAGAATAGGTTTTACAAATTCTGTTAAAATTTACAATAATCCTTCTTACGAAATGTATCTTTCCTAGGAAATATTGTACCCCTTTGATGTTCTTAGGAGGAGTCAACTTACTGATGGCTTCAATCCTCTCTAGATCAATTCTCACTCCTTCTTTGGACACTATATGCCCTAGCAATTTTTGTTTTGAAACAACATAGTGACACTTCTTCAGATTTAGAGACACTCCAAACTCCAAAGCCTTACAAATTTTTTTTATCCAAATGCTTGCAATGGTCCTCATCTTTCTTTGAGTATGCAGTGAGATCATCTTGA
Organism: Thuja plicata; assembly: GCA_018584345.1. Classification (NCBI taxonomy): domain Eukaryota; kingdom Viridiplantae; phylum Streptophyta; class Pinopsida; order Cupressales; family Cupressaceae; genus Thuja; species Thuja plicata. Next base: position 767,701 of record MU225170.1, on the reverse strand, counting down.
TAAAAAACCATGATTTCATTTATGAAATCCTTGAAAGAAACCTTCATTACTCCCTGAAAAGTGGCCCCTACATTCATCAGACCAAAAGGAATTCTTACATAAACATAAGTCCCCCATGGGGTAGTAAAATGTGTCTTGAACTACTCTGATTCATTTACCAAAACCTGATAGTAACCTAAAAACTTACCCATCATGGATAAAAGATCACATCATGTAACTCTTTGCAACATGAATTCCATATTAGGAAAATAATAATTATCCTTGAGTGATGCTACATTTAGGTTCCTGAAGTCAACACAAAGTCTGATGTCTCCATTCTTTTTTCTTACTGGTACAAGATTAAACACCCAAGATGAATGTCTAATTGGTTTAATAATTTTAGCCTCCCTAAGTTTCATTAACTCTTCTTACATTTTTGGTGCTAACAATGGATTAATTGGTCTTTAATTCTATCTAAAAGACTTGACATCTTTCTTTAGAGGAATCTCATGCTAGAACAAGTCCTCTCTATAGGCTTTAAGATCCTCACATGACCAAGCAAAAACATGCTTGTATTTCTTCAATAAACTGATCAAACTTTCTTTTATGTGAGGGGATAAGTTCTTCCCAATGTATACCATTTTAGGGACTACCTCCAAACCTAAATTTATCCCCTTAACACTCTCAAATTTAACATCATACCTTTTATATAAGCGACTATCATTGTCACTCAACATGCCCTTAAGTTCAAACAAACCCCTAGGTATTACATTTGTTGGCAACTGAACAACCTCAATCCCAAAAATAGTTTTCTTATCATCTACGTTTTCAACTAGAGCATTATAATCAATTCTCTGGACCTCATAACTATCCATACATTGAATGAGCCCGAGAATATCATAGTCATCCTCAAATACTTTCCAATTACACACATTATCAGGAATAGTAGACCCAATCTTAATTTCAATGGTATAAATCCCAACCAAAGTTATATCATCATTTTTATGGCTACACTTGCTGGGAAATCAGCCATAATGTTCTTAGATCTTTCTATCCATTCAATTAAGAAAGCATAAAAAAATTCTATCTTATCCCAAACTGCATGCTTGTATAATTTTAATCTATCATTTTTAACAGCATACATGGATCTAATTTAGAAAATTGTTAACTCTGAGTCCCCAAATACTCTTAACAATTTTATCCCATGTTTTATTGCAACCTCTAAGCCTAACAACAATGCTTCATATCCTGCAATGTTATTTGTACATTGGAAAACTAAGAGGAAAGAATACTTAAAAGTTACACCTGATGGGGAAATAAAGACTACACAAGCTCCAAATCCTTCCTTGGAGCATGTACTATCAAAGTACATTTTCCATATCCCATCATTATGTGATTTCAATTCATCCACCAATGGGTCTTCATTCTCAACTCTGGACCTATCTTGGTCAATTCTGAAATTTTCCATGTCAACATCCATAAAATAGATAAGCACCCTTGGATCCTTTCTCTCAATTATCACTAGAGCACGTGGCTCCCTATATAACTTAACATCACTCCCATTGATAGGGATGATAGCATAAGATAGGTGCAACTGCAGATGTCCTCCAATGGCTTCTTCCCACTATCTACATAACAACATACCATAATGGGGTTGTGTATCAATGACAACAACATCCATCTTGAAAGTAGCCTCTAGAAAAGAAGAAATCTTGACCTCAATACCCTTCATGGTTCCAATCATAGACACCTCTCTATTTTCCATAGAAAAATATCTTCCAAAAGATGTATCAAATTTTAAGCCCAACTCCCTCATAATACCATAAGGCATTACATTTGCTACAACACCTGAATCTATCATACAATTTTTTATTAATTGGTCATTTACTAGAAAATTCATATAAAAGGGGTCTACCTGAGAAGGTTCCTGAATAATAATGTTCCCCACATAAATCCTAGGAGCCTCCTCCTCATCATTTCCTTTTTTATTCATGGTCTATGTAATAGGAAAAACATCATCAGGTATACTTTTAAGAAAAGAGAAAGCAACCTATCTATGCTCCTTTATCTTCAACATTTCAATCAAAGGAACTCACACCCTCATATGAGATAATGCATGATTCATGTTGGAAGCTAGAAAAACAAGGATATCCTCACTGGAATCTTTACTCTTGTTCTCCCTGGATTTCCCTATTTTCTGATAAGTAATGGGTGTACTCTTGCTTGGATCCCAAATATTGTCTTTATTTTGAATTGAGGCTTTAGGTGAATTTTCTTTTATAAACAATGAACTAGGATTTCCCTGATCCTTATCTACTTTCCCATTTCTTAAATTGTAAGTGCTCCTATCCTAAGAAATTGCAACAATAGTGAGATATCTCACTTCTTCATCACTAGGTCTTCTTAATTGAACATGTTCATCCTTTGCATTAGAAACATCTATAGTACGATGCATAAAATCATGTGGTTCATCACTCCCTTCTATAGCATATGTCATGAACATATTGATTTGAGGACCCTCCTCCTCTTTATCACTTTGTTCATTTTCATTCTCAGTTGATCTTGCTAAAGCTTGTGCAACCGCACAGTCAAAAGGAGAATGTGGCATGTTGCACGACACACACCAAGGAGAATTCTCTACATTGTGTTCATTATTCCTCTTCAATGGATCAGGATTTTCTCTATTGTTTTCACCACTTGGTCCCTCTGGTACAGGTTTACCATCCCTCCAATTTTTCCTATAGGGCATGTCCTACAATCTATAAGGCTTATCAAACCTTTGAAAATATTGTTTATTATTCTATTTCCCCTTTCATTCTTGTCCACCTTAGCTGTAAGGTCTTTGATTGCAGTAACTAGTTTGTCAACTCTATCAACTTTGTCCTCTTCTTTGGGAAATATTCCTCTCTTCCCAAGTTTAGTTGAATCCCTTCTATTAATTTCTATACTAACTTCCATCTTGTAAGAATCTCGCAACTACTAGGATTTTTATATCTTACAAGATAGGAAATATTTCCATCCAGTGCATTACAATATGTAGTAAAACACACATTTTAATCTAATCTCAGCACTTGGAAAAGTCTATGCATAGACTTCTAAAATCTGATATTGAATTTAGCTACATTCTCATTTTGAAACTTATTGATGTTATTGAATTCATTTAGCATAAAATTGGAGTTCACCTTGTCACCATAATGCTCTTTAAAATGCATTGTAAACTCATCCCATGAACTAATACTACCATCAACTAAGCCACGGTATGAATCTATGGCATCTTAATTTAATTATTGCACAAATAGCTTTATTACAACATCCTCATGCTCTATTTCATAATCACTCATCTTATCAGAGAAAGCCTTTAGATGCTCTTCACCAGTTACTACATTATTTCCACTAAACTTAGGGATTCTATCTCTTATTTCATTTGGGATGACATTTGGTTGGCCTAGAATACCATCAAAAAATATTTTATTATATGTCTCCAAATGCATGGGTCTTCTTTGAAAACCAACCCCAACACTTTGAGCAATTGTACCAACACCTTGGTTTTGATTTACATTACCCTAAAATGAACTAGATCCCAGGACATTAGTACTAAATTTTGTTGTCTACACCTTAGGACCTAATCAAATTCTACCTTGAGTATTAGAAATAGTATTAACTACCTTAAGATTTGTAGCAGACTGCAAAAAGGCAATTTTCTTCTTCATTTATGGAGTACCAGCATCTAACTCTACTTTTTCTAACTGTTTAGCAGTATCATCTTTTATTTTCCTAGCTCTTTCTAGCTTGATGTCAATCAATTACATGCCCTGAGATATCTTTAATATATCATTAGGTTCATTAATCAATATACCATTAACCTTATGTTTACCTTTTCCAGATATAAGGTTACTTGTACTGACTGAAGGGGGATCTTGTAAGGAAGCCTGAGTTTTTGAAGGTCTTTCATTTTCCCAATCCACAATTTTTCTGATCACGGGATCCTGCTCCACATCATTTTTCTTTAAATAACTCTACTTCTCCCCACATTCCCTTCTCAAGGCATCCACATCACCAAAGATTTCTTTATTCTAACCCTTATAGCCTTGATTCACCAACTTAAGTTGAGCCATCTTTCTTTGCAAGTTCTTATTTTCAACAATAGTTTCCATGACCTCATTCTCTTTATCTGTTTCCATTCTTTACCTTAAAATAATTTGTTCCTATATTTCTCTTCTTAAGGCATCATTATTTCAGAAAATTTCATTAGGATTAGGTAATGTAATCTCATAATTTGTATAATCTTTTAAGATTATCAAATCTGAGTCCCCTTGGTTCATAGCGTTCTCATAAGGATCATCTTGAAGAAAAGGGTCATTCCTTATATTTTGGGAAGAAGTATCCAAATTCGAAGCATTTCTAGGTCTAAAATCCTTATTATTTTTCTTTTCATTATCCATCCTATACTTAAATTGTGTTACAACCTTTTTCTAAGATACATCTTCTTGGACAAGAGTATCAAACATGTTGTCAAATAAGCCTAAACCATTTGATTCGGTACTTATAGAAGAAGAAGCACTCCCTTCTAGGATAGGATCCAATGGGTGACCTACAAGTGAAGCCTTAGGCTTCCAAGAATTTGCATCACTAGACTTTGTCCTTTTTGACCAATTTATTCTAGCATGCTTTGGGAGCCCATCCTCCAACTCAGCTTATGGATGTTCCTTCATGTATTCTCTAGTGTTTCACATATTGTTTATATCTTGAATAAAAAAGACCTAAAACAAAACTGTGAGCTCAACTAAAACACTACACAACCAAACTCGAAGTCGCCACCCCAACCAACTTGGGGAATTAAAAATATAAAACTTGACCCTTAAATTTTACAAATATTAAAGGAAATTATGAAATCAACTAATCTATTAGTTTCCCTAGTAAAGTTGCCAAATTTTTTAGTTCTTTTTCTTGTTGATCATTTTATACCCGCACCTAAGGTATATTCCTCTATATGCCCAAACATTGATTCAACAAGAAAAACAAATAATGTTCAACAAGGTTCAAAAAACCTTCTACACTTCAAGCTCCGCAGACTCGGGTGGGTATTACCTATCTTCTATCTTTAATATTTAGATAGTATCACAAACTAATAGGCATAGTATATGCAACATAAAACATGTAAATGGTAAGATATTTTATAAAGATTTATGGGAGCCACATATTCTAGCATACTAGACCAGTGCCCTATCTAGTGGGTATGTAGTCACTCTAAATGAAAAGACTCTTAACAACAATATACATCAAATGTAAAACTTGCAAATGATCTTTGAACTTGACTATGCCTTACATACTCAATTCACACTCTTGGAAGCAAATATAATCATCCAATTCATTACATTTCTTTAATCACTGAAACCACTTTAAGGAATTTAATTCTCTCTGAAAGAAACCCTAAACTAGTTAGACGCTTTGCCTTATAGAGTGATGGATTGAGATGTCCTTAACAACCAATCCAAATGAATACAAGAACTAAAAAAAGACATTAATCATTAATATATAATAGATAACAGGAAAATACAGACATATATTGATAGTAAAACATCTAAAACATTCAAAATCAGAACCAAAGAGACCACTAATAGCCTTAATCTTAATTTGTAGATCTTACAAGCCTTATGTGGCATAAAAATACCATCCTTATAAAAGATCTAGAAAACTCTAATTATACCAATCGAAGACCACAATCTTGGACCACCTTAGGGAAAACAAACCCTAAAACACAACCACCAAAATATGGGAACAGATCCAACATTAAGGTAGAAAAGACATGGAGCCGACTAAGGGTTACAAAATATATGAAAATCTGATAAAAAACCCAAGCCATCACCTCACAACATAAATGAAGCTATAGTCATCAAAATTCTATCCCTTCAACATCCTAGGACTGCATAAATGTGAATCAAAAGATCAAGTCCATCCATCTAACTTCCTGCAACATGAAACCCAGAGCCACTGCCACAAAACGCTCTACAACATAAAACATTAAAATATTTGCCTCAACGGTCACCCCTGGTGCAGAAACTCCATCGACAACTGAGATCAAACCTTATATTCATTTTAAAATGCAGTTGTCTAATCAACCCTTAAAACACTCATGAGCCTGTAATCCCAAGAAACATAGAAGTTCCATGCAATATTCTCAATACCATTTGATTTTTCTTCATCAACCTGGACAGGTGTCAATCAGGCGTGATCCTGTGATGAATACAAATAGTGCACCATTATTTAGTGGCATCACACCAACCGTTCAATCAACCTAGACCTACTTGATGCTTTAACCTCCTTCAAACCTGGCCAGGTCCCACCATCAGCCACATGTCACACATGCATGATTCCTTGAAGAATATCCTCCTTTCATGTTTTGATCATAGAATTGTTCCCACTATTGGATTAAATATGATATGATCGTGATGCTTTCTTGCTTTCAAATTTTAAGACGCTAGCCCCATGATCTCAAGATGGACACTTGGCGTTCAGGCGTGATGCCGCTATGAGTATCTTTGGTGTAAATTTAGATCAAAATAGACTTGCTCGACATCTTAAGGAACAGAACACCATGGGGACTTTAAACTTAGGAAAAAATTAATACACTGGCCCCACTAGGACTTAGGATTTAAAAATAAATGCCCCCTGGCATGATGACTTAAAACCCATGGCTTAAAGTGACTTAAGTGTCTCCCGAAAAGGTAATGCAAGAAAACAAGAAGAACGAGAGACTTAGGGTTTAGAACCAAAAGGAAAACTAAGAGTTGGACCAAAATGACAATTAGGGCTTAGCAAAAAGGCTTAGACATAGTAAAAAAATAGGCAGGACTAATCACCATAATAATAATTTGCAGTCCTAACACTCCTAACAGGGAAAAATCATTTACTGCGGTAGTGAGCTTGTGGGTGTCATCCCCAACATGGTTTTATCCCTCTTACAATAGTTTCCACATGAAAACTTTGTGTGTTATGTGTGTTTCTTATGTGGATGCTTGATGTTATTTACTTCTATTTGATATCATCAATTGTGTGTTTCATTATTTGGAAGTTGTTGATTAACTTTTTTAGATTGGAGGTGAAAATTATTAAGTACTTGGTTACATTGATTTCTTACTAACAACAATGTCCCATTTCTTTTGACAAATTGATTGAAAATTGAATCACCATTAAAGATTCCTTTGTAAGAAATGGTTAATTGAAACTTTACAAAGACACCAAAGGCTCTACTAATAATCAAAATAAAAAAAAAACAATGAGAAACCTAAGTTTTGGACCCAAAATAACATGTTACCAATGATGGGGTTGTAGACAACAATAATGTGAACCCGTCACAATCCGCTTTCAATTTTTCCAATCCTCATCCCCAAAAAATAATCAATCAGGAAACACATCTCAAAACAATCAAGACAAACCAAAATCATTCTCATATTCACTTAGACAAAAGTTTACACCTTTGGGAGAACCACTTGATTCGGATTTGAAAAATATTTTGGAAAACAAGATCATCACATTACGAGAAGAAAGAGAATTTGAACCAAGAGTGAAGCTAGCATGGTGGAATGACTCACATTGTTGTGACTATCATAGGAATAAAGGTCACAAAACTAATGATTGTATGAAACTAAAACACCATCCAATATTTGAATGATAATGAGGTTATTATGATGTCTGGTCACAAAACCAATGAGAAACACATAAAGTTCAAAACTCATTTTTATGAGTCATGAAAAAGGAGAATCTTCCAAAATTAATCAAAGGAACAAAGCCAAATGTTATCCTTCATATGACAATACCATCAATAATCTCTCAAGTTTTTATTATCGAGTTAATGCGATTGTGACTAAAGACAAAGAAGAAAAGAAATATGCCAATGCAATAACTAGAAATAAAAACAAAGTTTCTTTGAGGGGGAAAAATTCTAAGACAACATCCAATTCTCAAAAATATGACATCATGGATGAATTGCACAAAACCCCCACTCAAATATCCATTTTAGAGTTATTGAAACTTTCACCAACGCATAAAAATATCCTAGAATGAGACCTATTAGAAATAAATGTGCCTAAAAATTTGGGTGTTGATCAATTCCAAGCTATGGTGGGACACTTAACTTCACCCCATTACCTATACTTATCAGAAGAGGATGATATATATTTTAATCACCCTCACAATAACCCACTCCATATTGAATTCCTACTTCATAAACATCGAGTAAGATGAGTGCTAATAGATGAAGGGGTGAGTTTAAACATTTTTACATTAAAACTTGTATGTGCTATAGGGTACTATGAAGATACAATCTATATTGAAAGAAAAACTACTATCAAAGCTTATGATGATGAAGAAAGATCTTCCAGAGGGCTAGAGGTTTTACCAATCAGAGTTGGACCTATTGAAAATAATCTATTATGTCAAGTCCTTAACTTGAATTTATCTTACAACATACTTCTAGGTAGACCATGGATACATGAGATGCAAGAAGTAGCATCTACCTATCACCAATTTCTCAAGTTTCCCTTTGAAGGACAAGAAATTAATATTCCTAGTGAATCAAATCCATTTCAGTATTTTACCACCATGAAACCAATAACAGATATCCTTGTTCTACATAATATAAAAGTAGGCATCTTGGGTTTTGCAGAAACTAATACACATCAAGAGACCTCTACTCCTCAATCTTTAGATAAAGGAAAGAAAAAGTGGAGTATACACCTACTTCCTCAAATAAAGAAAATGGTTATACCTTAACAAGCATGATGAAACAACTCAATTTGAAGGATAAAGGAATGAATTAATGTTCATTATCAATACCATATTTTCCTACTTCACCGAGATCTCATGGAATGCCATCAAGTGCTCCACATCAGAATTCTAAACCAAAGATAATGTTTGATGGGACCTTTATTAAAGGAAAAATTGAAGATGAAAAATATGAGGATAAGGATATATTTTAATGGTTATACAAAGATGAGGAAGAGGAAAACATCTCCCAAGACATGTGAACTATCATAATACCTAATGAAAAATATGGAAAGGGATTTCACCTCATGCAGAAAATGAGATATGATAGGACAGGTCCCATTGGAAAAATAAAGGAAGGTATCATAGAACCCTCAGAAACCACATTTAGAATAAAAATTTATAAGAAAGGACTCGCGTATAAATAATTTCCCTACAAACAAAAACAAATGGAAGCTACACAGAGACTATATGAGTAAATTAACAAAGTAAAAGCTTGCAATGACTTAGATTAAAATGAGTGATAATAGGATTCTCATGCTGGAGAAGACTCTTGTGAAGAAAAAAACATTCATGTAGTTCACACTTACACAACTACACTTGATGAGGGACAAATCTCTAGGTCTACGCCACTTGAACTTGACTCAAAACATGTTGACAATATTTATGATGAGGATAATCAGATAATAAACCATAGAGATAAATTAGAGGCAAGTTCTATTAATTATGTTGATCCCCTCATGGAATAATTGGACCAATTCTCTATCAGAACCCTTACTGCATTTGAAACAAACCAACTCGATGATCCTTTATCATTAATTCATCTTGAACTTATTTATGGGGATAATAAAAGGCCAATTAAGATAGATACTTTCACCAAAAACCATGTCATTTCTATGTCTCTCCATGCTATTGAACTTCAAACAACTTCCACCAAGAAACTCACTAACGTGACTTGACGTAGCCAAAGTAGGAGGGTCCAAGAAAATGAACTATCCAAAATTTCAGCAAGAGTTACACAGTAGAAACTCAAACATTTCAAGAATAAAATACACAGATCTAGAGTATGGAACACACATTCAACCTTTTCATTAACGGGTAAAACAATTATAAATCTCTGCAATAGCAGTCAACATGCCTAACTCAAATTCTAGGGACTTATTACAAGGAAACCTAATTATCCTTTCTGACCTATGACTGAAAAATAGCCTCCTTCAAACCCTAGCTTACTTCCTTCAATCTCCTTAAACAAGAACCAAGACCCAACTTAAATACATATCCACAACCTAACATGTCAGCCTCAAGATTATATCCCCAAGAGAAACAAAATGTGTTACCATCTAAATCCTAGTCATCCTCCAATCTAAGATCTTTAACCAATGAATAAATCACTAAGATAAATCATACAAACAGGTTGACCAAATATGTAGTCACATAGGAAAATGAGCCATAAGCACCACCAATCAAGGAAATCCAACCAACAATTCAAACACTGATCAGTTCAAGAACATGAAGAACATATTCTAAATACAACAAAAGAATCTAGCATAACTTTAGACGCAATACTTTAAATGAATTTTGATCATAGGGAAATATTCCTAATGATCTCGATAATATGAATCTACAACCTCAACTGCTAAGGATCTGTAGAACTCAACTGCGACAAGAACACAACAACCAACAACTAGGATCAGAAAGACTCAGATGTTTTTGGTTGATGCAAGATTGCAATGAACCCAAAATGCTCCTGCATTAGACACCCAAGGTTATTTGAAAAGTGAGCCTCTCACTTTTCTAAGATTAAGTAAAACAAAATCATTTTAACTCCACCTGATAAATCCATGAAGAATCCTCAATCGGTATGCTCTTCCACTTAACAAGATATTCTCCATACTTCTTTCCTCTAGTGCTTCTACCAATTCTGGTATCCAAGATCTATTCAACCTCTTCCTTCTGCTTCTTACGATATTGTAATTCACTCTCTAATACATCTCCCACACTAATATCTAATTTATGATATCCATACAAGTCTTCTATTTTGAATATTCTTGATATGTCCATGTCCTTTGGTAACTCAACTTTATAAGAATTCCCTGAATCAAACTTTCTCAAGATCCTACAAGGTCCAAACTTCTTCATCTTCAATTTACTATAGGTACCAATTGGAAATTGACCTTTTCTCAGGAAAACCATCACTTCATCACCAACTTCAGACTCCTTATATTTCCTCTTCCTATCATATTTCTCCTCATACTTATCATTCATACCTTCCAAATTTTTCTTAATTCTATCATGCAAATCCTTCATATGATCGATAAACCATTTTGCTTCAGCACTCCTCTTTTACTCAACATTGACATCCCTCAATTGTGTTACTCCTTTAGGATGTAAACCATAAACAATATCAAAAGATGTTCTCCCAGTACTCCTATTCACTGAATTATTATAAGAAAACTCTGCTTGTGCCAAAACCAAATCACAATTACCTACCTTCTCACCAACCAAGCATCTCAGTAGATTAACCAAACTCCTATTAACAACTTTAGTCTATGGGTGAAATGTAGAACTAAAATTCAATTTTGTGTTAAGCTTCCTCCAAAAATATCCAGGAAACATAGTATCCCTATCTGAAACAATTCTCTTAGGAAACCCATGCAATCTGACAATGTCTTTGAAAAAAAATCAGGTATATGTATTGCATCTAATGTCTTCTTACATGGAATAAAATGAGCCATCTTTGAAAACCTGTCAACCACCACAAACATTGAATCATTACCTCTTTGATTTTTTGGAAAACCAAGAAAAAAATCATGCTAAGCTCCTCCCAAGGCTTCTCTGGTAAAGGTATTGGTGTATACAATCCACTATTATGATTATTCTCTTTAGCAACTTGACAAACCTGCACTTCAAAATAAAATTATTAACATCCTTATGAATCTGTGACCAATAATATTTCTCCTTGTTAACTTCCATTGTCTTATCAATCCCAAAGTGTCCAGTTAATCCTCCAAAATATTTCTCCTTAATCAAACTTTTCCTCATAGATCCTATTGGTATACATAACTGAACTCCTTTGAACAACAATCCATCCTATAGGAGATAATCCAACAAAGAAATCCTATCAGTAACCAAAGCTTCCTTACAATCTTTCCAAGGTTTAGAAAAATCTAGATCATCCTTATAAAAAGTCTTCAATTCATCAAATCCAAGCACTTTCACCTTCATCTCTGTCATACAATTCCTTCTTCTACTCAAACCAACAAAAAATTTCTTAGACTTTCCACTCTTGTGCTTTTGATTCAAAAAATCAAAGCTTCTTTGTGCTCCATGTGTCCATTTGAATTCTTTCTTATCTCCCCTCATTGTCTCAGTCATAGCATTGCAAACAGAACTAAAATTCCTAATGAACTTCCTATAAAAACTTTCCAAGGCATGAAATGATCTTACCTCACTAACACTTTCAGGTTCAGTCCATTCGAAAATTGCTCTAACCTTCTCAGGATCCATCTTCAATCCTTTAGCAAAAATAAAAAATCTAAGGTATGCAAGTTCATTCTTCATAAATTTACACTTCTTCAAATTTATTTGAAACTTCTCCTCTCTTAGGTTTTGCAATACTTTCCTTATATGTAATGTGTATTCCTCTTTTGTCTTACTAAAAATCAGAATGTCATCCAAGTGAATTATAACATATTTACCCATAAATTCCTTCAACACTTCATTCATCAACCTCATGAAAGTACTTGGTGCATTAGAAAAACCAAAAGGAATTACTAACCACTCATACAAATCTTCATTAGCCTTAGAATAATTCTTCCACTCATCACCTTCTCTTATTTTGATATGATGAGAACCACTCTTCAAATAAATCTTTGTGAAATACTTATCTCCACTCAAACAATCCATTATGTCATCCATCCTAGGTAAAGGAAACTAGTACTGCACAAGGACTCAAAATTTGTATGATTAATCCTTTCCATGGAAACTCATGTACTTTTCTATTCAAATCTTCATTCCCTGCTGGTGTCAACTGGTAAGCTGATTTATTAGGAAAACTAGCTCCAGGAATTAGATCCATGAAATGACCAATACTCCTAACCAGTGGAAAACCATCAGGTACATTATCTAAAATCACATTTGCATACTCATCCAACATTTCCTTAATCTCTTCAAGGTATTCACCGCTCATATCTATATCCGCAGCCTTCTTTGGGACAATATAAAAATATATATTCTCATGTCTCATACCTTCCAAGAATTTCCTTTTATCAACCATGAAAATTCTAGCATTGGTACAAATTTCCCTTTTAAAAAGATCCTCCAAAGGCATCAATCTTTGTCTCATACCATTAGCCACAAAAGTATATTTATTTATTCTCCCAACATGTATAGCTTGTGTATCATATTGACAAGGTTTACGAAACAAAATATGACATACATCCATAGGAACTATATCACACAAGACTTCATCATGATATTTCCATTTTTTCATTTTAACCCAACATTGTTCACTTATGAACACCTTGTTATCATCTTTTATCTATGCAATTTCATAGGGTTTAGAATGTTTCAATCTCTACAACTGCAACTTGTCTACCATTTCCTCAGATGCCAAATTCTCAGAACTACCACCATCAACAACAACTTTACATGTGTTACCACCAACAAGATATTGGGTCCAACATGTTCATTATTTGCAAAGAGTTCTCCATCTTTTCATCATGGTACATGGTTCTCCTCATGATCAACATCTCTCCCTTTTTAACCTGATTATTGCTAACTAATTCATAAGATCCCTCTTCTTCCACAAGAGTTTTCCTTATACTACTTTCCATTCTTTTCTCAGATCCACCTTGTTTACACTCAAATTACCTATGACCTTTGTTGGTAGTAATAGGTATTGAGAGGGGGGTGAATCAGTACAACAGATATTTAAGTAATTTAGCCACCCAACTAATTTAGCTCTGAAATACTTTTCAAACTATAAAGAAACTGATCGATGAAAATATATAAATAAAAATAATATTAAGCATCGACAAAATCACCACATATAACACATATTTTTTACTTGGAAACCCTTGTAAGAGGGAGAAAACCATGGCGGGGATGACACCCACAAGCCCAATACTGCAATATATAAGTTTGCCCTGTTAGGAGCTACAAACACCCTTTCTGAGGGTTTTCCCTATTAGGAGTGATTAGTACATTATTAGGATTACAATAAGATCAACTATTATCTACCTCACTAGAGGATTTTGAACCTCAGTAAAGATGTCACCCCGTTAAAGGATTGACAAAAGGAACTGGTTAGAGTTCACCCGGTTAAGGGATTTTACTTGCTGAAACTATTAGGGACCAACAAGTGAAGTGATATTCCTATAGCATTGATTACTTATCAGATCCAATGAGTTCCTTTCTCGTTGATATTTACCTATATACTCTACTTTCTAATCGCACTCTCAGAATTGAAAAGACACTAACAAACTTTACCTTAACAACAACCACTTCAAAAACAACAACTCTCTCTTGACAAATCTTGAGCAGTACCCATAAATAAACAACTTGCACCACCTTAGAATTGATCTTGAAATTACTTTTCTGTGATAGCACCATGTGTCCAATTGATAATTTTGATGATAAAAATGATTTACCATGACCGCGTTAGGTAAGAATAGAATCTTACAAGTTTATATCTCCAAGATAGCCAATACATTTTTGAATCCTCCAATGCAACACCCCAAGTATGAATTAAATGCTTACATTGATCTCATAAATTTCCATATGTTGGATATATAACTTATATTCCATGTCATCGTATCATTAGAAATTATCGCACGATATTTACCACTCACCAATCTGTGATCTACTAATCGTTTAACTAGGAACATACAAGCTCTACCTGTCTTGACATTTGTGTCACCAAAAAACTCTATCACTGCTTGACAAAATGAATTGTGGTTGGAAAGATGTTGCAATATATAATCTTTAATTGTGAACACTCTTCATAGTTTGAATCTTCTACCAAAGTGATGTAATCATAGTACACCGATCATTTGGACTTAACCAAATTTTTAGTATTGACCTCTAACCACTTATACATGTACTTTACCGGTAGTAATTGATGACTGTTGTTACTTATTAATACTTCATTTAGTAGGTATTATTTTTCCCATCTTGGTTTCCATCAATGAAAACAACATAATCAACACAATACCAATAATCTCTTAACATGATATCATCAATATCTCCCTTTTGCATTGATGGAAAACACATGGTAACTATTTACAATCACAAATTATGACTCCCTGAACTGAAATCATGCATATACTCTCCCTATCATATATTGAATCATACATATTCTCTTCTTTTGACAATAATGAAAAATGTACAAAAATAAGATATGTAGGAAAAGGATTGCTTACATCCTATCAAAGATTACCTCCTTAATGTGTTTGATAGGAAATGGTGAAGAAAAATATTCTTTACCTGATTTATCTACATGTTCATTCGTATCACCACCATTTTGTGATAGAATGACATACTATGTTCCAATGTTCTTTACTAGGTTAGGAACACCAGGAACAACATTCCCAATCAACTGATTTATAGAAAATGTGTCATTTCCTTGCAATGGTTCAATTGATTCTACTTTATCTTGATCTCCTTGGGCTATTACCTCCTTTATCTTTAGTAATTCTTTCCATGTCTCAACAGTGTCATCATGTACACTCTATTTGTCATCAATTAGTAGTCTAGTTGCTCTTCTTTTAATCTTAAATTTATGCTTGTTAGAAGTGATCAGCATCTGAGCATCTTCTGCACATAACGCCAGTTGTACTTGAATAAGTTATGTTTCCATGATCTCTTTATCCATATGTAGATTAACACTCCATCTAACATCAATCAATTGATATAACTTATTAGGAATGCAAGAGTGGATCTCCAAAGGCATTTTGCAAAATTTGTGAAAATGATGCAAAATTACATCTTCTATCTTTTTCTTATCTTCAACACTTCCTAAATTGTATCTTTTTCCAATAGTATCAAGTATTCCATTTTAAATAATACCTTTTGTAATATCATCAATAGAAAGGTCTTTCTCTGAGTTTCTACATTTATTTAGTTTAGAGACATTCTTGTTTGATTCTGTCCTTTCTTCATCAGTTTCATTATGAATTTCCTCAGTCTTAGTGACATTTCTCTTCCTCTTGTAGGATTTATTTGGAGTAGTTGGTTTCCTCTATTTTCTCTTAGTTGTAGATGTGGAAGTAGTAGTAAAATATGTTCCAACATCACTACTTCCAAACTTCTATTCTTTATTAGCTACCATTCTTCTTGTCTTCCTTCTAGTGACCAGTTTCTTTAGTTCCTTTTGAATCTTTGAAATTGCTTCATCACGAGTTCCAAATATTTGTGATTCGTTATGTAACATTTTTTTTTAGAAAATCATCAACATGAAAAGTAACTAAATTACTTTCAACTTCGTAACCCATGTGTGGAATCCAACAAGTCCAGGGTTCCACAATTTGCACAATACATGAATCGGTATCCACAAGAAAACAAATATCTTTCTTGTACTTCTCTACAATGCTAGCAGGAATTCTTTCTCATTTATGCATTCTAGATTGGAAATATTTGAAATAAACCCACATGACATTATTTAATTTATTACCAAGTTCCTTGATAAATTTACTTATCTGCATAATTATTGTTTTGTCTTTTGACCATGTAACATTTCCTTTTCTGGGGAAGGATTTTTTAGCATAGAAAAACATACATACCAATAGGGCACCATACTTGAATGATTGTCTCTTGTCTCTCTTTATCCTTTCCATGTTTATGAGAAACTAGATTTTGACCATCTCACATAGATCATATTCTAAATCATCCTTCACAATCTGATAGGCAACATGAATAGCTCAACCAAGTACATTGTTAACTCGACTAGACTGATAAAATTTGTAACCTATCACCATAGATGCGAATAAGACCTCTTTGTTTGCACTATGATCAATATTCATTTCTCTTCCATCTAGTTTGGATTTGGTTAAGTTAGTGACCAAATGAGTAGCCACCATTCTCAATGTACATTCCAAACCATGTGCACAAAATTTTGTAACCCTATGAATCATTTTCTTCGTAATCTTGTGTGGTCTGTCCAAAAATATGAATTGATCATGAAATCTTATTAATACATAAAAAATCCAATCAGGATGGAATTTAGTAGGGATGTCTATTGCATACGTCAAACCCTTCTCCTATAGATTTTTGTGCTTGACTTTCAATACTCCATTACTGCACAAACCCTTGTATTCTTTCATGATTGCCTCAGCTCCCAAATCTTTAATTCTATAATGGATGTAATATCTAATGTATTCAATCAGAATCACACTTATATAAATAGTGGATAGGACACCAGACATGCCAATCTTAACTTCTTTTCTTGGATGTAATTTGAATACGGGTCAAGGTTCCTGATAGATATTCACTAGAACTAGTGTACTAACATTATTATCCATTTTGACCAAGTGCAACAACACACAAATTTAACCATAGGTTGAGATGAAAACATGCAATACATGGGTTAGAGTATCCCGAACACCCAATGTGAGATTAATCTAGAGATATTTAACATAGAAATAACCTTTTCACATAATAGCTCAAGATAAATCTGAAAATATCAATAACAGTGGAAGTGAGAAAATAAATTATTTCTCCCTTTGTATAGTCACCACATACTATAATTGGTAGAAATAGTGCCAGACACCGATTAATGCATACTCACCGATTGGTATACAACCAACATTACTAACTGCTCTCAAATAGATGTTGACCTTGAATGTTTTAATGTAGTTTTCACGCAATCCAAAAAATAATGTTCATAGAAACTTACACCATAATGTGCATAATGATATTTACCACTCTTTAATCTAGGGGATTAGAAATGGATTTGAATTTAAGTTCTTCTCCTAAGAAAATAATATGCTTAGTCTACTGATGGAACCTCCACACTTTCTGAACTTGTGGAGTTCTTAGACAACTCATAAGAATTCAGTTCACCTTTATTTACCCATATTTTCTTCATATCATTCTTGACTTCATCGACATTTGTGACCTTCTTTCCTTTTCTATCTTATGAATGGTTAGGAGATTTTTTTCTAGACCAAGAGTCTCTAGCAATATGACCTATCTTACCATAGAAAAAACATGCCATACCTTTTGACTTCCAGAGGACCAACATTGCTTCTCATAGTTCTCATTCTACAATTTGTTGATGAGTGTCCATAATTACCACACACAGAACATGTAGTGTTGTAATGTCTTTCCTTTTTGATAGAATTTACTGATGTGATAGGTGACCTAGGTGAGTAAATTTTAGACTTGCAATATTCATCTTTGTGTCCATATTTGTTGCATACAAAATAATATCCATCAAAGTTACCACCATTGGACCTACTGCTAGACCTACTACTAGGTCTACTAATAAATCTACACTCATGTGCAGCATGGCCGCACTTCTGACAGTTATAACAATAGCCATTGAAAGAGTAAGGTTTATCCACTGGCTTACTCCTACATATATTTGCAGTATGACTAAGCTTTCCAAAGTTATAGCAAGTAGGAATCTTTGATTTCATACCTGATTTTCTTGAATCTTCGTTCTGATCTTTCTTGTGTTCATCTTTATAGGACTCTCCGATTTCAAATTTTCCTTGATCAGTGTATCCAAGACCAGTTGTGTCTCCTCAGTTGTTCATCAAGATTTGTGAGATTTCATTGTATTTCTTTAGCTTCTCATTTTCTTCTTTCTCGGTTTTCAATTCTTTCTTTAGAGATTCGTTCATATCTTTGAGCTTCTCATTCTCATTTCTCAAATCTTCATTCAACCTTAGGGATTCTTGAAATGCTTCATTTGTATCATGTAAATGTTTAGTCAATGTACTAACCTCTTATTTAGAATTGAAGAGTTCAACCATTTTGGAATTTAGGCTTTCATCTTTGAATTTTAGGGCATCCTTTGCAACCTTTCTTGCATCCTTTTCAATTCTTTTTTCTTCCAAATCTTCACACATCCTGACAGATTGTCTTTCAAGTTATCTTTTCAGACTAGCCACAGTCTCTTTCAAATTGTGGTTCTTTTCCAATAGATCTACAATAACTTCCTCAGATGTATTTCTTTCAGACAATTGTTCTATGTAGTCCTATCTTTCATTCAGTTGTTCATCAAGTTCTCTCCTTTTTTTAAGATAGTGTCTTAGATTTCCCTTAAGTTCCTCAATCATCTTGTTTTCTTCCTCAAGTTGCATCTCATACCTATAACCCTCCATGATGGTGGATCTTTTCCAAAGATGTTATACTTTTCACCAAGAGGACCTATGACTCTAATACCAATTTTTGGTAGTAATAGACCTAGTGAGAGGGGGGTGAATTAGTACAAATAGATCTTTAAGTAATTCAACCACCCAACTAATTTAATTTTTCAAATGTGTTTCAAACTATAAATAAAGTGACCAATGACAATATATAAATGGCAATAATATCAAGCATCCACACAATCACCACATATAACAAACATATGTTTCACTTGGAAACCCTTGTAAGAGGGAGAAAACCACGATGGGGATGAAACCCACAAGCCCAATACTGCAGTATATGAGTTCGCCATGTTAGGAGCTACAAATACCCTTTCTGAGGGTTCACCTTGTTAGGAGTGATTAGTACACTATAAGGAGTACAATAAGATCGGTTGTGATCTACCTCACTATAGGATTTTAAACCTCAGTAAAGAAGTCACCCTATTAAAGGATTTACAAAAATAATTGGTTAGAGTTCACCCAGTTAGGGGATTTTACTTGTTGAAACTATTAAGGACCAAAAAATGAAGTGCTCTTCCTATAGCACCAATTTATTATCAGATCCAATGAGTTACTTTCTCTCTGATACTACCCTCTATACTCTACTTTCTAATCGCACTCTTAGAATTCACAAAATACTAACAAACTTTACCTTAACAACAACCACTTCAAAAACAACAACTCTCTCTTAACAAATCTTGAGCAGTACCCATAAATAAACAAATTGCACCACCTTAGAATTGATCTTCAAATCACTTTCCCGCAATTGCACAATGTGTCCAATTAATAATATCGATGAGAAAAATGATTTACCATGATCGCATTAGGTACGAATAGAATCTTGCAAGTTTATATCTCCAAGATAGCCAACACATTTTTTACTCCTCCAATGCAACACCCCAAGTCTGAATTAAATGCTTTCATCAATCTCATAAATTCCCATATGTTGGATGTATAACCTATATTCCACATCATTATATCATTATAAATGATCACACAATCTTTACCACTCACCGATCTGTGATTTACCGAATGGTTAACCAAGAACATACAAGTTCTACCTGTCTTGACATTTGTGTCACCAAAAAACTCTATCACCACTTGAAAAAATTAATTATGGTTGGAAAGATGTTGCAATATATACTAGTTGAATATTTAACTCCAACCGCTCCTCATAATTTGAATCTTCTACCAAAGTGATGTAATCACAGTCCACTGATCATTTGGAATTAACCAAATTTTCACTATTGACCTCTTACCGCTTATACCTACACTTTACCAGTAGTAAGTGATGACTATTCTTACTTATTAATACTTAACTTAGTAGGTATTCCATTTCCATGTTCATTTCTATCAATTTCAACAATATAACTAATACAATACCAATATTCTCTTAACATAATATCATCAATCTTCTCCACCACACTTGAAACAAGTGCCCTTACACACATTTTATCATCTCTTTGGTAGCCTTCATTCCTATATCCAACTCTATAAGAATTCCTTTCAAGATTCTTCTCCTTTGTCTTCCCTTTATCAGAGTCACCAAACAATCTACCACCTCTACCTCTATAGAATCTTCCACCTCTGCCTCTCTTCCTTTGTTCTTATCTTCTATTCAACTTGTCTTGAGTCTTTAGGGCATACTGGTAAGCATCTTCCACATTCCCACTCTTGACCATACTGAGCTCCTCTTGTATTGATATCCTCAAACTATTCAGGTATCTTGCAAATCTCTCTAATTCATCCTCTTTAAAGCCAGATCTGATATCCTGCTTGTAGAAATCCTTGGTGTACTGTTTCATATTCATATCCTTTTGTCTCAAATTAATTAATCTTTTGATCATGCTAACCTGATAATCAGAGGATAAGAAATTTATTTTTATTTTGTTCACCATCCTATCCTAATATTTTATCTTCACTTTACCTCTACTCCTCCTATCATTCTACAAATGATCCCACCAAAGTGGAGCATGACCTCTTAACTTAGTATAGGCATACTTTACCTTCTTGTCTTCATCAGTACCTTCAAAATCAAAATACTTGTCCATAGCTGAGATCCAATCTAACAACTCATCTGCATCCAATCGGCCATCATAATCTGGTGGATTAAAAAGTGTTCTTGTATTAACCCTAGTAAGAGCTCTAATAAACCTTTCTTCTCCTTGATCTATTTTAGGTTATTCTTGGGCTTCTCCTTCAAATTGTTATTCAATCTCTTCTTCAGCATCACTTACTTCTTCAATATGTTAACCTCTCCCATTGGTTTTTTCAACCACTTCCACTATGGAAGCAATATATCTTAACATTTCAACAACATTAGGGTCTTCACCTCTCCTAGCCATCTCTGATGTTTCCTCTGCAACCGTGGGTCAGATCCTTATTCTGCTACCCTGCGACAAACCAAATCAGGAACCACACACTTAGGAGACAAGATCTATTCACCTCAATAGAAACCTTTCCTCTGATACCACCTAAATAGCCAAGGTAGGAGGGTCCAAGAAAATGAACTATCCAACCTTGCAGCAAGAGTTACACAACAGAAACTCAAATATTTTAAGAAAAAAATACAAAGATCTAGAATATGAAACACACATGCAACAATTTCATTAATAGGTAAAACAATTACAAATATATGTAATAGAATTCAACATGCCCACCTCAAATGATAGGGAATTATTACAAGGAAACCTAATTATCCTTCCTGACATATGACTTAAAAATAGCCTCCTTGAAACCCTATCTCACTTCCTTCGATCTCCTTAAACAATAACCAAGACCCAACTTAAATACATGACTGTGACCTAACATGTCAGCCTCAAGATTACATTTCCCAAGAGAAACAAAATATTTTACCAACTAACTCCCAGTTGGAATTTGATCTAAGATCTTTAACCAATGAATAAACTACATGGAGTGATCATAAAAATAGGTTGACCAAACACAGTCACATAGGAAAATGATCCATAAGAACCACCGATCAAGGAAATCGAACCAACAATTCAAACACTATCTGGTTCAAGAACATGAAGAACACATTCTAACCATAGCCAAAGAATCCAACATAACTTTAGGTGTGATACTCCAAATGAGTTATGATCATAGAAAATTCTTCCTAATGATCTCTAGAAAACGAACCTACGATTGCAACTTCCAAGGCTATGTAGAACTCAACCGCGACAAGAACACAACAACCAGAGATCAGGAAAAGACTCAGATTTTTTGGTTGATTCAATATTGCAATTAACCCGAGATGCTCCTTCATCATGAATTCTACTCGAGGGGGTGTTAAGCCTTTCAATCACAAAATAAATAAAACAAAGAAAATCTAATGGTTAAAACCTTGTTGTGGTAGCATTAGATCATAAAAGAGGAAAAAGAAAGGATGCATCTAATGCATAAAACCTCTTAGAGGTTCCTAAAGATGAAAGACTTGGAACTCTTCCCAAACATTTTCAAGAGAGATCTTCCATATTGATAGAGCCCACTGAAGAAGTTAATATTGGTACCCAAGAAAGTCTGATAATTATACATTTGGAAACCTCACTTTTAGAAAAGGAAAAGGAAAAACAAAATTCATACAATTATTTAAGGAAAAATAAATAAAATTTGTATGGTCTTATGTTGACATGCCTAGGATAAATCCTAATTTAATCATGCATCATTTGAATGTAGCCCCTCAATAAAATCTAGTGAAACAAAAATTAAGAAAAATGCATCCCCATGTCGCATTACTAGTAAAAGAAGAGTTGAAAAAGTTGTTTGACGAAAGAGAAATTGATTATGTGGAATGGATATCCAATATTGTACCTGTATCCAAACTAGATAAAATTATCTGTGTTTGCACTGATTTCTGAGATTTGAATCTTGGTTATCCAAAAAATGAATGTCATTTACCCAACATTGATAATATTGTAGATTTGACAGAAGGACATGCCATGTTATCATTAATGGATAGATTCTTAGGATACAACCAAACCAAAATTTATCTTGAAGACCAAGACAAGATGAATTTCACATGTCCTTGGGGTGCCTTTATTGGAATGCAATGCCATTTTGGTGAAAAAATGCTAGGACAACTTATCAAAGAGATATGACTACAATCTTCCATGATATGATGCATACCTTTATGGAGGACTATGTAGATGATTTATTAGGGAAAACACTAACTAGGGAATAACATTTCAATATATTGTATAAAACATCTCAAAGGATAGAGAAATTCAAACTGCACTTGAATCCAAAGAAATGTTCTTTTTGCATCATATCAGGAAAGTTATTGGGATCTATTGTTTCATCTCAAGGGATCGAAGTAGATACAACAAAGGTGAAATCCATTTTAGAATGGAATATCCCAAAAATATCAATCAATTAAGATCTCTCCAAGGAAGGCTACAATCCATCAAGAGATTTATTTCATAATTAGCAGACAAATGTGGACCCTTCATTCCATTATTGCACAACAACATGGTGTACAATTGGGATACCAAGTGTTAGGAATCATTCAATAAGATGAAATAAAACTTGATGAATCCCCCAATTTTAATGCCACCAATACCAAGAAAACCACTCTTATTATATGTCTCAGCTATTGAAAAATGATTGGAGTCATTATTAGTGCAACATGATTTAGAAGGAAAAGACAAATCAATATACTATATAAGAAAAACCTTGGTCAGCTATGAACTCAATTACACATCTATTGAAAGAGAATGCCTAGTAGTGGTCTTCTCATCCTAGAAATTAAGAAATTACATATTAGCAAACCCTATCAAGTTAATAGCCAAGATAGATCCATTAAAGTACCTTTTGAGAAAAGTTTCTCTAACAGGAAGAATAGAAAAATGGGTATTAATCCTAAGATAAATTGATGTTGAGTATATGGATAGAAATGCTATCAAATGAAAAGTAGTTTCTGACCAGCTGTTGATCTCTAATTTTTGTTGATCATTAGTGTTCCACACTTAGTCATTTATCTAGGCAGTTTTAGCCAGTCATCACTATGGCCAAGCTATCCAGTATAGGCTGAGCTATCCGACACAGTTGTTGTTGAGTCACACGGTTACCAAGTTCAGTTCATGCTGAGCAACATAGTCTTTCTATGCCGAGCAAGATAGTTTTGTTATGTATGTCAGTATTGACACCAATTTTGAGGTAAACTATTTTGGACAAACTTATATGAGCATTTAATGTTTTCAATGGGATAATTATGCATTTAATTTTTTTATCCCACTACGTGGCATGGAGCCAATCAGAAAATTGGATTTCCTAAGCGGCATAAGAATTTGATCCTGATCATTGATCTAGATCTAATTGTCATATCTGTAAAGTATATGAGGATTGCTTCTTACCCTAATTTTGAGAGTACTGAGAGAGAAGGTGAATGCGTACATGAGAGATGTGCGAAGAGTTGTTTTGAAAAAGGAAGCATAGATATAGCGGAGTGAAAGTGCAGTGAGTAGTAGAGTAAAGATATATCAGATTATTATATCAGAGAAGGTATTGAAAAGAGGAGATCCGTTATTAGCATCAGAGTGCATATTGAAGGATCAGATCTTGAAACATTCTAACAAGTGTATCAAGTGAAATCTCTTAACAGAGTGGTTCTAATAGACCTTTCTATATCTCTTACCCAAGTACTTACTTTGTTGTAAGTTTAAATCCTTTTACAAGGTAGATTGTAATGATCTGTAGCTCTTAACTGGGCAGACCTTTAACCAGGTAGATTACATATTGTGATCAAATTTTGTAGCCCTAATAGGCACACTTTATTGATGTAGTAGTGTAGAATTTGTGGGTGTCATCCCCACCCCAATTTTACCTTATTGGGTTTCTAGGTTACCAAAATTCTGTGTCTTGTGTTATTTACTATCATGAATTCTACTAGATGATAGATCAATTACATTTATGTATGATTGTGGATTAGTTTGTTTTAAGAGATAAAATTTGAAGATCTGATTCACCCCCCCCCCCCTCTCAGCATCTTGCTTTCCCATANAGATCAATTACATTTATGTATGATTGTGGATTAGTTTGTTTTAAGAGATAAAATTTGAAGATCTGATTCCCCCCCCCCCCCCTCTCAGCATCTTGCTTTCCCATATTGTATTTCCAACAATTGGCATCAAAGCTCAGTTCTCCTACAAAATTTTTTAATCATCTTGAGAAGTATAGATATTGAGATGGAGATTTACAAATTGGTTTAAGTCATTGAGAATCAAAAGATTGAAATTCAGATAGCATTACATCAGCTTGAGCTAGCAAGACATGAATTGAGAAAGTCCTTGATATCTAGGAAAGATTTGGCCAAAAAAATGAATGACACTCGTTATCAGGAAGAAGACACTGCAAGTCTATTTTAGAATGGAAACTCTACATAATCAGGTTGAAATGGTGAATCAACTGCTACTTGCAAATCAAGAGATTAGTAGGAAATATATAGAAATTATGAATCTGAGATCTGAGAAAGAAATGAATGAAAGGTTGAACATACCCAATGAATCTTTGACTCATTTTGAAAACTTGATGGAAGAATCAAGGAGATCTAAATATTCCTCTGGATTAGGTCATATTGAACAACAGACATATTCTAAAAAAGGAGAATCATCTAAGATTGGTGAAAAGAGGAATCCAAAGACAAAGAACAACAACCATGTATGTCGTCACTATGGAAAACCAGGACACACTGCAAACATCTAATGAAACAAGAAGGGTAAGTCTAATCCTAAACCTAAGTTCAATGGTTATTGCTTTAACTATAAAAAGTTTGGACATAAAGCACATGAATGTTGGGCAAAGGAAAATAATGCACCTCCCACACCTAGATTCAATGGGTATTGTTACAACTGTCAAAAATTTAGACATAGAGCACAAGATTGCAGATCTAATGCTAAACAACAATGGACATCAAAGACACAAGCAAAAGTACCAAGGAAAGGTAACACTTACAATTCGGATTACAACACATGGCATAGTTTTCATTACTATGGTGAGTATGGGCATGTTCTAGAAAACTACATAAAGACACATTTCAGAGGAAAATCTAAGAGTTGGATGAATGGAAGCATAGTTTTCTATAATTGTCTGAAAATCAGTCACACTAGGAAGGATTGCAAGACAAGGGTACCTGCTCCTACTATTGAGGAAATTAGAGCACAGATGAATCAAATGTGGGTAAGAAAAACATAACCGAGTAGCAGTGAAGCTACTAAAGCCGAGGTCACCCAATCCAATGGATCAGGTGATCACACCATCACTAATTAAGAAAGAAAGGTATGTAAGGAACTATGTTTATATCTCATATATTTTATTAGTTCCTAACATATAAAGTGCATCAGTCCATATTGCATATGTTGAGATGCATTAGGACATAATTTTGAAACATGTACCTAGAAAATTCAATATGCACTATAGGTGCTAAGAAACAATATTATTATACACTGAGACCAAGTTCTCTAGTGTGTGCCAAGATCGTATGGGTTGCGACCGAGAGATAGATGAGTTTTGTGAGTCGGTCGAGGATAGTTGTTTGGCACTCACTCAATGGACAAAACATTTATTGCAAACCTAACTTTTGACCTTTGGAGCCTATAAAGGAATGAGTCATTTATTACTTATTTTTACCTTACAATTGAGAATTTCACAGAGTTTTGGAGCAATTTTCAAAATTGATTACTGCAAATATCTTTCGAAGACATCTACAACGTGCCATCAGCTACCCTGAGTAAAAGTGAAAATTTTGACATCTGCCGAGGTAATATGTTCATCATATTTTTGAAACCCTATTTTATTTGGAATCATGGCCGCTAGTTCTTCCACAACAGTGAAGAGTATAGAGGAGTTGCTAAAAGTTCAATTGGTGAGAAGCGACACCTGCACGCCCCCTAATTTCTGAGCAGTTCCTGAGAGCGCCATCCAGGGTGATCTGACTGGAGCCCTATCATCAATTCCACCTAATGTACTCATGATTCATGATATTAGGTCATGTTATATGTGAAAGATAAGTGAATTTGGTGATCACGAGCTAAGAGAATCTTTCACCAAATTGTGCAAAGACGGAGCCCTAAAAGATGAACACAAACATTTAGCCGAGAGGGTTAACTCGTGCCCTAGAATTTCCAAGGGATTTTAGAATGGAATGGATCAAGATTGTTTTGATTTGTGTACATGACATGAACATATGGCTAGAAAATGGACCAGTTAAGATTACAAAGGAAATCATCCATCATGTAACTGGTTATCCAATTCTTAACAGAAAGAGGACAATGAGATGTCAAAGTAAGGAAAACATAGAAGAATTCACTGGAGCCATTTGGAATAAAAGAGGGATGAAAATATCTACTATCATAGATTTGGAGCTTGATTTTGCAGTTAGGGTTATTGCTCATAAGTTTTATCAGTCAAGCCGACTGGACAGTGTCCCATGCATTGCAATTGACCAGGCTTGGAAGATTGTGAAGAAGGATCATACTTCTGACCTTGCCAAGCTTCAACTGATGCAATTGGCCAAGAACCTTTCTTCAATCAGAAATGAAAATAATTCAATGTGTAAGTTCCTATCTCTACTCATTTGTAGATTTTTCTACATATTGAATACATTTCCTACTTTTGGGAACATAGTGTGGAAAATAGACAAACCTATTACACAGCAAATCAATGCATTTATTCAGCAGTTAGGTGATAATTTTGACAATGTGATGGGAACATATTTTGTTGAATTCAAGAAAAAGATGAGATTGAGGAGTACAATTCCAAGATCACTTGTTGAGAAACATTATGAGGATGTTTGTTTCCTAGTAGACACAGATTTAGCCTATGTGCAGGGAGTAGTGCCGAGGGTATCATGGCTAAGGCCATTACCTTATGAATTGAATGTTGATGAGACATCTATAGCTATAACATCTCTATTGGTAGAGGAAATTGATAGTGCAGAAAAACATTTTGGAAACTATGAAGAAGCAAAGTCCAAAATCTCTATGGATTTGAAGGTTGGCACTATGGAGAGGAAAAGGAAGAAGATTGTCAAAAATCTGAAGAAGATGGTTGGAATTGAGAGTGATGAAGAAGTAGAGGATGCACCTTTGGGTTTATCAATAGGACATGGAGAAGATATGTCAAGTGAAGAAGAAGAGAGTGAACATGAAAAGGATATCATTGTGAAAGGAAAAGGGTAGCAAAACCTAAGGCTACCCAATTCGAGCAAAACCTTAGGCTACCCCTCCTATTTCTAACTAGCCTAGAACAAGGGCATCAATTGTTTCTGCACAAGTTGAGTCAACAAAGGTGTATACAAAGAAGAGTGTTGGTGAGAGTAGTTCAGGAAAGAGAAAACAAGTTCAAACTAAGGCACTGCTGAGCATGCTTGAGAAAAGACCGAGGAGAAAACTAATCTTGGAAGAAGAAGAAGATGAGGAGAAGATAGATACGGATGAACCTAGAAACATACCTACAACATCACATAAACCAATGACTAATATTGATGAGGTATGCAAGA
Source organism: Thuja plicata (assembly GCA_018584345.1). NCBI lineage: Eukaryota > Viridiplantae > Streptophyta > Pinopsida > Cupressales > Cupressaceae > Thuja > Thuja plicata. The sequence continues at coordinate 739,111 of MU225170.1, read as the reverse complement.
ATATTAGGAGTACATCTTGTTTAGTGGGATTTAAATTTATCAAGTATGAGAAGAAAAGCATAGCAAACAAGCACAAGATTCAGGAAGCATTGCTAGATATGATGTGTATGTACAAGATGACACCTGTATAAATAGGAAATCTTATTCCTATAGATCTTTATGATATTTTATCACAAAAGTGGCAGTATGCTTTAATGACCGAAAGACAGATAAGGGAAGGAACACTAGCTAAGGTTATTCCTGATCTAACCAAGAAACAGATAGAAAAATTCATTGAACATTATCAAAGGAAGTTTATTCCTAAACAAAGAGCCTATGCAATACTGAATAATGGTGTTGAAGGAGTAGTTCAATAGAGCACCAAAATATGGAAGGAAACCTTTGGGTTAATCACTAAGAAGGCCGATGAGAAAGGTGAAGGCACATCAGAGCTGAAGGAAATGGAAGAAGAAACTGATACTGATCAAGCAGAGATTGAGACAGAACCACAAGATAAAATAGGAGATGGGAAAACTATAGATTTGACAATGGATAGTCCCATTGACACTACACTTGGAGAGGATAACAATGTGGATGTCGAGGATCAGAATAAGCTGGCAGACATAGGTTTACAATCGCTCATTCATACAACTGAGGATGAGATAGAGATAGAAGGAGAAAAGGAGGTAATCAATACTAATCCACCTATTTTAGAGGTTGTACAAATAGTTTTAGAGAGTGGAGATAAGATGGAATAAATTTCAAATAAGCCTACAGAACAAGAGGCTATACAAGTGTTGGTGGATCTACCACACTATGTATCATCTACTCCCACTGGACCCAAAATAGAAAGTATACATGATCCATAGGAAATATTGACTCAGATGAAGGCAGCAATTGAAATTGATACTGAAAAAAGAAAAAATATCACAGAACCTGAGTCAAGTATCAGCTCACCAAAGCTCAAGAAGAGGAAGTTAAACAAGAAAAAGTCACCAAGCTTAAATGTCACATTAGATGAAGTCATTTTGATTCCTAAATGGGATCCTAAGAGTTTGAAATATGAGTAGATTCAGACCCTTCAAGACCTATTGAAGAGGAAGAAGAGACAAGAGGAAATGAAGAGGGAAAAAAAGCAGAAGCAAGTTCTGCATGACATAAAGGATATTTTTGTTAAAGCTTTTGATATGGAAGATGAAAATCAGAAAGCACCAATAATAGAATAGTTAGTTCACATTGTGCAGAAAGTAACTGATGAAAATATTGAGGCCAATGAAAAATTGATTCAATGGTCCAAGAGAAGATTTGAGAACAAAGTCTTGGATAAGATATCTGGAGAGATTTCCACCAAACAGGTAGAACTTTCTTCTCTTGTTGAGATTTTTGAGGAAGTTGCAAATAATGTCTTTTCATTATACAAAAGATTATGTGATGATACATTCTTTAAAAAGGAGAATCAATAGATTATTGAGAAGTTGCATTTAGATATGAATTCAACAGCAAGTTCATTGAGCATGGATGCTAGTTCTAGCTCCATCCATTTTGATAGATTGACTCATGCACATAGGAGATTAGCCAAGCTTATGGCTGAAGATAGCCAAATCAAGGCCAAACTAATAACAATCTAGGCTAATTTGATACCTCATCTGGAGGTTATTTAGAAAGAAATCACAGCTACACGAGAATTGGTCAAGAGAGATTCTCATCTCTCTACTGCAGATAGTTTGGTAAGTCTAGCTACTGAGCTAGAAGTTAAGTTGGAGGTTATGAAGTTTGTTAAGGATAGTTGGGATACATCTTTTGCATTGATTTTATAGCTTCATAAACCATTTTTGGACAAATACAACTTAACCCCCATAGCTATCAGTGACAAAAACAAGGTGGAAACAAGACTGGAAACAAGAAAAGGACAGGAAACAAAAAAAGATGTGCAAAAATAGGTATAAATATCTTTGTTGAAGGCATGTATATTGTGTAGCTAATGTATGAAGTATGAAGTATAATCTAAGGGAGACTACATTGTGTACTTAGGCAAATTTTGTGAATGTAAATGATAAGTGTTTTTGCCACCAATATCAAAGGGGGAGATTGTTGATCTCTAATTTTTGTTGATCATTAGTGTTCCACACTTAGTCATTTATCTAGGAAGTTTTAGCCGGTCATCACTACGGCCGAGCTATCCAGCACAGTCATTTCCAAGTCACACAGTTACCAAGTTTAGTTCATGCCGAGCGATAGAGTCTTTTTATGGTGAGAAAGAAAGTTTTGTTATGTGTGTCAGGATTGACACCAATTTCAAGGTAACCTATTTTGGGCCGACTTATCTAAGCATTTAATGTTTTCAACAGGATAATTAGGCATTTAATTATTTGATCCCACTACATGGCATGGAGCCAATCAAAAAATTGGATTGCCTAAGTGGCATAAGCATTTGATCCTGATCATTGATCTAGATCTAATTGTCAGATCCATAAAGTATATGAAGATTGCTTCTTACCCTAATTTTGAGAGTATTGAGAGAGAAGGAAAATGCAAACATGAGAGATGTGTGAAGAGTTGTTTTGAAAGAGGAAGCATAGATCTAGTAGAGTGAAAGTGCAATAAGAAGCAGAGTAAAGATATATCAGAATATTAGATCAGAGAAGGTATTGAAAAGAGGAGATCTGTTATCAGCATCAGAGTGCATATCGAAGGATCAGATCTTGAAACATTCTAACAAGTGTATCAGGTGAAATCTTTTAACAAAGTGGTTCTAATAAACCTTTCTAAATCTCTTAGCTGAGTGCTCACTTTGTTGTAAGTTTAAATCCTTTTACAAGGTAGATTATAATGATCTTTAGCTCTTAACCAGGTAGACCTTTAACTAGGTAGATTACATATTGTGATCAAATTTTGTAGCCCTAACAGGCATACTTTATTGCTGCACTAGTGAAGATTTTTTGGGTGTCATCCCCACCCCAGTTTTACCTTATTGGGTTTCTAGGTTACCATAATTATGTGTCTTGTGTTATTTACTGTCATGAATTCTACTAGATGATAAATCAATTACATTTATGTATGATTGTGGATCAGTTTGTTTTAAGAGATAAAAGTTGAAGATCTGATTCACCCCCCCCCCCTCTTAGCATCTTGCTTTCCCATATTTTTTTTCCAACACCAGCTAGCTGAAGCCCCTATGTAATATGACAAGCCTCTACNCCCCCCCCCCCCCTCTTAGCATCTTGCTTTCCCATATTTTTTTTCCAACACCAGCTAGCTGAAGCCCCTATGTAATATGACAAGCCTCTACACATTGAATTTCTTGATTCAACTATCCTTTCATTTACATCAACCTCGTGGTGTGTGTATTTTGATGGTTCCTATACTAAAAATGTTTCTGGAGTAGGTATTTTATTTGTCACTCTACAAGGATGCACTATTCCTATGTGATACAAATTGAGGTCCCCTTTTACTAACAACATCGTGGAATATGAGGATTTGGTGAGTGGTTTGAAAGTGACTCTTAAATGGAAAAGAGAAGAACTACATGTCTATGGGAATTCTCAATTAGTCATTAATCAAATAGATGATGTTTATCAAACCAAATATGATAAACTATTACCATACAAGAAAATGGTAGATGAATTTAAGAAATACTTTGTGGGGATCACTTTTGAACAAATTCCTAGAACTGAAAACAAGGATGTAGATGCAATTGAAACTCTTGCCTCTCTTTTAAAAATTCCATATCAACAAGCACATTGTGATTTATTGGTGGAATAATGGTTAACTCTATCCCATAATTGCCCTAAATCCCAACTCATTTGTCAACTAAGAGGTTTTGAACCATCCCACTCTGAAAAAATTCATGCCTACTTAAAGGACATTAAAATCCCACTTAACCTATCTTGAAAAGATAAATGAAACTTTATTTGCCAATATTCTCGAGATACCATAATTGCCAATACACTTCACTGTCGAGGTCTTGATGGAATTGTCCTTAGCTATCTCGAATGTGAAGAATCTAAAAAATCCTTAAAATAAATACATCAGGGTATTTTTGGATCTCATTTAAGTGGTCTAACCTTAGCAAAGAAACTCATTTGGGTTGGGTACTATTGGCCAAACATGGAGCAAGATTCCTACAAGTTTGTGAAACACTGTCTCAAATGCCAAGTTCATGGGAATCTTACACATGCACCTTCTCAGGAACTTCATCCTTTCAAAACACCATGACCCTTTTATCAATGGGGGCTTGATCTAGTGGGGCAATTTTTCCCTTCCTCTTCAAATGGGTACAAATTTATCATTACTACCACTGAATATTTCACCAAGTGGGTTGATTCCATCCTCTTAGTCATTGTCATAGAAAGAGTACAAAGTCTCGAGATTGCAAGAACTAGAATTGCTAGATGAACATCACCAATAAGCCTTCTATCACCTCAAATTTTATCAAAAACAAATGTCCAACAGTTATAACCGTAAATTCAAGCCTAGGTCCTTTCAGGTAGGTGATCTAGTGTTGAGAGAAAATCCCCAAAATCAGCAACATCAGGAAAAGAAGGGAAAATTTGAGGCAAATTGGCTTGGCCATTTCATCATCATATCAGTGTTTGGATTAGGTGCATATCAGTTATCAACACCAGAAGGCCATTTGTTGCTAGTTCCCATCAAAAACATCCATTTGAAATGATTTTATGCGTAAGGCCATTAGATCCAGAAGAATTTCCCAAAATAGCAAATATTGATCCTGGGAAAAATCTACTAAAATCAGAAAAAGTCCTGAAAAAATAATTATCTTGGTGAAAACCTAGCAAACAGGCACCTTGATAATAACAAAAAAAAATCAAAAACATAAAAAATTAAAAAAAATTAAAAAAATCAAAAATACAAAAAAATGAATCCACAACATCATCACCATATATAAAGTAAATCATCATATGCATCATTCATAACATAACCATATATAATGCATCATAAATCATTTTTGTATCATCATATGCTGAAACAAAATATAGTGTCCATGGTACAATGACATCAAAAAAGGAGATATATCACTATGTCATGGATCATGAGGGAAAAGGGATCATACATCATCAAAATATACAAGTCAGTATTATACATCATCAAATGGTCAAAAATGCATCAAGATACTTGAGCATAGGTACTAAACATGGCTCTCACTAGAAGATGTGGGTCTAGCAATCAAAGAGCCACCTGTGGATGGACCTGTCCCACCACCAGCCCCTGTGCCTACATCTGGATCATGTAGAGGTCTAGCAGATGGACTTGTCACACCATGTGATTTTGTATGACCTCTCTGAGAGGCCCCCCATCTGGAAATCTCTGCATAGGATGGTTATCTCTTCCCTGTGGGTACCACTCCAAAATAAAACTACCTATAATACTCTCCCCTCTTACTCTCACAGATAAGATCATGAATATTCTCTCTAGAGGGACCCACTCCTACAACTTGTTCTACATGACAAGTCATCTTCTTAGCATGGATCTGGGCCATAATAGCATCATCATTATCGATGGCCAGTCTCATAATATCTTCCTACACCTAGGCTAACTATGTCCTCAAATACCCCACCTATGTTTGTACTTGTTGTAACTGGGCATGTAGTAGAGAATTCACTTGTGGTTGCTATAGTTGGGCTAGTACAATAACTCTCACTACCTACTATGGTACATATCTCCCATCCCTGGTTAGAGGCCCCAATCTCTTCTAAATCACTACCCATCCTCCATCCAAAGGATCATCTCCTCTTCATCCTAGTGCCTATGGACCCCCACCACCTCCATCTCCACCCCCATCATAACCCCCAGCTTTTCCTCCTGGTGTTTCTCTGAATTACCTCTGGCTTGGCTGATCATCCTCAAAAGCTAGCATAGGCTCATTTGGTGATGTCAAACATGGAAAAGGACATGTGGTCAACCACTTTTCATACAACTAAAACATCCCAACATCAACAATATGTACATCCAGAGACCAAACCTGTGGGGCCAATCCAATATACTGATCATATGCTCTAACAAACTAAATCAATGGTCCCCACATTTCTCTCTCACCTATGGACCAGGAATAGATTGTTGTCCCCTATGGCATAGCCTACACCCTCCCATATTGTCATAGCACTCGAGTGCAAATAAACCTCTCAATAATCTATGTGGTCCTCCCAATCATATACATAGTCATTAAATAAAATGGCAACTCTATTGCATCCTCCTCCCATGGCTCATAATTAAAGTATGGTCTCTACACCATAATATCTAAAAGGAAATACAAGAGCAAGAGATAAAAATAAATCCAAGTAATTTTATTGATTTAAGTAATGTTACCATGCAAGATGAAAATAGGAGAGAGTAATCACCCAAATGAGAGACGAGATACATGATATTTTGAAAGGGGAAAAGAATATAAAAACCCCTTGTAAATTATGAATGAAGGCAAAGGATGTGTGTGTGTGTGTGTGTGTGTGTGTGTGTGTGTGAGAGAGAGAGAGAGAGAGAGAGAGAGAGAGAGAGAGAGAGAGACTCATTGCAATAACATCATTATGAAGAAATGAAAGGAGAAGCATCTCTTAAATAGAGATGAGGAGAGGAGTTACAAAGTAGCTCACAAATCTATGAATGCCACCATTCATAAAGTATGTGCAAAGTATCAACATCCTCTTAAGGAGGATAATCTAAAATTCATTAATAAAGGAATAAAAAGAAATGGCATGTCCTCACACATGTACAAGAGGACAAATTACATGTAGGGATTCCAAAGGAATGTCCTAAATTAAATACAACCAAGGAAATATTATTATTCTAACACCCACCTTAATCTTTACTTAGGGAGTTTACATCAAACCCTTCAATGGGTTGCAGTCCAAGGTTTTTACAATGAGATAGAAATATCTCTTTAAAATATCTGCAACTTGATCTTCTTCTTTACAATACAAAAGATAAATTTTATTGTCTTCAATTTGAGCTAAATCCAAATCTTCAAGTAGTCTTCTTAACCATAGGCATGTTTTGATGCACTGGTACAACTTTTATATTCAACTTTGATATATCCAAGAGAAGTGGATTATTTATTTTGAATATTCCATGAGATTTCACTTGGACTAATAAAGAAAAAATATCCACAAGTAGATTTCCCATTAATGGGATCTCCCCCTAGATACAAATCAGTATAGCCTTTAAAAATAAATTAATAAATTACATCATAAAAATAAACAATCATTAAGAGAATCCATAACATATTTTAGAATTTATTTTGCAACTTTAAAAATAAGATTGATGAGGTTTAGACATGAATCAAGAAATAAACCAACATTAAGAGAAACTTTAACAATAGAGATATGCTTCCTTTCCATTACACTATTTTTTTGATGTGTATAGGGAATGGATAGCTCATACTTAATACCAAATGATTTTAATCAACCATTGAAAACATTCTTGATATGTTATATCATAATAAATTCTAAGAATTATGAGCATTTAAATAGATTGCCTTCCAAAGACGAGAGAAATCAAACAAATTTCAAGAACTTCATCCTCACTATGAGGAAAATGGAGCAAGTTGATAAACATCAACTGAAGTAAGTGCATGCCAAATCATTGAATGAAGGGTTTATCTACGGGTCCCAAAAGGTTACTAGAAACAAGGTGCAATTGAAGTGCCCTCCATAGTTAACCTTGTAAATAAGGCTCCCTACACATCTTACCAAAAAAATGCAACTTATTTAAATTGTTTTAAGAAGATCAATATTGTCTTTTGTGGCAGGATATATACATAATTAACTATAGATAAATATCTCGTAACTAGTATTAATCACTTCAATGATTCAATATACATCTGAAAAAGTATCAAAGCAAGTGTTAAACCTAAAAAATGAAGCTACCAATGGATAATCTCCCAGATAGTTTTATGTATAAGTTTCATACACTCAGACTACTCGAAGTTTTGAAAAAAAAAAATATTAATAATGACACATATTGTTTACATTTGTTTCCAAAACAAGTTAAATAAAATGGGTTTGGCAGTAAGCCATCCAAACCCAAAAAAAAACCAGAAATAATTCTTTGGAAAAAATCATTCCAAAGAGGATTATAAACTCCAATATCAGATATTAAACAAAAACCTGCCAATACAAAAGAAGTTAGAATAAGAGATTTGACTTCTCTCCTCAAAGAGCGCCTCCAAGAAAGGTGAGCTCCAAATGAATGGAAACCTTCATCAGCTTCAACTTAAATAAGGATTAGTAACATTCTCTGCTACCATAAAAAGAAATACAAGAGAAAGAGATGAAAATAAATCCAAGAAAGTCTATTGATTGAAGTAATATTACCATGCAACATGAAAATAGGATATAGCAATCACCCAGATGAGAGAGGAGACACAAGATCTTTTGAAAGGGGAAAATAAAAGAAAAACCCCTTGTGAATTATGAATGGGGAGAGAGAGAGAGAGAGAGAGAGAGAGAGAGAGAGAGAGAGAGAGTCTCATTACAATAATATCATTATGAAGAAATGAGAGGAGAATCATCTCTTAAATATAGATGAGGAGAGGATTCACAAAGTAACTCACAAATCTATGAATGCCACCATTCATAAAGTGTGTGTAAAGTGTCAACATCCTCTTAAGGAGGATAATCTATAATTCATTAATAAATGAATAAAAAAATGGCATGTCCTCGCATATGTACAAGAGGAGAAATTACATGTAGGGATTCCAAAGGAATCTCCTAAATTAAATACAACCAAGGAAATATTATTATTCTAATAGTATCAATGTCATCCATGACTCGTCTTCAGTACTCTAACTTGCCTAGCTTAGGCTGGATAAGTTTAAATATAAGGACATGTGGTCAGCTGAACTCTATCTACCAATGGTCATGTAACTAGGATATGCTCCTAGGCCCATATCTCTAACACCATCACTCCAGTAGATAAACTAGTACTCGTTGCATACATAACCTGATGTAAATTATGATACAAGTGGGCTAGAAAATAACTACCCCACACATAGTGTGTCTTTTGTGCTATCATAGTCTCTAATACCTGGGCCCATCCAACTAAAAATTCATGCAATATCCAATCAAGACACAAAACATATCAATCCTACCAAAATTGATGGTAATGGCTAATAGAACTAAAGCATATCTTCCCACGGTATCACATAACCCACAAGGGTGTGATCATCAAAAACTCTCCTCAATGCATAAACTCTAGCATCACCCTTTGACTCATACTCCAATATATCCCCCAGCATGGGAATACACATAATTTGATACACATCCTTGGGGGTGACCATCATCTCACCGGTCGGGAGGTGGAAAGTATTATGCTCACTATGCCATCTCTCAGCCAGAGAAATTAGTAGCTCCCTATTCACTGTGTAATAGGTAATATAAATCAATGAGGCCAATCCACAACCACTAATCACATCCCTATCTTCCTAGGATAATCTAGGAATCATTATAAATGCACCAGAATATTGTCCTCGCATTCGAAGCACGCCTAAGTCTGTTGAAGACAATTATTCAATTGTGTATTGTCATTGATGTTACACATATATTTACACTTATGTAATGATGTTACACAAATGTCTACATTCAGACCGAGAAAATTTGGTAAATGGAAAGAGTTTTTTGGTGTTGACCGAGTCACTCGGGCATTTCAGTCATGGTCAGGCATCAAAGAAACTCAGTGTTAACCAAGTTGATTATTTAGTGTTAGCCGACTAACAGTGGTTTACATTCTATAATTAATTGGTTATATGAGGCCGACTGAATTGTGATTTATTACTTATTTAAAAGTATATTCAAGTTGACTTGACAAGGCTTATCATATATATGAAAGGTCAAGTTTTGGATTGAATGTGTGTGTGAGTGTGTGTAAAGTTGAAGAGAAGAAGTGTGGAATTCTGTGATATGAAGAGTGAAGGCGAAATCAGATGGGATTCTGATTGAGTACAGAACACTTAGAGCTGCAATAGAATATTTGATTAGCAAGGATCTAGTTACAATCCGAACAGAGATCTAAATCAGCAAAGTGCTTACACATACATGTCAATTCATTGTTACTTTCTAACAATTGTAGCAGTGACCTCAAATCTCTTAACAGAGTAGACTTAACAGTCTTTTTGTAAATCCTCTCACAAGGTAGCATTTCTATGTTGAAGTGTTGAAGACCTCTAACAAGGCTACTCCTCACAGGGTGATTTAAATCCTCTAACATGGTCACACCTAACAGTGTATTTTGTAACCTTTAACAGGGTTGACTCCTAACAGGGCTCACTTCAGAAGAGTGAAAATAGTAACTAGTTACACTGGTGGTTTTTCCTATATTGGGTTTCCACGTTAAATCTTGATGTCACCTGTGTATATGTTATTTTTTTCATGCTTTATGTTTCTGCACTTAATCATTAAAGTATAATTACATTGGATATCATAAAGATTGCTTTAACACCCGAGTTACAGAAGAATATCTTAATTAACAGAGTAATAATGTTATATTGTTTAAGACATCTAAGGGACAAGGGATTTGTTTTGGAGTAATTGATTCACCCCTCCTCTCTCAGTTACTTATCTCATTTCCAACAAAGTCAACCTACAAGGCACATCATATCAACCAGTCAATTATCTATCAATTGATCGATTTCCTTATCAATCAGACATCAATCCGACAAGACTCGTATCAATCAACACATCAACAACCTATCATCACACATCTACCCAATTGAGATTTCTATTAAATCTTGTTAACCATCAATATGTGATTATCATCAATCATGAGTTCATGCATCAATTTGTGATTCTCATCTATCATGAGGTCACGCTTCTGACATCAATCATCACATATCATCAAAATTGAATCAAACATCATAAACACTTGACAAGACATCAAAATTTAACTTCGTCCTATCAACCAGATGCATACACTATTTTGCACACAAAATACGCTAAATTTTCTATTCTCTGCGCTAAAAGAGGTTATGTGCTAAACTATCATAGCTATTCTCTATACTATTCATCATATGCACTATCTTAGGGTATGCGCTAGATTATTCTCACTATGCGTTGAATGATTAAACCTATGTGTTAAATCATTTTTTAAGCTAAACTACCCTAGTTATGTACTACACCATTATAGTTATGTGCTACATCATTATCGTTATTCACTAAACTACCTTAATCTTACCTATCACCTATCTGCGGTTATGCACTAATGTGGGTTACCTATGTGCTAAACGATTTTATCTATGTACTAGACTACCCTTCGCATGCACTAAAAGAATTACAAACTTTTAAAAAAAGCGTAAAATTTTTGAAACAAATGACATCATCAAGAAAAGTTTTTGGGTACTTACCGAGGGCCCGTCTTCGAGAGGTCTCTAGATGCGGTAGACTCGCTCAAAATGATGTTGCACATGTGGAATGTCCATGATCTCGATCAAACGACTAGAGGAAGAGATGTAAAATACAAATAGTAAAGGTAAAAATGAATAGTAAATTGTCTATTGTTACCTCATTTATAGGGGGTTTTCATCACATTATGCTATTTTTTACCCCTAAACTTCAAAATTTTCACCTAGAGCCATTTTTATATCTATCCAGAGATGAATCTCTCATTTTTCTAATTAAAACCCATTTTCCACTATCCTTCAAAAAATGCAAAAAATTTCCCCAATTTAACCATATCATCTAAATATTTTCTTAATTCCTCTCCAGAGGGGGCATGCAACCTATCAATAATCTTTTTTGACATCGAGGCATATTTTTCATCAAAGATATCAGGTACTCTTTTCATCGAACGTTTCGGTATCAGAGGCATCAATCAAATCACATCACCAAATCAAGCAGGGGCATTCAACAGTGTTCTTTGAACCAACGTTTTGCTGACACATTGATTCAAAGAGGTACAAAATGTATACGCTAAAAATTGGTCCAAATAAATTATTAATCTAATACACGTTATTTAACTAAGATTCTAAGTCTTCTATTATGTAATTAAATTTAAATAATTAATTATATAATTCACACTTCTATTAATTCTTCAAAATCCATTCAAATTCATTATAATGTATTAAATTTTATTTTAATACATTTTCTTCCATAAACCCTCCCTTTTTGAATAAATTTTATTTATTCAAATCCCCCCATTTTTCCATTCTTCTAAACCCATGATTTAAATTAATCTAATTTAATTTAAATCCTAAACCTAGCCTATATTCCTAACCTACACTAATCACCCTCATCCCACTAAGCCTACATTAGGAATTAATCTTTCATTAATCCTTAATCCCATGATTCCTAATATCATTAGCTTTATAAGATGCTCACACATGTGTGAGCATCTTTTCCCCAAAGAGGAGTCAAGTCCCTTTTCCATAAAAGGCCCAAACCACTTCTCTTGCACTTGTCCCCGCTTTCCTTTTCCAAGTGTCTTGGGCCACCCATCTCTTACATCTTGTATCCATGTCATTGACCCATCACTTTCCCAAGTTTCTCACACATGTGTGAGCAACTCTTTCTTGCTTGGCCACCCCTTTTTCCTACATGTCTCCTATGTGGCATCCACATATGATCCACTTCATCCATGCCTCCCAAAAATCTAAATAGAGCCTCCTCTCAATGCATTTGGATCCATCTCTTGTTGCAATATCATAACGATCTCATTTGTATTGATCTTTCATTTGTAACATCATAATTTTAGTTTACTCTTGCATTCATGTTAGTTTCATGCTAAACTTCATGCATTCATGTTAGATTTCATAATATTTTAATTGCTATCATGCTTTTAGATTCATATTATGTTTGCATATCATAGTATCTTATCACCATTTAGATTTTGAATCATTAATTTAAATCTTGCATTTATATCATCATCATTTGGTCCATATTGCAAACTAGTTTGTTCATACTAGTCTTGTGATTTCTTGGATCTTTATCATAGTTTTTGCATAATTGTTACAACTTCATATTCTCATTTTAGTTTACCATCCTCTTAGCTTGCATTATTATCATGCTTTTGCATATCATAGCTCTCATAGTAGCTTAAATTTTGCATCTTTTCATATCATTTGAAATTTTGTTCATCAACTTGTCCTCTAAATGAGCTTATGTGTTGCTGAGAGCCATTTTATAAAGATCAGATACGTCCTTGGTGATAGAGGACCATGAGACGGTTTTGGAAAATAAGATATTGCATTTGATTAATCTCTCTAGTTTCTAAGTTAATGTTTCATGAGTGTGTTAGATATGATGACATTTGGCTAATTTGATTTCTAACATACAAGTATCATGTCAGATCACGGTAGGGTCATCATGCATATATGATCATCACTAAAAGCACAAGTATAATATATCATCTACATTAGCAATGATATCAGTATGAACAAAAAAATATACTGTAATCAGGTGCATCTCATAATGCCATACAAAATCACATCACTCGAAAAGTCACAAAATCACATAGGAGTCCATCTCAAATCAAAATAAGACAATACATGATACAATCATGGAATGCACTACATTTCAAGTCTTGGCCTTAGACTTCAAACAAATAAGAAAATTAAGGTTTATAACATGTCACCTCTGGGCCAACACCCATATTTGTTGCTGCTTATTTCAAAAACATGTCACAAATTACTGTTTATAACCTTGTTTTATGCATATGGTCTTAAAGTATTGTGGATTTTGTTGTGAATATTTTTCTTAAAGGCCAATTTCTTTTGCAATGTCTCAATAAAATGAGGCATAACTATTGGTATACGTATCTATAACCAAGAAAAATATGGACCTCATATCTTCAAGCATCAAAATGAGTAACATATCCTTTGTTTTTCTATAAATGGCAACTCAAGTCTATGTTGCATAGTGCATAAGAGAAACTTAACTCATGGAAATGCATTGTTATTTCAAATTCTCAGGAAACCCATATGACTTGGATTTGATATCACTTGTTAAACATTAAACATAATTAAACACCAAAATCACAACAATACCCAGTTCTTTATTCCATTACACACACACTCAAAGACACACATGATATATGACCTCATGAAAATGATAACAATATTATGTTCCTACCTATCTAAAATAACCTTGGATTACTTTAAAAAATGAATAAAAAGCATATAATTTATAGAGAATATGTAATTCATTCTTACCAAAATTCTTGTAGAACTACTAACCATCAAAACCATTAAACTAGTGATAAGATTAAATATAACTTAAAATTTTAATTCTAATATTATCTAAAATAGAATAGTCTATAGAAATAGTCTTTATGCTTTTTAATTATATCATTCATATTATTGTTCCATACTCAAATTTCTAAATCTAGTCACTTTCACAATACATAAACAAGCAAAAATCATGACTTGATTAAAAAAAACCTTATTCTTTTTTAATTACTAAATCTATCAACTCTTCTACATAAATCTAAACCATGTATTCAATCTAAATTAGATTGAACTTTCTGCCTTAGAAAATGCTTTAAAATATTATAGTCTACAAATAGACTTATTCTAAGTTTGGCTTTGTAGCAAAACCCTCTCCTTAAAATATTAAGCATAGATACTTCTTCAAATTTGTTAGAATATGTGAAAATAAAGTGAACAATTTGTTTATTAGTAGTAAATTGGATTGCACTTATTAGGTGACGTTGAATATGACAATCCATTATTCCATTTCTTATGAATGCAAGTGTAACACGTCTTCTTCACACCCTTTCAAATGAATAGTTAATTTAGTCATACATTGAACAAAATCATTGTTTTTTTTAAATTTAATTTAAAAATAGTAACTTGAAAAGGGTGTTAATTTAGTCATACTTTCGTTGGAAGCTTCCACCATTATTTATTGTCTTCATTCAAGCTTATAAATTTTCATCAATTTAAAAATCTCACCAATTAATTGTGAGTGACAAAAGCACATAACTACGAGCAATTACATAATGTCTACTATAGTGGTTAGGAATTGAGAACTTTCACAATTGAATATTCTTTAATTATTAATTAATTATAGAAGCATTTGAATTAGAGTGTGTTCCCTCTTTTTGACCATTTTAAGTATTCTTTATAGGTGTTAATTAAATTTTAATCATTTCAATTAATTGCAATTTGAATAGTTTTTTTTAGAATTGATATTTAAGATTTTGATTAATGGTGGAATGGAATTAGTGTTTTAATGTTTCCACAAACTCATATGGAATTGAGTTGTAATGGTAGAAGCTTGTATATGTGTTTTTAACTAGATACATGTTTTTAAGTTATTTTATATTCTTATTCAATGTACATATATTGAGCAAGGATACCATTTTTATTATATTGTCTTTTTTCACTACTACTCACATTCAAGATTATTGTGTTGATTGTTTTATTAATATCACGTGATGTTCTAGTCTATTATAGAAGTCTAGGTGATCTTACAATAGTGGGTTACATTTTTTAGTCAATTTTGACATTAAAATGAACATTTCAAAAAAAAATCGTCACATTCCAACACCTATTATCGCTAAACTGTTAAGAATTTGTAGATGAGGTAAACTAGTGATTTGTGACATTTTGTTTGTAGATTCTAAATATTTTTGTTAAAAAACAATTGGAATCGATATGTATCCATTTTTTTCATCTTCTTTTAAAATTATTTTTTAACAAAACACCATTTTAAAGAGTGATGTGCACTTCATAACACATAACTTCTTTTCTAAAAGGATAAAAATGTGATTATTTTAAATTTAGGTTTGTAACACTGCTATCTAGTGAATGCAATTGGTTTCATAATGTTCTATTGAATGTTATTTAGTTTATTAAGTTTTGAAGTTGAATTAATTATGAGTTAGAAATAGGTATAGTTTTAAACACATAACTTGTTGTGTATGTATCAAAATTCATTTTTTTTGTTAGAAAGAGGACATCAATACCTAATGCATAGATATTTTTCAGGTTTTTTTTCAAATTAGTTTACTATCTTTCCATAAGTATTGAACAAAGAAATTGATGTTTCGTGAAAAACCTATGTTAAGTTAAACTAAAAAAACAAGTTCATAATAAATTCAATACATGTTAAAATTATAATCATTAAAAAGCTTGCTATGAATACTAGTATCCTGCATTTGGATTTGTCAAGATTGTTCCATTTGAGCCTTCAACTAGAGCTTTGCAGAATAAAAATTTGCAAGTATTAGGGGAGAGATGCATAGACAATATGTTTGATCGGACATACCTTCAATCGAATGGGGTTTGATCAAACATGCATTCACTCAAATGGGGTTCAATAAAACTTATTATTGGGCTTTTGTCAAACCCATGTTTGATCGAACACACTTGACAAATGTATTTGTAACAAACGTGTTCACTTAATCATGCCTAATATAAATTGTTTACATTCGTACAACCCCCATTTGACCAAAACTATCTTTAAAATTTTAATGAACCTTTGCATATAAATATAATTATTTTTCATTTTGTTAAAAATAAAATAACAAATTAATTATATTTTTTATAAAGAACACATTTTAAGGTAAATTGTGTTGGTGTGGAATTTTCAAGGGGCATTTTTCAAAGGAAGGCGATGGGAATAAAATGATAAGGATACATAAGACTTTGCAAAAGTATTCACCTAATATAGAATAAGGACATTGGGAATAAGCATTGGCAAGATATGATAGAAATAAAGAAAGTATGCATCTCTCTCTCTCTCTCTCTCTCTCTCTCTCTCTCTCTCTCTCTCTCTCTCTCTCTCNTGTCTCTCTCTCTCTCTCTCTCTCTCTCTCTCTCTCTCTCTCTCTCTCTCTCTCTCTCTCTCTCTCTCTCTCTCTCTCTCTCTCTCTCAAGTCTTATATTTAAATCAAACAATTATGTATTGTTCTTGTTTTTTTGTTTTTGTGTGTGGCTCGTGATCAACAAATAGAAGATCCAAAAAAAGTTGGAGAATGGTCAGTCCAAGTTCAAGCAATGGATGTTGGAGAAGGGGCGGCCCAATTTAAGATAATGGATGTTGGATAAGGGTCATTGTTGCTTCCTTCGACTAGTATGTATGAGCATATAAATGTAGGTAAAAATATGAAAAGAATAATTAATTATAGAAATTCAGATCATTATACTTGAAATGGATGTAGAGAAATTAAGATTTTATGCTAAACAACCTACACATATTAAGAGGAGCTCATTGAATAGAAAGTCAAAGGAAATAATTTCTCATTTGAAAATATCAAAGCAGTTGAACAATCCCAATTGTTATCAATTGTACTTCTTTTTAATGAGTTAAAAAGGTCATTAAAATTGTTGGGTGTAGATATAACATTGAAAGATTAAAGCCTTATTATGTGAAGATAAAATAATTAATTTTTTTGAAACTTGTTGTCACTGTCATATTAAATTTGATTTGTACTATTAGGTTTTTCAAAATATTATAGAAGAAATTAAAGGTTTTCAAAATGCTCCTCCTAAATGACCAAGTGAGTTCATAACATTGATTTTATGTGATAAAACAAATGATAATGCAACCAGTCAAATAAATTGCATAAAAGGACATTGTGAAACGTCTGGTAATTTTTTGAATTCCCTTTGAGAAATGAAGATACTAACATGAAGAAGATGATAAATTGCAAGAGTTACAAGTACATAAGGTCTAAAACAAAATTTGGGAAAAAAATCCACAAGATTAGAATGTGTATAAATGGAGATACCTATAGGAACATTTATGGAATTTTTTGTCAATTTATTCAACCGTACATGCATCATTCTTATTTTTCTAAGTGGCAAGCACAAAAATTGCAAACACTAAGAAACACTTTTCCACTTGGAACTGTTATATCAGTTGTCACTTTTGTAGAAAATTATTGTTTTGTTCATTAAAAATAGATTTAATTAGAATACTGCTTTTCATAGAAAATCATTATTATGGTGTAGGTGTGTTATTGACATGCACAGATGGATTTGGATGGTGTATAGTACATTTGAAATCTTAGTGGTGATAAAGAGCATGACACACATTTTGTAGAATATTGCTTTAAAACTTTTTTGGGTATTTGGATAATATGGCATAAAAATTGAAAAGAATTTTTTTCTCAGCTGGATGTGTGGCACAATTCAAATCATCAAGGTCATTTTTGTACTATATAGATATCATCAAAATCAAAAGATACCACATGTTTGGAGTTTCTTTGAGAGTGAACATGGAAATGGTGAAAATGATGGTGCAAGAGCTTGCATCAAACGTGATCTAAGAAAGTATCTGTTAGTGTAATTAATTTCTCATATAATTGCACTTTACTGAAGTTGACTTAGGATAATACATTTTATAGTAATTTTCATAGGAGACACTTAGGGAATTGCATATCTAGGGAATATGGTTGTAGGAGGAATTTCACCTTTGTTGGTTGCTCCACATGTAGTGAAATTATTGTTATATTCTCATATCTATCCTTGCATCTGACTAAGCTGCTTGTCAATATTGTGTGCTCTCTTCTCATATTTCCTTTCCTATATAAGCAGGCATATGTACATTGTACTTAATTGATAATATTGCATCTTGATGAGAATACAATTTATTCTTATCTATCTTGATCTCTCTTGTTATTGTGTTATTCATTGACCTCTAGATCTTGGGTTTCTGTAGGCAAATTATTACATGTTATCAAATCCACGGGACCATCTTTGAGTAGTCTTTGTAGTGAGATCTTGGTACATTTTAAAGTTGGTGTATTATTAAATCTAGGAAACATTAAATTTTTGAAGTGTCCTATGTCAAATCTGAGATTACCAATGTTTTAGGGAGGCCGATCCAATGAATTTTAATTATAAATTTTCCCATATTGGTAAAAAGTTGTTTTCAAGAAAAAAATTAGCAAGCTTACCTACTAGTGTAGATGAGCATTTAATCCCGTAGAGATCGTACATACCTTTTTCCAACACTCTTAAAATCAGAAACATCCTTGTGTTTTTTTTGGCACCAAACTTACCTTCTGGCTACAACAACTAACAACGTTCTCCTCTGATCACCATCGTAGAATCCTCCCAAATCCTAGTAACTACTAGTTCTTATAGGCTCTCGATGGTGGCTTTGTTCCCTATGGAGGATCTATCCTCGGCTGCCATTTCCACTAGTTGTCCTCAAAATTCTCCTTGAAATCATATGCTCAAAATAGCACAATCATAGAATCCTTCCAAATCCTAGTGACTACTGGTGCCTATAGGTTATCAACGGTGGATCTATTCCCTATGGAGGATCTATCCTTGGCTGCCATTTCCATGAATCTAAGTTGATGATTTGAAGCATCTTCTTGAGAAGAATAAAATCAATTTTCCTTCAAGAATGTCTACTTTA
The DNA here is from genome assembly GCA_018584345.1 of Thuja plicata. Lineage (NCBI taxonomy): Eukaryota > Viridiplantae > Streptophyta > Pinopsida > Cupressales > Cupressaceae > Thuja > Thuja plicata. The sequence goes on along the minus strand of MU225170.1, from coordinate 719,819 downwards.
TCTTCTTCTTCTTCACATAAAATAGATTTTAATAAGGAAAAGAATCACACTTTTGGGACAAGTAAGAACAAAGGACCATCTCTTTGTGCTACTATAGTTCATGATTCTTCTATATTCAGAGGTTTCTCATCGTATAAAATCTTCATAGTCTATGTTCTCTTCATTTGAGTCTTGCCAAATGCCACCGAATTGGGAAATCATACCTATATGAATGTGATTGGGAAAGGATCCATTGATATTAGGGAGGGAACCTTCATTTTTGTATTTTATGTACCTCACTTAACCAATAATATTATTTATCTACTATTGGTGTACATTCTACATTGAGGGGGGAGGTGGGGGAAACTTTGGATCTCTTCTTCTCTCTTATGGGGGAGATTTTTTTCTCACATGGTGTTTTTTCCTTATCATTCTTCTTTGAGTGTTCTTTCAACTCTCTTTTTGGGGGGATTTTTTTCCACTTTGTTTTCTCATTTTATTTTTCTATGAGAGATTACATTACATTTGTACATGAATACCTAACATGGCCTAGTAGCTGGGATATCTTGCATTTATTAGCTTGAGTCTGCGTTCCCCTAAGTTTCACTTAAGGGGGGTGTTGATGTAATTAATTTCTCATATAATTATACTTAAGTTAACTTAGGATAATGCATTTCATATTATTTTTCATAAGAGACACTTAGGGAATTACATATCTAGGGAATATGGTTGTAGGATAAATTCCACCTTTGTTGGTTTGATCTTGTTATTACATTATCATATCCACTTATAGTGGAATGATATTCCCCCTTTAGTGGAATTATCTATTATCTTATCAGACCTACACTTGCATCTTACTGAGCCACTTGTCATCATTGTGTGCTCTCTTCTCCTATTACCTTTCCTATATAAGAAGACATATGTACATTGTACTTATTTGAGTATATTACATCTTGATGAGAATACAGTTTGATCTTTTCTATCTTGTTCTCTCTTGTTATTGTGTTATTCATTGGCCTCTATATCTTGGGTTTCTATAGGCAAATTCTTACAGTAACAAATTAATTATCAAGGATTTTGTATAAAAAGATGCACATGATGTTGTTGAATAGTGTAAGATGCACTTTGCACCAAATGAGGTTGGTATATCATCAATTAAAAAATGAGTGATGCCATATAGATTATTTGGGAGGTATCAGATATGAACATGTGTGTATGTGATATTTTGTTTATTTGGGTAAATTCAAAATTTTAAAATTAAATTTATGTGTTTTTTTATGTTTTGAAGGTGTGGATAGAAGAGCAATGCATGGTTGCAAGAATGTAGAGAATACAAGATCTTTTCATTTTTTCTTGAGTATGGATAATTACTTGTGGTCACTATACACAAGGGATTGCTCATGTTTTTGTTCTAAGTGCATTTCTAAAAACTATGATGAATGCAACAACCAAGAAAGAATATGTGAATCAATGTAATTGGGTACCACTAGTTGTTATTGATGCATATAATGACGATGTGGATGAAAGATTTGATGAAATCCTTTTGATGTCTACTAATTATGACCATATTTCAGTATTAATCAAAATTGGTAAGTAAATATTTACATGTACATGATAAATTGCATAGCTATTTTAATTATATTTATAGATTTCTAAGTATTTTTTTATATAAATTTGTTGCAGAAGATGTCTTTGCAGTCATAGAAGAGCTTGTAAATGTAGGTGTTAGTTACTATTTATTGTGTTTCACATAAGAGGGAAAGAAGATAACAAAACAAGAACACAATAGAATTTTGTTTTCCACGGGTTCAGTGCTTTATCTTGGATTTGTTTGAAAGAAATGTATTTTAGAAATTCCACCAATTTTGGAATGGTGTTTCCCATGCAAGTTCAATTATTTCTCAAGGAACATATTTCAAGAAAATTAAAATAGTTCAACATGGGATTCACTTTATTGATTATCAGCATGGCAACAAGATATATCAATATAGCCACCTAGTAATTATTAGCGCCCTCTATCTTCATCCAATTGTACAATATGGACATCATAAGTGGAGACTAGATAGTGATGATCATGAGAGAATATTACATGTTATCCAAGAGTGATCTAAACCACTTAACGTGGATTGAATAATGTATACATTTGTAACTTGTTTCAAGGTTGAACAATTTGACATGGCTTAAGGGGATGTAACTAAAATGGCTTAAGAGGGTGATTTTGTACTTGATACAGTTAGGAAAAATGGCTTAATGGGATGATATTCTTATGTAATATTGTTTAATTTTATGAAAATTTCATTACGATTTCTTATGTGATCTATTCCAATTATTCTATCTTAATGTTTAACCTAATATTTAAATTTTTTAAGGGGATGTAATTAGGACATGGGTAGAACTTAGGGATGTAATTGAAGCGTGGATTAAGGGGATTTAACTAAAATGGCTTAAGGGGATGATGTTTTACATGATGCAAATTGATTAAATTGATCAAATGACTTTGTATAGATCAATTTGATGTTTTCAATTGATCAATTGACATTAAGTTGATTAATTTACATTCAATTGATTAAGTTGACATTAAAGTGATTAATTAACTTTGAATATAAATTAAATAGACATTAAATTGATTAATTTTACATTAAAGTGATTAATTGACATTGATTCTAGATTAAAAAGACATTAAATTGATTAATTGACTTGGATCACGGGTCAGCCACTATTCTAGTTTTTTAGATCTATTTTTGGAATCATATTTATATTTTGTATATGTCTACATGCTTAAATAATTTATCTATCCTTCTAATCTTTTGCTTCCATTTTTTATATTCATCTTTCGACTCTATAGCAAAGGAATTCCTGCATCCTCTTAGTGCATGATCCTCCTCAAGCCTAATGGGTTAGCCTTCCTTACAATACAATGAAAAAATATAGGTGCAAGATTCCTATTTTTTTCATTCATCCTAGTGATTTCCCCTCAAACCCATCTCACTATTTCTCTTTCATTACATTATGGTGAACCCAACTCACTTACATTTTCATTCTAATTTGGATGCTTAGATCTTATTTTTATGCATTTTTCTTGCGTATAATTTGGATGACTAGATTTGGTTTAAATACAATTCATTAGGTTGTATGTGAAATTATGGATCAAATTTGTCATTCATACTAAGTATTGTTTTCATCGAATTAGTTAATGATTTCATATTAGATCTTTACTTTCAATGATCAAGTTATTAATTTTTATTGTTTAGACATTCCTTTCTTTCCTTGCTTTGTGTACGAGTTTCATAAACTTGAGTCCTACATATAACATAACCATGAGAAGAAGTTGTAGACTTATGGGTTCCCTCAAAGGTGTATATCCTTATTACTCTAATGCATTCCATGCGAGTTTAGGTGATACCTCTATTCCTACCAATGTCATACCTAACCTTGTTGAAAATCACTCTTTCATACTTCATGTGATGAGGATGACTCCACCATAAGAGTGTCTCCTAGCTAAGTGGAAAAGGTTGTTGATGATTTTGAAAATATTAAACATTGGATGGGTAAGGAAAATTCTAATAGTGAGGTCATCCCCTTTATTGGAGGATTGAGAAGGATGGTTTAAAATTATGAAATAGGTATTGATCTATTGTGTGGTGTATCCCATATTATTAGCAATAATCTCATTTCTATGAAACAATGTGCTAAATATCTTAATCTTTCCAATCGTAATACCAATGTTAAAACCTCCATTCCTATTCTATCATTTGTTCCTAATGTTCCTATCTACACTCCACCTATCATTACTAAATATATTCAAAATATCAACCCTACACATGTTAGTCTTTTAGGAATTCCTAATCCTAACATACCTCCTCTAGTGAGTGTTCCATGTATTTCCCAACTATCATCCATATCTACTTACTAAAATATCCCATTATCATATTCTAAAGCTCCATCCATTTCACATAATATTCCACATTCTTCATTATACAATACTAACATATCCAATGAAATAAATATTAATAACCTTTCCCAAAGTGTTTCATATTTGCAACAACAAATTACTACCATAACCCAATCAAAATACATCCCTCCTTGTGATATTGATGTCTCATTGTCCCATGACATCATTTGTGTCATTATCCCTCAATACATGGAAGTGCCTCGATTGTAAACATACAATGAAAAAGGTGATCTCTTGACTCATGTTAAGATATTTCAAACCTTGTGTAGTGAATTCTCTAATGATCTCAAACTTATGGTTAAATCATTTACTAGTACACTAAGATATAAGGCCTTACAATAGTTTTGTTATTTACCCCCTTATTGTATTGATTCATTTCAAAAAATTGCTAATGTTTTCATTCAACAATTTCAAAATAACATTGGTCCTCCAAATTTTTATTACTAATTTGATTCATTGTAAGCAAGTTTTTAAGGAAAAGGTGACTCATTTTACTGGTAGATTCAAACATTTGCATACTCAAGTTTATTATCTTGTCCCTGATAAGGTAGATTCAAACATTTATAATTTGCAAAAATACATTAGAAATAAATTATTCTTTTCTAATTTTACCTCTTTCACCCAATTATGTGTAGTGCTTCATAATTATCAACTTCAAGTGAGGTAGTTTGAGTCATAAACTCCAATGATTTTGATTGATAAGAGTGATGCCTCTCAACAATCTTCCAAAAAGCTCCAAAATCCTAACAAAGGTTGCATAAAGATCAATAATTTTTCCAACAATTTTGATGCACAAGTGGAAACTGCAACTGTAGGTGTGGCTCCTTTGTCATCTATTTTTAAACCATCTCATAATTTTACAACTCTTTTAGAATATTTTCATTATGTGATGTTGAATTCACTTAATGCTAATATTTTTAAACTTCCTCCCATAAAACCTATTGAACCTTCCAAAATATTACTAGCTTCCCAGGATCCCAAAGCATTTTATCAATACCATCATCATCCTGGCTATGATACTAATAAGTGTTATCATTTGAAGCATATTATCCAAGACCTCACAAATTCCAATACCATAATAGTTGAGGTTGTGAATGATAAAGAAAAAATATATGTTGCATCCCCTAACCAAATCTCACAATTCCATACCAATCCTTTACCTTCTTATTCTACCAACACTATTGATCAAACCAATTCATTAATTTCTTCCTTAATAGATGTTGTTGTGCCTAGTCATCCTAGCCTATAGATGTTGATGCTATGTGTAGTGTAGCCAAAAATGTTGAGATTAACAACATATAAACCCAAACCTAAAGTCAAGCCTAAACTTTAAATTTTCATTATGTTTGATCCTAAGGAGACTATTAAGGCACCTGATGGCCCTCTTTACATTTCCAAAAAATAGTGATAATTTCTCTTGAGGAGTACTTATTGATTCTACTTTTATGGTGTATATTATAACTAATGAACATCTTTTCACAAGACAATTTCATCAAGACCCCTATGACAAATCTGATGTGATGATTAAAACATTCAATGGTTTTACTTATCCTACCCATGGCTCCATTACTCTTCTCATTGAATTTGGTAAGAAGTGCTTAGATGTCACCTTTTTTTCATCCCAACTTCTGATCAATTCCAAGTGAAACTTGGACTTCCTTGGATCATTTCCATGCATTTTATTACTTTCCATATTCATAAGTGCCTAAATATACCCCACAATGGTGAAATTATACCAATCAACCATAGTATCTATCACCCTTTAGCAAGTCGTGGGAACTTTGACCTTGACTTCATTTGGCCTCAAATGCCTTAAGTATTGCAACCTCTTCATGACTATTTTTTTCCTATCTTACCAAAATTTCAAACATGAAATGATTTCCAAATTAAGCAACCCTAAGGATGTTCCATCTCCTTGTCTTGATCCTAGAATCCTTTCTACACCTTTCATTCCTCCTATTTATCCTTTCATTCCACCTCGTATATCCTGAAAATGTCCAATATCCTCTATCTCTCAACCTAATATAGATCCTTTTGTTCCTCCTCCTAAGGAATGAAATGATGCCATGTTGATAGATCCTAAATCTCCCCAAATCTCAAGCAAATAAAAAAAAAACTATTGTTCTCATGACCACCATTTAGGATATCATGCTAGATCCCGTGATCCTTCTTACCATACAATTTGCTCTCCTAATATGCCTCTTGATGATTTGATTCCATTTAACTACCCTATGCATAGCCCAAGGGAGGAAAAAAATCTTTAAAAAATTAAATTTTCTAACCATGATGATTGTTCTTTTCATATTAAGGATCATATTGTGATTAATTTAGATTATTAAGATACTCTTGATGATACTAATGATGTTATTGGTGCACATGATGTTGATCCTAATTATTCTAAATATATGTATGAGGTTATTGAAATTAATCATGAATTATGTTCCAAGTTTCCCAAAGCATTAACTCTCATTCCTTGCAAAAAACAAAGAGATTCATCTTTAGAGAATGGTCCTTATTTGGAAATTTCAATGGCTTCATCTACCATTCTTGACATTTCTCTTCTTGCATATTGTCGACCTTCCCTACATAGTGTTCAAAAACAAGGATTAGACGATGGTACACTTGAATGAATCCTCTTGTACTATGGATACTTTTATGCATTTTCTTGTTCATAATGTGCTTCCTCTATGATTTTTTTCTTGTTATGTGTTATTGTTTAGATTTCTTTAGATGACCCTTGTTGCTTAGCTAGTGCAAGGTGATAAAGGTATTGAATGTATCATAGCATTCTTATATCTGTATCTCAATTCTTATATATGTTGTACATGTGTTATTGTTGTAAATGTGACTTTGTGTTGTCTACTTGGGGACAATGCAAAGCGGTAGAAAACATCTATCTTTTTAGTCTTTTCAACGCTAAACCAAAAAGTATTTTTTACATGTATATTATGTTCTCTTCTTCTATCATGGTCATAGTTCTACTAACTTTGGGGCATGAGGTCAATTAATTATGATTATTCTTGATATACATGAGTTATCACATATGCATACTAACCCCAGTGTTAGTAAATCCCTTTGTGCTCTTTTGTCACGTGTTTATTTCCCTTGATTTGTCCTTATTCTAGGGGCATATCATAGTAGAAATGTGAGTGTCCTTCAAATACATATTGTAAGGTGTAAATTTGGATGGTCTCCTAAATAGGGTTTGATCAATAGAGATATTCATATAAAACAGACCTATGCCATATTCAACCATTTACATTTAATTGTAATTGATAAGGGATGTAAATTTGGAAATGAAAGCAAAGAATAATGGAGTAAAATACCCACCTCACATCATAGCAAGTCTGGAAATACCACTTTTATGAATCTTGTGTTGAGTTTATGGAAAAATTGAGACCGGATATGGAACAAAAATGCAGAGACAGACAAAACCTAGAAATATTTTTCTGATCCGACACAGTTCCAATTTTGACCCTCAAGTCAATGTCACCAGACCCAAAATTTTTGATTTTGACCTAGGGAAGAATTGACCTAAAAAATCTCCAATAGGAAATCTATTTTTGGATCCTGAAAGTTTGCCGAAAAGGGTATCCGAATCTGCACTCTGATCCATTGTTCTGAACCTGTACTTCCCAAAATAGCACCTGCAAATATCTGAAAAAAGAGGGATTTTGGGGTGGCTATATAGGGTTTTTCCTTAGTCAAACCCCCATTTTGGTGATCTCCACCTCCATGAATAGATGAATATATTAGAATGATGTGTGTGTGTTTCTCTTGGAAAGAGCTTCGAATATGTAATGTCAATATCTAATCCTCTAGATTAAAACCCTAACATGAATTGAAAATGAGAAAGCAATGCATAGATTTTAATATCATAAAGAAAGCATACCAAGCCCCTAAGGCTAAAGTATTCCTACCAAACTCACAATTTTTAGTTTCTACCCCATGATAGTATCTTTTGAATGCTTGAATGTTGAAAATGGTGGATCCAAGAAGGAAGGAAGGAATAACTCTCTCTTGCGCCAAAAAAGATCCATAATAGCTTGTCCACAAAATGCTTGTATGTATCAATGAATATCATATCTTGTCCTTATATATCATCCTCTTTCTTTCTTGCATCATCATCATGTCATAATCATAATTGCATCATATTATCTTACAATTTTCTCCCATGAAGAAATGAAGGCAAAAGAGAGTGTTTATATAGAGATCTCAATATAGACCTCCTAAGGCAATGCAAGGGACCCAAATTCAAATTTTTCCTTTAATTATGGTCCAATTAAAATCACCAAACAAGGAGGGGATGTATTAATCTGAATATCATGGAAAACACTTCTGTATCCAGACCCAGGGACCTATTTTCAAGTTTAGAACCCCGATAAGCTCCAGATTTGAAAGCGGGACCAACACCTGACAGAGGTCAAGGTCAACCTCGACCTTGACCTAGGTCAAGGATGAACTAAACCTTGACCTAGGTCAAGGTTGACCTTGATTTTGACCTAGGTCAGAATCAACCTATACCCAGACCTGAGGTTTCAGGTTGGTCACCTACGGAAATTTGCAGGATTCCCAGGTCAACCGGGGACCTAAGAAGGTGAGAAAACACACCAGAATGCTGGATAGAGGCACAAAGGCCAAAGAGTAGGTATGATGAAGATTAGGAGAGCCAATAAATAGGTTCTACCTAAAAATGGAGCCGCAGAAAGGGAGATTGAGGAGGACCCAAAGGATCCTTACCCTAATTTCACCTAGAAATGCATAATCAAGTGCATATGCATCCTAAATGCAAATATAATATGAAAGTGTACTAAAAGAGGGTGATAAACCTACCAAAATGGAATTTATTCCATTTTAAGATGATACAATTATCCCCCACTTTATCTTAGATATGACACTACGTGAATATGCAAGCTAAAGTAAGAAAACATTGTAAAGTAAAAAGGATATAGCCAAGTCCTCAATGTGGAGATCCTGCAAGAAACTGTTAGTATCTGCAACCTGAAGAAAAAAAGGTTAATTAAAATCCATATAGAACCTAAGCCTTACTAAGATTATTTTGAGAAGTGCATAGAGCCCCTTATGCCCCTTGTTTTGGCTTACTAATTCTGAAGGGTGAAACAGGGTGATAAAGTTAGATCTAGACACTGGATATGTAGTTTATTGAAAATTCCTTTCCTCAACTAGTTAAGAGGATTCAAAATATTTTTAAACCTATTCAAGAGGTTAGGTATTTGAATCCTAATTCCAATGCCACTAACGGCACTGAAAACAAAGCTACTAAACTCAAGTTATGATGAAAAGAGTGAATGTCTATCTAAATGCATGTAAAGGGAAATTCGAATTTGACCTAGGTAAATTCAAACAAAACCCTAATAAAACCATAATTTGTAGTTATAAATAAGATGAGGAAACACTTACCTTCTCATTCTTACCATTTTTAGATCTTGGAAACAAGAAGCAGAATGTCGAAGAGAGAATAACTTCGAGCGAGTTGCATGGAGGTCCTGAGAGAGCGTGTGGCCAGTGGACAATCACTGAGTGAGGTAGGTTCCTTGTTTTGATATCTATGATTGAAAAATTCCTATTTTTATAGGGTAAGTCAACCTTGACCTAAAAATGTCTACCCTAACCTAGTTATGTTGACCTTAACCCTTTAAGGTTGACAATAACTGGGAAGGTCCAATCCTTTCTAGGGATAAGGTCGTCCCTAACCCAAAAAGGTCAGCCTTGACCCAAAAAGGTCGAACTTGACTAGGTCAAGTGGGTATTGTAGTTGTTTGATGATAGATTACTGATATGATATTATTTTTTCTGATAGGATCTTTTTCATCTCCGAGAGAACCCCTTCGGAGGGCTATTATTGACTATCAAAGAGAACTTGTTCGAGTTACATCAGGATGAGATATAGCTATTGAGAGATGTGGGATTGTACTGTGTAGTAGTCCTACCGTAGATGAGGTTCCATTGATCCATGATATCATCCATGATAGAGAGGTTGGATGAAGACACTTGTTCCTTCCATCTTCCATCAGGAGAGATCACGACCACACTGGAGGATGTATACAAGATCCTACGACTTCTAGTCTGAGGCGAGCCTGTTAGATCGAGAGTGCAGTGGGGTCCTCCCAAGGTTTTTTTAGAAGGGGAGTATTGTTTGGGATGAGTACCACAGATGAGGAACCAATCAGATCAAATCACAATATCAGCCATAATGGCAGGTCTAACACCCTTGGTACAGAGAGTGATTCTATGTATACTCTATTTGGTTGTAATACCCAACACAAAGGGTACATTCTTCTTAGCACCATTCACCCATCTCGTAAGTAGGATGGAGAGTGACATGATTGTTTTCGCGTGGGGGCAGAACATGTTAGCCCATCTTTACCATGATTTGAGTCAGTTAGTGAGATTCTAGTAGGAGAGTCTTACAGTATGCACCTTGCTACAGTTTTGGATGTTTAAGCATTACACATGTACATGACCACAGGGTGTTCTGGTGACGGTAGATGCAAGCACACAGAGAGATTTTGCATATCTGGTAGGAGATGTCTGGTAGTATGGGGATATCCTCTTTTGGAGGGTACACTTTAACCATATACCAGGTATTGATGTGATATGGAGACCATACTATCAGGTGATAGAATGGTCATATACTTGACACCAGCTGAGACACTCCCAGTAGCGCAAGCTACTAAAGGGTCCTACCAGTCATGCAGTTATGCCATATTATTATGATAGAGTGATGAGATAGTTTGGTCTGACACAGGGGGTCCCCCGGAAAGTACCTCAGTATGCATATCCAACAAGATACTATCAGAGACCCGGCACCCTATGCCAACCTACAGTAGCAGAGATTATAGATAGTGAGACAGATGAGACCGAGGATACAGAGGTAGATCCCAATGTATCCTATTTAGGTGTTAGTAGATACTATATTAGATATTGGCGTCTACAGGGGACCCACCCCATCTTCCCTAATGACTACCCTACTGGTGATCTGAGTCGTTCAGAGAGGACACACTGAGGTGGTAACATGCTAGAGGAGGAGGAGGATCATAGAGACAAGGAGGAGCCCATCCCCGAGGGAGATCCCATGGAGGAGGAGAGGGCAGAGGAATGAGAAGAATAGAGAGAAAATGAGGGAGCATATGAGAGAGCATAGGATATGCCTTTGGGTGGTAGTATAGGTGCAGATGATCAGGCGATCTATGTTGTACCATTGAGATCATGATGACCTCCCTATGCACATACAGAGACACCACCACCTAGACCTAGACATAGAGAGTGAGGAGAGGGTAGTCACTCCATGCCCCCACCATCTAGATCCTTTGGTGATACCTAGGAGGGAGATCTAGGTATGATATATGTAATTGATTAGAATATATTAAGTAAATGTTTTTCTAGAAGAAGTACTAAAAATATAAGTATGTTTGAATTTTGCAGCTAGCATAACGGAGTGGAGGAGCTTTGTGTCCGAGGTCCTAAAGCATACATGTATATCCTACTGACTACCAACTAGTGAGTGAGAGTCCCTTATTGGATAGAGAGATCCCGACAGACATGCATATATTTTTGCATGCGTCCAGCGAGAGCTAAGGTTATACAAAGAAAGAGAAGAGAAATTGACGGCTGACCTACAAAGAGCTTAGGAGCGTAACTATGAGATGAGCATATTGAGGAGCCGTACACAGACTACCATACCAAGATCCTCAGCCTCACACCACAGAGCAGAGAGAGCTGGGATCCACCACCCCTTAAAGCATAGAGATAGAGATTGATAGACATGGCACATGTGCCATATATGTACCAAACTCATGGAAGTTATGTATATATGAAAAAATTTTCTTTCCTAGTTAGTTCTATGATTGATTACTTGTACTTTTCATCAATACACAAAAACTTAACATAAAGAAAGAATGAAATTATGTATGAATGTACTCAAATCACATAACCTACAAAATAGACATAACTATTCTATAGGGAATACGTAAATACACAAAGAAAGAATGATGTGTTAGGGATAATAGCGTTTGAGATGCATAATATTAATAGTTTCCTTAAGGGGAACACCATTCATATCAGCAATCTTATAAGAACCTGAAGTAAAATCCTGAATTACCACAAAAGGTCCAAGCCAATTAGGGCTAAATTTCCCTTTTTCACCAGGTAAAGAATTCACATTCCTTTGATTTTCATATAAGACTAAATCACCTACCAAAAATGACCGTTCAATCACCTTATGATTATACTGTTTCTGAAGTGATTTATGATAAGCCGTAATATGCTCCAAAGCATTTATTCATTGTTCATCCAACATTTCTAATTCATGTAATTGTTTTTCCCGGAAAGTATCCTTGTTAATTATCCCATGAAATGAAACATGTAAAGAAGTTATTTCTAATTCTAATGGTATAATAGCATCAGTACCATAAAAAATATTATAAGGAGAAGTACCTATGGCAGTACGAACACTAGTCCTATAAGCCCATAAAGCATAAGTAATTTGGGTATGCTAGTCTTTCACATGCTTATTAACTATTTTCCTTATGATTTGTTCAATAACATTGTTTGATGCTTTGACTTTACCATTAGATTGAGGGTAGTAGGGAGTAGAAAATATTTGTTGAATATGATATTTCTCCAAGAATTTTTTGACTTCTTTATTCTTGAAAGAAGTGTCGTTATCCAAAACTATTGTTGAAGGAATACCAAATCGTGCTATAATATGATTAAGAATAAAATCACAAATAACATCCGCAGTAGTAGAACAAAGAGGAATAGACTCTACCCACTTCGTAAAGTAATCTATAGCCATCAGGATGTATGTATGTCCTTGAGAAGAAGCTAGTGAGATTTTTCCAATAAGATCAAAACCCCAAATACTAAAAGGCCACAGAGCAACTTGATTATGAAGCTCACGAGAAGGAGCATGAATTAAATTATCATGTTGCTGAAACTGAGGACACTTCTTAACAAATATAAAAGAATCTTGTTCCATTGTTTGCCAATAATGTTTCATTCTAAGAAGTTTATTAACTAAATATTTCCCACCAAAATGTCCCCCACAAGAACCAGAATGAGCTTCTGCTAAAGCTAACAAAATTTTGGTTCTACCAAGACATCTTAATAGCAAACCATTATAAGAAAATTTGTAAAGCATATCTCCCAAAATGATATAACGTGCTACAAGCTTCCTAATATGATTATGCATGTTCCTTGTTGTCGATTCAGGAAAAGTATTATCTTTCAAAAAATGAAAGATATGCGAATACCATTCATCCAAATGCAAGTGAAAATAATCAGCAGTAACCATATTAGAAATTGTAGGGTGTTTAAGACTGTGTATATTAAATTGAAAGTCTTCAGCATTATTCTTGAGGCAAACCAAGGAAGTTACACTTGCCATGGCATCTGCGTGTCGATTATCTTTCCTAGGTAAGGTTTGAATCCTATAAGAAGAAAATTGTGAAAGAATATCAAGAGCCAAATCTTTATATTGCGTCACTTTATCATTCTTATTTTGATAACCCCCTTTTATTTGTTCAACAATCAATTGTGAATCCCTGTAGATTTCCAAGTTTATAATATGAAGGGATGAAGTTGCCCATAAGCTAGCTATAAGAGCTTCATAATCCGCAATATTGTTAGTACAAGGAAAGGTCAATTTATATGACATAGGGATTGGTTTCTTTGTAGGAGGGACCAAGATAATTCCTACACCAAAACCTGTCTTGCATCTAGAACCATCAAAATATAATTCCCAAACATCTTCTTGTTTAATAGCTAAAATGTTCTCATATGGGAATTCTATTGAGGTGATGCTCGTATTAGAATGAGGACAAGGAGATTAAGCTAAATAATCAGTTAAATATTGTCCTTTAATTGACTTTTGAAGAATGAAATTAAGATCAAATTCTGTAAGTAACATCACCTACTTAGACAGACGACTAGAGAGATCAATTTTTGAGAAAAGGTGTTTTAGAGGATCAAATTTAACAATCACATTAACCTCAACATTCAATAGATAATGCCTGAGTTTTTGACAAGCATAAACTAAAGCCAAGAATTGTCTTTCCAAATCAGTATATCTTGTTTCATAATCAAGTAAAGTCTGACTAATGTAGTACACCGATCTTTCCTTACCTTCGCTATCATGTTGAGCCAATAATGCACTCATAACATGGGAGTAGCAGAAGTATATAGATAGAAGAGTTTATTAAATTGAGCAGGTTTCAAAATAGGAGGATTAGAAAGATACTCCTTAAATTACTCAAAGGATTGTTTACATTCCTGGTTCCAAGAAAAAGTGGTATCTTTTCTAAGAAAAAAGGTGAAAGGAACAGCTTTATCGGCTAAGTTAGAAACAAAGCGATGAATAGCTTATATTTTTCCTTTAAAAATGTGTAATTGAGAAATATTCTTAGGGGGAGGCATTTTAACAATAGCATCAATCTTTTCAGTATCAAGCTCTATGCCTCGTTTAGAGATTATAAGCCCTAATAATTTACCAGAATCAACTCCAAAAGCACATTTCTTAGGATTTAATCTCATATTATAACTCCTAATTATTTCAATTATTTTCCTTAAAATAAACACATGATCCTCTCTTTGTATAGATTTTTCCAAGATGTCATCTACATAATCTTCTAGAATCTTATGAATGTAATCATGAAAAATCAAGGTCATAGCATGGTGATAAGTTGCTCCCGCGTTTCTTAATCCAAGGGGCATCACGACCCAACAAAATTTTCCCCAAGGTGTTATAAATGTGGTCTTAAGTTGATCTTCAATAGGAATAAATATTTGATTATAACCCAAAAACCCATCCATAAAAGATAATAAAGCATGACCCGCTGTCGAATCCACAATCATATCAATATTAGGTAAGGGGAAATCATCTTTTAAGGATGCCTTATTTAAATCTCAAAAATCATTGCACATCCTTATCTTATTCTATCCTTTAGAAACAACCACAATATTAGAAATACATTTAGAGTAATCAATAGAACGAATGAACCCAACACCTAATAATTTTTCAATTTCAGCTTTAACTAACAAGGCAATGCCTGGATTCATCTTTCAGATTTTCTATTTCATAGGTTTAACATTAGGTTTGAGAACAATATTATGAGTAAAAATATTAGGATCTATACCTGGCATATCCAAATATGTCCAAGAAAATATATCCTTATATTCAAGCAAGAGGGAAACCAATTGATCATGTTCATCTTGGTTCAAACATTTCCCTACTTTTATTATTTTTTCAGAGTCATTCTCATCCATTTGAACTTCCATAGTCTCAGTTATTAATAAATTACTTGGCATGGGAGAGTCCATTGGCAAAGGAAAAATATCTTGTTCATCATGTTCTCCAAAATAGGCTTCATTATTCATACAATAAGGCTTTCTTCTTTTATGATGAAACGTAGGTAGATCTTGATAAGCCCCTAAAAAATCAACTAGGGCTTCATCCTCAGGAAAAATATCCAAACTAGGTTTTTGATCCATGCCAAGGAGAAGCGGATTAACCAATTTCAAATGTCCACCGTAGATATGATTGACATTAAGAGGAAGATCCAATGGTTTTTTTATAAGGATTGAATCCTATCCCATAAGTATTAACATAAACTTCATTTTCCAAGGGCACTTGTATACCTTTTTCATATTTACCACATCCTTTCCCATTGAATCCTAATTTCCTAAGTAGATGATAACTAGAACCATATCTATCAGCCATATCAGATTGAGTTAAAGGATCGACATATGTCACAATGTCATAGCAATCTGGTTTTATTGTCTCAATTGTTTCTTCAAGTAAAGAAGCAACAAAGTTACTTTTTAATTCCTCAGAAAGTGGAGAAGGAATAAAAACTTGTTTTTCAAACCCACTTTGTTCTTTCATAAACTCTAAATCAGAAAATTTGTATTCTCCCATTAAAGAAGGATTAAAATCCAATGTTCCCAAATCATCTTCAGTCAAAGAAGAGAATGGAGCTTCAATTTGTTTAACTTTAGGTGGTTTCTTAGGTTCCTTACTTGGTTGTATAGGTTCATAAACCTTAGCATATTCTACATTTAAGAAAGGATTCGGAGCATCATCCGCATGTAGTGTATACATCGGATTGTTATAGATGAACCTAACCTTACAATGAAGAGTAGAAGGAATCGCATGCATAGTATGTAACCAAGGTCTTCCTAACAAAAGGTTATAATTGAGAGGTCCAGGCATAACATGAATAGGTGTGTTAAGAAGAACTGGACCAACCTTAATAGGTAGTGTAATAATACCTAAAGTTTTCTTTGCAATGTTATCAAATCCATGGATAGGGATATTATCTGGTTGAATGGTTGTAAGATCGACCTTAATAGCCTTAATCATTTCCATGCTACAAACATTAAGCCTAGACCCATTGTCAATTAATGTTCTATGAATGATACTCTGATTAATAGAAACAACAACCATAAGAGCATCATATTGATTATGAACCTTGACAGAAGGTAAATCATCATCAGTGAACACAATAGGAGGTAAAGAAGGCATAGTATGCATGCACTCTAAAAATGAATTAATATTCTCTTTATTAGGAGGTGGAGCAGGAAAAGAGTAGATAAATCTTTTTGTAATGTCTCGTGATATGTAGGATAAGTTTGAATTAATTCCCATGAAGATATCTTAGCTGGAGTAGCGCGTAATTGATCAAATAAGTCATACTCCTTAAAGGAAGAAGGTAACCTAGGTGCTTGAGGAAGCACGGGTTGAGAAGGAGGTAAAGAAGTTGGGACAGTAGGTTGAGGATTATTCTGTGTGTGATAAGCATGTGAAACAAAATTCATATTATCAAATAAATCCAAAGGATCTTTAGGTTTACCCTTAATAGTTAGGAAATCCTTTTACCATCATCAAAGGTTTAGGGAATAACATTCAAGGTGCCTCAATGTTGCAAATAGTGGAACATGAAGGTAACCATGCACACACCCTATGGTAAAGGTCAATTGGAGAATTTGTGGAGGAGGATGAAATAGGAATAAGATCCATGGAGATCTCATTCGAACCATTTTCATTCTCACTTCCATGTAGCTCATTAAGGGATCTATTCTCTTGTACAATAAAATCCTCATCAAAATATTCAAAACAAAAGTCATACATGTTGAACACAAAATAAAATTACAAGCATGTAAATGTTTTTGTGTTTTTAAAGAAATTTTGTAATTTTTATGTATTTTTGGAATATAAATGCAAGAGCATAAAAGAAAACCTATTTCTATATGCATGCAAGATCTAATATGAAATGTAAATCTAACACCAAAGAGAAAGAGCTGTCTATCACAGGTTCACAAAAATGTAAGGTGTAAATTTGGATCGTCTCCTAAATAGGGTTTGATCAATAGAGATTTGCATATAAAAGAGACCTATGCCATATTTAACCATTTAAATTTAATTGTAATTGATAAGTGTAAATCTGGAAATGAAAGAAAAGAATAATGGAGTAAAATATCTACCTCACATCATAGAAGATCTGGAAATACCATTTTTCTAAAGCCTGTGTTGAGTTTCTAGAAAATATGAGACTGGATCTGGAACAAAAACGCAGAGACAGACAAAACCCAGAAATCTTTTTCCGATCCGACACTGTTTCGTTTTTGACCCTCAAGTCAATGTCACCATTGACCCAGAATTTCTGAGTTAGACCTAGGGCAGAATCAACCTAAAAACTCTGCGACGGAAAATTTATTTTTGGATCTTGAAAGTTTTCCAAAAAGGGTATCCGAATATGCACTCCAATCTGTTGTTCTAAACCTGTACTTCCCAAAACAACACCTACAAATATCTAAAAAAGAGGGGTTTTGGGGTGACTATATAGGGTTTTTCCTTAGTCAAACCCCCATTTTGGTTATCTCCACCTCCATGAATAGCTGAATATAGTAGAATGTATGTGTGTGTGTGTTGCTCTTGGAAAGAGATTTGAATGTGTAATTTCAAGATCTAATCCTCTAGATTAAAACCCTAACATGAATTGAAAATGAGAAAACAATGCATAGATTTTAATATGATAAAGAAAGCATACCAAGCCCCCAAGGCTAAAGTATTCCTACCAAACTCACAATCCATAGTTGCTACCCCATGATAGTATCTTTTGAATGCTTGAATATTGAAAATGGTGGATCCAAGAAGGAATGAAGGAAGAACTCTCTCTTGCTCCAAAGAAGATCCACAATAGCTTGTCCACAAGATGCTTGTATGTATCAATGCATCATCATATCTTTTCCTTCTATATCATCCTCTTGCTTTCTTGCATCATCATCATGTCATAATCATAATTACATCATATCATCTTATGATTTTCTCCCATGAAGAAATGGAGGCAAATGAGAGTGTTTATATAGAGATCTCAATATCGACCTCCTAAGGAAATGCAAGGGACCCAAATTCAAATTTCACCTTGAATTATGGTCCAATTACAATCACCAACAAAGGAGGTTATGTAGTAATCTAAATATCAGGGAAAACACTTCCGCATCTGGACCCGGGGACCTATTTTCAAGTTTAGAACCCCGATAAGCTCCAGATTTGAAAGCGGGGACTAACACCCAATAAAGGTCAAGGTCAACCTCAAACTTGACCTAGATCAAGGAAGACCTCAACCTTGACCTAGGTCAAGGTTAGAATCAACCTAAATCTAGACCTAAGGTTTCAGGCTAGTCACCTTGGGAAATCTGCAGGATTCCTAGGTCAACCAGGGACCTAGGAAGGTGAGAAAACACATGGGAATGATGGATATAGGCACAAAAGCCAAAGAGTAGGTATGATTAAGATTAGGAGATCCAATACATATGTTCTACCTAAAAATGGAGCTGCAAAAAGGGAGATTAAGAAGGACCCAAAGGACCCTAATCCTAATTTCACCTAGAAATGCAGAATCAAGTGCATATGCATCCTAAATGCAAATCTAATATGCAAGTGTACTAAACGAGGGTGCTAAACCTACCAAAATGGAAGTGATTCAATTTTAATAGGATACACATATATGCTACCTTAAAGGCATATCTCTCATTAAGGCAGAGACAATTTCTTTCACATGGAGGCATACAGTATTCTCTTTGTTACACATTATGCACACACTAAAAATCAAATTTTGTAGTCTTTTTTTTCCAAGTTATTTAGAAAATTGTACCTTTTTATTTGTAATCTCCTCTTAGTAGATTAATTTGAGATAATTATTTCCTTTGAGAAATCATTTTTCACCATACTCTTAGTGAATTCCTTTATAAAACAATGCTTTCCTTGGGAAAATCTATTTGCACCATTTGTTTCAGTATGATTTCCTTCCATACAATCTTTTTCTTGGTTATCCTCAGGATCGGTTGACTACTATAGCACAACTTGGTAGACCATCAACTCTATCTTGTGTATCTCTCTCTTTCCTTCACATGACCCCATGTTTTTTTATTTTCTCTCTCTTCATGTGAATTTTTTCTTTGTCTTGTTTTTAGACTAATAAGGACCTAAGTCACTTGGGGGCTTGGTGTTTCCTTATCCCTTTTTCCTTGATAAGAGTTCTTTCCTATATTTTGATCTACTTCACCATGAGAATGAACCATTTTCATGCTCCCACTAAATTTGGGGCTAAATCTAATGTCCTAAATTGTACTCATGTACAATTTTGGTCCTTAGTGGTCCCATTTTAGTGTTCAACACTTCAATGCCCATTATGCTTTATCCCACCTTGATTTTGTGTACATTTTTAGAATCCCCATATCTAAATAGACCCCCAGCTCAAACTAAGCTTGAATCGGTCAGTATAGTGCAAGTGGGTAGATATAAGGTGATTCAACTCATTCCATACTTAGGACTCACCCCATACCCCAATGATTCGACCCAAATTTAAATGGTGAAGAGGTCTTCTAATTTTGGTGGGGTCCTTAAATCCCTATGGGCCTCCTTCAAGTTTTTATCTCCAAAATGGCTACATGAGGTATAAAATAAATTCCACCTCCTTCATTTTGGTAAGAATTTCTAATCCACTATCATGATATACATTCTAAGAAATCAAGCATGGTGCAGGAGCACCTAGGTAGGCTAAGTGTGCAATGTAACCTAGGGCTTCTTTTTATGCTTTGGCTTGTAGTGGTTCTAGCCAGACCACTAGGTTAATAAAGGAACATTTAGGTTCTAGTGTGTAGGGTATAAAGTGTGAGGAAGCCTAATTAGGTCATTAGTGACCTTTGAGTCCAGTCTAGGTCTATTAGGGTTTTTTGTGATTTTAGTGCCAAATGTGGCCAATAAAGGGACTAAAGGTCCTATTTCATGTTTATACACCATAATTAGTGATTTGGGAAAGATTGGACACCTTTTGACCAAGTTTGGATAGCATATCCAAAAAGTTGCAAAAGTTGTCAATGTTGTCATTGACAACATTGACAACATTTGTTGCAAGAATGCAACTTCGAAGGAATTAGTTCCTTAACTGTCTGAAACTGGTGTTTTAGTGCCTTGGTAAACTATAAAAGGCTATCCTTGATCATTTTCAAGGGTTGGCAAGTTTATGTCAAAGTGTGTACGGACTGTATAATTGAAGAACAGTTACACCTTTTGTGTTTTGTGAGGATCTGATATTGAAATGGATTGAATCTAATATTGTAAGCATTTTTTTGGTAATTTAGATTTTTCTAAGACTTTTTGTGGTGTTAGTTTGTTAATTTGAATAGTTTTAGTTGCTTTGGTAAAATCTTTTAGTTTTTGTCCTGTTGTTGGTTTGAATTGGGCACTGTATGCAAATGGGGTCATAGATCCATTTTCCACCATGGCACTTGCATGGGCTCTTGGATTATGGAAGGTGACTCCATGTACATTATGTACAATGAAGGAGGGGCCCAAGAAATTATGGAAGCTATTTATAATGTGATGCCCTAGGCGAGCCAGTGATGCATGGCTAGGGATCACAATAGTTGCAGAGCATTTTGGAGGGATTGAAAGAATTCATTGCTTCAATCAAGCATTATGGGAAGGTATTATGTTGAGTGAAGGAACCCTAACTTGGAGGATAAGTTTGGGTGAGTTTTTTTGTAAGCCAAGAAAATCAATTTCTTGTGTAGACTGTAAAAAGCACCTAAAACCCTGAATTTTAGGCATGTTTATAGGAGGTACTGTACGGACACCTCTAGAAGCAAAGACTTAGAAAATCCTTAGGTTCTTGAAAAAGGGTGTCAGGATATGGTATTATTTTTCTGACTTGTTAATATTTTTTACAATTTATTGCAGAAAAGGAGCCTAACTAGGCCTAATGCTAGTAGCCCTCTTTTGGGTTTAATTGACTTAGAACTTGGAGCTCGTTGAGGGTTTCAATCCCAAAGCTGTTTGCGGAATTTGGAATTAGTCCAATAAAAAAATTTGAAGACTACCTTTACACATGGAAGAGTTTGGGATCCATTTGGTTCAGTTTGTGTAGATGGAACAAGAAAGGCCCATTGAAGCCTAGGAAGGAGCATGGGTGTTCACTAGTTGAAGGGATTAGGATCTTGTGAGGATAATCCTAAGGAGGATAGGGTTAGTTGAAGAACCCTAGTAGTTCAATAGAGTGGCCTAGGAGCCCCTAGAGTAAGCTAGGGAGAAGCAAGACTAGTGTTACATTAGAGTGGTATTAGAGAAAGTTGAGAAACTTGGGAAGTTAGTGCATGCTGGCAGCTACTGGAGAATTAGTAGGAGAGTCAAAGATGGTGACAAATGTAGAATTAGCTAAGGAAGTTGATGAGAAAAAGGAGAGGAACCACCTCCTTGAGGAATCCGTAGAAGGCATGAAGTTAAGGCTAGAGGAAGTTTCTAATGAAGTAGCTAGAAGCAGAGAAGTGGTGGAAAGCAGTGATAGGGGCAAGAAGGTTGTTGAGGAAGACATCATTCCAGAACCTAACCCTATCTTGAATGAAGAGACATTCTTGAATGCCATCAAAGAATTGGGTGGCAAAGCATTGGAAGGAATCCCTTGCTTTAGTGGAAAGATGGATATTGAAGCAGTAATGGATTGGATAGAGGGAATGGAGAACCATTTTGAATGTGAGGGTGTGACTGAAGCCCAAAATCTTAAGGTGGCCAAGTCTAGACTGAAAGGGTCAGCTTTGACTTGGTGGAAATACCTTTAGGATGAGAGGGTAAGAATGGGGAAGCAACCAATAGCAAATTGGAATACCATGGTGACCAATTTGAAGGAGAACTATCTCCCAGAGAATTATGAAATCCAACTCCATAGAAAGAGATAGAACTTGAAACAAAAAGACCTAGATGTGGACTCATACACTAAGGAATTCCAAAGATTGTGTCTAAGGTCTAAATTTCAAGAAGAGGAGTCAATCAAAGTGGCTAGATACTTGGGTGGATTGAAGTGGAACATCCAAGAGGAGATTACCCTATGGACACCAACTACAATACAAAAGTGTCATCAGTTGGCCATAAGAGTGGAGGAAAAGAACAAGAAGAAGGGTGACTCTAGTTTCAAGAATAATAGAGGTAGAGGGAGAGACCAAAGGGGTCAAAGAAGAGGCTACCAAGGTAGAGGTAGTGAGAAAAGGTCACAAGGAGAGAACAAGTTGACAAAGAAGCTGACTGAAATTAGTTCAAGAGGAGGCTATAACAGAGGCAGGGGTAATCATGGCAGTCCTAACAAAGGAAGAGGAGGTATGAGTAGTTCTTACTTTGCAACCATGAAGTGTTATTATTATGGGCAATTAGGCCATCCAGCCTATAGATGTCTTGACAAACCTTCAGCAGAAAACAGTGAGAAAAGGGTAGCATATGCTCATGAGGACACTTCAAGTGTCAAAGCACCTGACATTAACCATCTAGATTTAGAGATGGGAGAGAACTTGATGTTCAGGAGATTAATGATAAGACAACCAATCAAGGATGAGCCCAAACATAGGAGGGCCTTGTTTAGAATAAAATGCAAAATTCTTGGTAAGGTTTGTAAAGTGATTGTGGACTCTGGATCCACAGATAATATCATCTCATAGGAGGCAGTAGCGAAACTCAAGCTAGCCAAGATACCCCATGTGAATCTCTATAAAGTGACATGGCTCAACAAAGGCCAAAGTGTATTGGTCAATGAGTAAACATGGGTTGATTTTTCGATTGCAGGGTACAAGGATAAACTACTTTGTGACATCCTACCAATGGATGCTTTCCATTTGCTACTAGGAAGGCCTTGGAAATTTGACAATAGGGCAGTATATGATGGGAAGGAGAATTCCATCACCTTCAAGAAAAGAGGGAAGACTTTCAAGATTCAGTCTTTACTAGAAGATGAAGAACCACAGTCAAAGACTCCTAGTGTCATGTTGTGTAGTGGGAAGGAGTTTGTGAAAGATATCAAGGGTGATGAGAGTGAGGGGTATCCCATTGTGCTAAGACCCAAGGAGGATGAAAAACTAGTGAAGGAGCCATTACCACCAGAGGTGCAAGAATTGCTTGTGAAGTACAAGGACATAGTGAGTGATGGCACTCCTGCAACCCTACCACCTAAGAGGGTAATAAGTCACCAAATAGACTTTGTGCTAGGGGAATCTCTACCCATTAAGGAAGCATACAAGATTACTCCTGATCAAAACTTGGAGATAGCTAGACAAGTGCAGGAACTCTTGGATCAAGGCTTGATCAAGAAGAGTATTATCCCTTGTGCAATCCCAGTTGTGTTGGCATCCAAGAAGGGAGGAAAATGGAGACTATGCATAGACTCAAGGGCTATAAATAGGATCACAATAAGGTATAGATTCCCTATACCTAGGATAGATGATCTCATGGATTTCCTTGGAGGGGCAATGTACTTTACCAAGTTGGACTTGAAGAGCGGTTATCACCAAATCAGGGTGAAGGAAGGTGATGAATGGAAAATGACATTCAAGACCATAGATGGGTTATATATATGGCTAGTCATGCCATTTGGCCTCTCTAATGCTCTGAGCACATTCTTGAGGCTCATGAATGAGGTGCTCAAGGACTTCACAGGGAATTTTGTGGTGGTATATCTTGAGGATATACTAATATTTAGCAAGATAAGAGAGGAGCATATCAGACATGTAGAAGCAGTATTGAAGAGGTTGCATGAAGAAAAAATGGCTATCAACCTTGAAAAGTGTGAGTTCTTCAAACAAGAACTAGTGTATTTGAGCTTTGTAGTGTCCAAAGGGTCTTTGAAGATGGACCAAGACAAGTTTGTTGCTATCCTAAACTGGCCTCCACCTGCCACAGCCATAGAGGTAAGGATTTTTCATGGCCTTGCACAATTTTATAGGAAGTTTATTAGGAATTTCAGTGGGATATGTGCACCATTGATGGATACTATTAAGGGTGGGGTCAAAACTAAGTTTAGGTGGACCTTAGAAGTAGAGAAAGCCTTTGAGATGTTAAAAAAACAAGTGGCTACTCAACTTGTCCTATAGTTGCCAAGCTTTGAGAAATTGTTCACCATTGAGTGTGATGCAAGTGGGATGGTAGTAGGAGCTGTATTGAGTCAAGAAGGTAGGCCAATTGCCTTCTTTAGTGAGAAATTGAATGAGGAAAAGAAGAGATATTCTTCATATGATTTTGAACTATGTGCTTTAGTTCAGTCCCTTAGAAAATGGAGGCATTATCTATTGCCTAAAGAGTTTGTGGTATTTACTGACAATCAAGATCTTAGCTACATAAATACCCAGGAGAAACTAAGCAATAGGCACTTGAAATGGATGGAGTATTTACAAGCATTTACCTTTACTATAAGGCATAAGAAGGGAAAGCTTAATAAGGTTGCAGATGCCTTAAGTCGGAGGTTACTTACAGTCCAGGAAGTCCAATTGAATAGAATTGGCATTGATAGTTTTAGAGATCTTTACAAGGTAGATGAGGACTTTAAGGAATAATATAAGGCATGTGTTGAATTTCAAAACCATTTTCATAGCAAGTTCTTAGAGTTTAATTTACAAAATGGACTATTATTCAAGGGTAACCAGTTATGTGTGCCAAGAGGCTCTATGAGGATGAATCTCATACAAGAGAAACATAATGGATCTCTAAGTGGTCACTTTGGTATGAACAAGACATTAGAGCTTGTGCAAAGGTTCTACCATTGGCCAAAGTTGGTGAAAGATGTCACCAAATATGTGGAGCAGTGTGTTGTTTGCATGAAGGAAAAAGGAGGAATGAGTAATGTAGGGTTGTATCATCCTTTACCAGTCCCTAACCGTCTATGGGAGTGTGTGAGTATGGATTTTATTGTAGGCCTACCCAAAACCAAGTAGGGGTATGATAACATTTATGTAGTTATTGATAGATTTAGTAAAATGGGGCATTTCATTCCATGTAAGACTACTAATGATGCTAGCAACATAGCCTATTTGTTCTTTAAGGATATTGTGAGGATTCATGGTCTTCCTTTGAGTATAGTCTCAGATGGGGATGTGAATTTTATGAGCCATTTTTGGAGGACATTATGGACTAGATTGGGTACCAATCTATCTTTTGGTTCAGCTTACCACCCTTAGACTAATGGCTAAACTGAGGTGGTAAACAGGGTGTTGGGTAACCTATTGATGTTCCTAACTAAGGAGTATGGGCAGACTTGGGATGTGGTCATTCCCAAAGAAGAATATACTTACAATGACAGTAAGAACATAATGACAAGAAGAAGCCCATTTGAGGTGGTTTATGGCATGCACCCTAGAGGTGTTTGTGAGCTCAGGGATCTTGGAGGTATGGAGTATAGAAGTTGACATGCTAAGGACTTCACCCATACTATTAAGGAGATACAAGAACAATTCAAGAAGCAAATCCAAGACAGTCAACAAAAGTTAAAGCTAAAATTTGATGAAAAGAGGAAATATGTTCAATTTGAGGTGGGTGACTATGTGATGATTCACTTGAACAAATCAAGGCTATAGAAGGGTGTCCCTACCAAGATTCAGATGAAAAGTGTGGGACCTTGCAAAATCTTAGCCAAATATGGGGTTAATGCCTATAAAATAGACTTACCATCAGATTTGAGCATATCTCTAGTTTTCAATGTGCAGGACTTAATCCAGTTCAGAGGGAAGATAGATGAGATCAGTCAGGGAAGTCATGGAATTAGTGAGGATGTTGAGGCTACTATATTGCCTCTCAAACCACAGATGTAGCTGACAAATTTCTGGACTCCCGAGATAAGAAGACTACAAGGAAAAAATTCTACATGGAACACATGATTCAGTGGAAGGATAGACTAGAGTCAGAGGCCTCATGGATTGCAGAGGCAGAATTCAAGAAGGTGGGCATTTCAAAGGATATCTTGTCCATATGAGTGACATAGCTTTCCTTGTTGGGGAGTATGGTGTAGGAGCACCTAGGTAGGCTAAGTGTGCAATATAACCTAGGGATTCTTTGGA
This sequence comes from Thuja plicata, assembly GCA_018584345.1. NCBI lineage: Eukaryota > Viridiplantae > Streptophyta > Pinopsida > Cupressales > Cupressaceae > Thuja > Thuja plicata. The sequence goes on along the minus strand of MU225170.1, from coordinate 693,502 downwards.
TGTTTTTTCTTGTAGTGGTTCTAGCCAGACCACTAGGTTAATAAAGGAACATGTAGGTTCTAGTGTGTAGGGTGTAAAGTGTGAGGAAGCCTAATTAGGTCGTTAGTGACCTTTGAGTCCAATCTAGGTCTATTAGGGTGTTTTTTGATTTTAGTGCAAAATGTGGCCAAGCAAGGGACTAAAGGCCCTATTTCATGTTTATACACCATAATTAGTGATTTGGGAAAGATTGGACACCTTTTGACCAAGTTTGGATAGCATATCCAAAAAGTTGCAAAAGTTGTCATTGACAACATTTGTTGAAAGAATGAAACTTCAAAGGAATTAGTACCTTAACTAGCTGAAACTGGTGTTTTAGTGCCTTGGTCAACTATAAGAGGTTATCCTCAATCATTTTCAAGGGTTGGCAAGTTTATGTGTGTACAGACTATGTAATTGAAGAACAGTTACAGTTTTTGTGTTTTGTGAGGATCCGATATTGAAATGGATTGAATATACTATTGTAAGCATTTTTTTTTATAATTTAGATTGTTCTAAGACTTTGTGTGGTGTTAGTTTGTTAATTTGAATAGTTTTAGTTTCTTTGGTAAAATCTTTTAGTTTTTGTCCTGTTGCTGGTTTGAAATGGGCATTGTATGCAAATGGGGTCATAGATCCATTTTCCACCATGGCACTTGCACAGGCTCTTGTATTATTTAAGGTGACTCCATGTAAATTATTTATAGTGAAGGAGTGGCCCAAGAAAGTATGGCAGCTAGTTATAAGGTGATGCCCTAGGCGAGCCAGTGATGCATGGCTAGGGATCACCAAGAGTTGCAGAGCATTTTGGAGTGATTGAAAGAATTCATTGCTTCAATAAAGTATTGTGGGAAGGTATTATGTTGAGTGAAGGAACCCTAACTTGGAGGATAAGTTTGGTTGAGTTGTTTTGTAATCCAAGAAAATCAATTTCTTGTGTAGACTGCGAAAAGCACCTAAAACCCTAAATTTTAGGCATGTTTGTAGGAGGTACTGTACGGACACCTCTGGAAGCCAAGACCTATAAAATACTTAGGTTATTGAAAAATGGTATTAGGATATGGTATTATTTTTCTGACTTGTTAATATTTTTTACAAGTTACTACAGAAAAGGAGCCTAACTAGGCCTAATGCTAGTAGCCCTCTTTTGGGTGTAATTGACTTGGAATTTGGAACTCGTTAAGGTTTTCAATCCCAAAGATGTTTGTGGACTTTGTAATTAGTCCAATAAAAAATCTTGAAGAATACCTTTCCACATGGAAGAGTTTGGGATCCATTTGGATCGGTTTGTGCAGATGGAGCAAGAAAGGTCCATTGAAGCCTAGGAAGGAGCATGGTGAGTTTTGATTCTACATTGTTGGTGTTCACTAGTTGAAGGGATTAGGATTTTGTGAGAAGAATCATAAGGAGGATAGGGTTATTTAAATAACCCTATTAGGTCAATAGAGTGGCCTAGGAGCCCCTAGAGGAAGCTAGGGAGAATCAAGACCAGTGTTACATCAAGGCACTCAAGCTTTCAATTCAAGGAGCAATCAAGGCAATATATTTACATTGATATTCATACATTAAAGCATCAAGCATGGAAGAAAATGATTAAAATATAGATCCAAGCATATGTGAAGGTATTCATGTTCTTCCTATCCTAGATCCAAGGTCAATATAATATCAAGATCACTTTCAAGCATCTTCCTAAGAAATTTTACACCATGAAGGTTTATGAAGTTATTGTATCCTATCAAGCCTCTACTACTTAATAACACACTTCCATTTTTTGAGAATTTTAATTTTATTTCAAGGTTAATTCCTAAAAATAGGTTTTATTTAGGCAAACCCCTTTCCACAAATATTTTTTTCCATTTTCTCTATGCATTTGATAGGTGGAGTGATTGCGAAGATGACTATAGGAAGGTCTAACAAAGAGCTACAGTTGACTGAATGTTCATTAGATTTTTCCTGGTATAAGGTGAGTTTAATTTTCATGACCTCCTACTTTCCCCTAACCCTCAAAGGCGCCGCATAATTTCCTTTTAGGAATACAACTTGGATCACAAGTCAGTCGTTGTTTTGGTTTTTTAGATCTATTTTTAAAATTAGATTGATAGTCTTTATATGTTTGCATGCTTAAATAATTCATCTCTCCTTCCAATCTTGTCCTTCCATTTTGCATATTCATCTTTCAACTCTATAGAAAATGAATCATTGCATCATCTTAGTGCTCGAGCCTCAAGTCCACTGGATGAACCTTCCTTCAAATGCGATGAAAGAAGATAGGTGTGAGCATCCTAGTTTGTCAATTCATCTTAGTGATTTCCCCTCACATATAGATCACCATTTTTATTTCATTACATATATAAACATCATCTAATATAGATATATAAATATATAAATATCATCAAATAAACAAAATATAAATATACATGTATCATCAACCATAAATGTCAAATGTATAAATAATCAAATATAGGTTTATCATCAAACATATAATCATTTCCCTATAAATACATATATCATATGGACATGTGTAAACATGTCTAATAAGTTCTATATAAAGATAAACATGTCTAGATAGACACTCTAAGTGGCATCATGGTCATCATGTCACATATGAACGGAGCGACCCTCTAAGTGATTTTTTTTTCTAATGGATGCACAACCAATCCCTATAAATAGTAGAACAATTGTTAAATATCAATAAATGTACATATGTGTATGCATAAAATCATACTTTAAAAAAGAACGTGTACATGTGCACGTGTGCATATGAACATATTTACATGTAATAAATTAAAAAAACACTTGTTCATAGGTAAGTATCGCATCTACTGAATCCCACCTACACACACACTTTGACCTCAATCTCGGAGTAATGTGAGCTAACTGTGCCTACAAATTGTATATATAAATTTTTAATGTTACATATATGTTACCTAAATAGAAATAATTTCTAAAAAAACTAAAAATTAAATAAGTGAATATCCTTAAATCAAATTATTCATGTACTTGGGTATTAGGTGTGAGGGGATGATCTGCTACCATCATATCCGCCACAACAAATGCATTTGCATCTATGTCCTTGAGCCTCTATAGGAATGATGAGTCTAGGGGGATATGAAACTTACAGGACTATAGTAGGATCTCCATAAAAATAGTCTAGCTCAATCCCTACAAGTGATCCTTGATTGACTCCAATCCCTTTGGTGTGATATGAATCACATCAACTTGTATCTCCTCCTCTTTAGTAGAAGAGTTATTTGTTGGTGGATCATGATATGCAGAGTGATGTAAATATTGTGAATGTCTCAACATGTGACTCATTTCTACAATGTACAAATCTCTAAGCACCTCTTTCCTGACCTCATCTAATGGTATATAAAGACTGGATGAAATCAATTAGTATGCATGTAAGAGGTATTTTTCCAAAAAATAATACATTTGAAGCTAGCAATCACCTCTTGAGATACCTCCTAACTCCTATGTGTTGGGATGTCAACAATAGAATAATGATCATTGGGAAACATGCTAAATGATGGACTTATGGATGGTCTTAGTTTTGGTCAACTCATCATATATCTACCTAGTCAACTAGATGAAATAGCACTACCAATAGCTGCAATATCTTTGATTATATCAATTGATTTCCTCTGGGAAGAAATGACCACCTAGTTTTCTATAGGGGTGAGTGACGAGGAATAGATAGAAACCTATGACAAACCAATTTTCTAAAAAATGGTGGTTGTTGGCTAGGTTTGTGATACTAATCATGATCTACAACTCTGGCACGCCCTTGACCTAAAAAGTTGGGTAGGTCAAAGTAGTTTTTATTGAGGACCAAGCGGGCCTCAACAGACAACTACTGAGAAAAGTAAAGTGGAACCTATTTTTTAGTAGGATAATGACCATAGGCAAAAAGGAAGCAAGGTATATGAGGTGAGCTACTACCGCATGAGTGCACTGTGTCACTTTGTATTCTCTCACATTTTCCTTCCCCTCATAGTAGGAAATACATCTCATTTGATTATTTCCTTTGGGATGTGACACTAGACCTTGTCAAAGGAAACATCACCCTAGATATCCTCCCTCAACTTCTAAAACATTTTAGCTACAATCTCAAGGGTATACAAAGTGTGGTTACCTAGATGCTCTCTAAGGTGCTCTAGGCTGATCAAAATATTCTAGCACATGTTCTTATACCCACCCCAAGTCTGATAATATCATAGAGTAGATTGTAGTCTATAGATCTCAATGTTAGCATAGTAAAAATATTGTGGCCTATATTAAGCTCTGCAACATGTGCATCTGCAACCATCAAGAGGTGTCATAAAGTTACAAATTATGTAAGTGTACATGTAAAAAAAGTTGTTCAAAACATGCAATTTACTCTAATAATTTAAAACATTGGGTATTAAGAACATACATATAACTTATTTTAAAAATAATTACACAAATTTAAATACTAAACATTTAATATTTTTTAATAATGATTAACGTGCACAAATATCTATACATGTATACAAACTACATAAAATCAAATTTTTATAGTTGACTACAAAATCTAGTTTTAACCTTGTGCACATACACAATTTCTATTTGACATTAAATTTAAATGAAATAAAATTAGTATACATATTACAAATTTAAACCCATGTACATACTTATACATACAAGTTCAATCATAAATTATATATTCTATCTAGATAGAGAATTATGGTACCATGATGTGCTTATTTTTTCGATTAGGGATTTGTTTTTCCTTTATTAATTTTTCTAAAATATAAAAGAGCTAAATTGAAACAAATATATGTTATTTTCATCTTTGTGAAAGTTGTCTTTCCTATATGCCTTATTATAGATGATTTTGTTTATCACCTAGGAGAATATAGTTGCTATATCAAGTTGAAAATTTACCTAATTTTTTGTCAATTGAGATAATCTATATAAAACTCGATATTAAATTATATCAAACTCTAGGACCACACTAACTTTAATGCATCAATTATACTTTAATGAATTTTTAAGGTTTTCTATGATTTTTCTAAGGTTTCTAATCCAATTTACAAGATTTTTTTAAAAAAATTATAAGGTTTTCTAAGTTTTTTTTAAATATTTTTGTATAGAGGAAAATGGTGAGAAATGCTAAGATGCAGAGCACTCACCAAGATCTAGTATACATTGGTAATACAAAGCCCCCTACAAAGGAAATTCAATTAGCACAACCAAAAAGGGTATGGGTGCAAATGCGAGATCTACAACGTAGGGTTTTTGTCTATTCCCTCGATAGGGATGATGATGGAGAGATATGATACATGACAATAGGGAAATGATACAAATAAGTAAATGGTGATGCAATTGATAAAAAATATGATCTATGAAAGTAGATGCAAAGAAAGAGGGATAAAAGTGCACCTTGAAACTAGATGAGGATATTTGAACTTTGGATCTGAATTTGACTGTCGTCAAAATGTTGGAATCTACTGTAAATCAAAAACTGGAAACCTAAGACCTGTATGTCATGCCCATAATTTTCGCGCCCAAAAATGCAACAACTTTTTTTTTTTAAAGTAGAATTAAAGTCAAGAGGGTCTAAGGGGAATCATGACTAAGTGTCAACCTTCCTTAACCCAAGGTCATCTTCTGAAGTTAAAGACACACAAGGTGTCAATTAATTACAGATTTAACTAGAGTTAAATTTAGGCTAATGTTCAAATACTATGCAAGGTGAGTTTATATGAATTTGCGTGTCATCCCCTTTATATCTTAATAGAGTTTGATGATGTGGAGAGAGAGGCTCTCTATACTTAGTTTCCAGGTACGTTCAGAAAATTTGGTAGGTTGATAGCTTAAAGATACTGTGTTTTTTAAAAAAAACACCCTAGGGTAATGCGCTTTCAAAATATTATTTTTATAATGGCCAGTATACTGGCCACATATATTGGCCACATAAAAATAACATTTCAAGTCCTTAAGTTTAATTTAAAAATTTACATTAGATTCTCTCCACTATAATTTCCCCTAATAAAATTATTAAGTTATCGTTAAATTAATGGTTATGTTAAAATTGGATTTCGTAGAAAATCTTCTAACTTAAATGTTAAGGCTAGATAAACTAGTTAAAAGATTAAAAATAACAATTTACTGTCAAAACTATAATCGTTCAATAGATCCATTAATAATTTACTTTACTAAACCTCACTAGTAATTAATTACATTAATTAATTTGTCGCAATTCAATCCCATAAAGTCACTATAAGTTATTATTCTAAAGTTAAGAAGAATTTAAATACGTTAAACTTTTACATCTTCCAAGGAAATCTGTTTTCCTAAGACAACTTAATAGATAAGAAAAATTAAATTTAACAAGCACCAAATAAAATTTATTTTATTAAAACAATGGGACAACTTCCCACTAAAAGGTCCCCCCTATTTAAAAAAATTAACATTATATTTCCCCCTCAAAATTTCCATGCCCTAACCCTAATTCAAAATTAGGGTTGGGCTCAAAAATGGAAAGTGACAAAAAGTCACTTGTAAAACCTTCTTCCTAGTTTCTACTCATTTTTTGTTTCATCAAACCCTAAGAGATATTTTTTTTTTATTTCATTGCAGGTCTGTTCAACAATGGAGGGAGGGAGGAATCCATTTTATTCTATATATATATATATATATATATATATATATATATATATTACGTAATGCAGGTCAAATGCCCTACCATATTTTCCACCGCAGCGGACTGTGTTTTCTTTTTAATGAGCGGCGACTTTTTTTCTATTAACGGTGGGGCGGCGGATTTCTTTTATGTGGCGGGGGCTGACCCTAGGTTGCTGGGCAGCCGAGCCCCCACAACCGACACAGTCGACGGTGGAGCCGCCGCTGTGCCGGTCTGTGGCGGCCGCGTCCACCACAGCCAGTGGGGAGGCCCTGCCTTCCCCCGCGCGACTCTCTCTTTAGAGAGGCCGCAGGGTGGGGTGGGCTTCGGCCCGCCCTGCCAAAATTTATTTATATATATATTTTTAAATTGTTTTTTTTTTAATAGTTTTTTTTTTTAAATACTTTATAT
>MU225170.1:665634-686252 GCA_018584345.1 Thuja plicata | reverse complement strand
TATATATATATATATATATATCATTTTCTTTTCTTTTGTCAAAACTGCAGCATATGGATATATTTTTTTTTTTTTATAAAATATATACATCTATTTTTTTTTGTTGCAACTAAATATAGAGGAAAAACTAAATGAACATCTAATGTTTATTTCAACATAAAAAAATTTTATTTTTTTTGATGTAGTAAGTTTATATAAAAAAAAATACAAATTTCCTTCTTGCACTACATTTTTAGTTACATGTTCATGTTTAAATTTTAATATACCAAATGCAGCAATAGAAGTAATAGTAAGGTAACTTACAGATTTTATAAATAAAAAAGAGAGTGGGTACATTAGGGAAAATAAACATATCTATGTGTAATGCATGATTTTATTTTATTTTATTTTTCTATAACTATTGTGACATACTAATTAACTAGGTCAATATCCTTAGGTAATTTTCTATTTCTTTTAACTTTCCAACTTGCAGCAAAAACATATGTATGTGCCATAAAGAATTTAAATGACAAGTGCATCCAAGCATATATATATAAATGCTTTTCATTTTGAAAGTAATGGCAAGACTCATTCTTTTCATAGTTCAAGGCATAAAATAGTAACTTTATTTAAATCAAGAGCATATAGACAAAAAAAATCTGAAAGTTTTCAGCAAGAGTTTCTTTTTAAATATCACAAGAATACCTAAAATTTTCAGCCACTTGGCCCTTTACAATGTCTTTCTTTCTCTAGATACATTGCTAACATATGCCTCATGGCCTTTACAAAATCATGATGTGATGTACATAAACTAATGTATTTTCTTTTCTTTCATGTTCACTCTAAACTTTAATGTAACTCCAATCTTCACAAATCTGCAAACAAGAACAAAACAAGGAAAAAACTAGAAACCATGGGATGCTTTCCACCCAACCTAGGCCTCTTATGAGGCCACCCTCGAGCTTGGAGAACCAAACAAAGGTGGGTAACATTCATACAACAACAACAACAAAAGATAAACATGAAGATCTCACATTAAACTCTCATTCCCATAGGCTTTCACAATGGATCACTCAAAGATCCTACATGGGGTGAAGTGGACCAAGTGCCCAAGGGAGAAGGCCAAACCCAAAAATTAAATCCCAACCTTCACATGGCTGCCCAAATACTTCATTTCTCATTTTCAACTACAACAAACATCATACCCTTATGACCCCCAAAAGAAACAACAACAAGGGAGGCTTTATGGAGCCCATACTCCATGTTTTTTCCCTCTCCTCCTTGAGGAGAGACTCTACATCAAGGGCTATCAAAACTCCTCCACCCCCAAGGCTACTCTTCCCTCCCAAGGGTGAGTGACCCTTCATACTCCCATATACAACATATACAAAGAAAACTAAATAAAAGCATTGCAATAACACCAACATAATAATAACAACAAGATCATAGCTCCAATAAGCCAAAGAACACATGCAACAATCATCCTTTGCAAGATTAACATAAAAAAACAAGAGAGAGAGAGAGAGAGTTGCAACAATTCCACAACCTAGAATCCAAGCTTAAGGAAAGATAGTTGTAGAAGAGCTCCCTTTTAGCCCAATTTCTTCTTCCAAGATCACCAACTCTAGCTGTGTCTCTGAGCTAGAGAGTGGGTGTTCAAACTCTCCAACATGGAGAGTTCCCACTAAAAAGCCACTAGAAAGCTCATGGGGAGAAGGAAAGTCCTCTAATTGGTCCCTATTCCCTAAACTCTTACACCTTACCAAAAATAGATCCAAAAAGGGGAACTTCTAAAAGGTGAATTATGTCTTAGCACAAATATGGAAGGGTGGTCTACCCAAAGTCAAGACTCACAAGAGTTGATTTTCGTCCAACTTGGGAAACCAAATTTTTGGAAGGGTCACATGGTCAACCAGAGGCTATCCTAGGGTTAAAATGGCCCTTAACTATTGGTATAACAAGTGGGCTACCTAAAAATGACCCCAACACACCCCTAGACACTTCAAAACCCCTCCAAAAGTCCACTTTAAGAGTAATTTCGAAATCTCAATGAGATGACCACACTCCCATCTCCCAAACCAAGGTATGCATATGGGGATTCACTAATGTACTAATGTAGGTAGGTGGACAACCATTCCCAAGTTGACATGTCATAGCCTTAAGTACAAAACACAAGTGTCAAATGACACACCAAACATTTACACATCACTAGGCCATGTCATATCCACTTAGGCAAAACCCACAAAGAATTAAGAAATACATTTAAGGAATACACTTCCACAATCAACCAAATACATTTACGAATAAAATTACGAAACAACGAGGTCTTGTCTTTGATTAGACGCAACTTTGGCTCAAACTGAGTTCACATATCCCTTTGTTTGGTTCTCCAGATAAAATACCATGGTCTCTTACCTGCACACTCAATTCAAATATCAGTAGTCCGAGGAGATAAATATACATCATAAGGAAATAAGCAATATTCAGAATTTAAGGAAATCATCAACATACTAAGTTTATTACTAAAGATCACAAGAATACTTTAATTTCATTTTAAGCATTTAATCATAAGGTAAGATTCCCATTGCATGATTTTAGAATTAAATATCCATTTCCAATAATTCTCAAATTCATCAATAACCATAACATAATCATAATGTATTTCTAAATCAATTGTCTCAAAATAAATGTCCATAATAGAAAACATAATATAGTCCATAAGGTTCATCATAAAGCATCATGTGTCCACACATCCAAAATGATCAATCTGTGGCATAAAGCATAAAATCAATAATGTCCATAGTGCATCAAAAGTAAAGTGTCATACGCTAAATCTATCATAAGCAGAAAAACTGAAAAACTACGATGGGGTTCGAGGTGAGGCCTCACACTGTAGCTGTACACTATGCAAATTTCAGGCAAAAAGTGTAGGAACAATTCAAGATTTTAGGGACAAGTCGATAGGTCGACTTGTTCTTGGCTACTTTGAATATGATGAAATTTTTTTAGGACCTGCGACTATGTCTGTACCTTCTAGGTCTGAACCTACAACTTTGTACCCTATTCCTATGCATAGAAAATAAGGGGAAAAGGTTGTGTAAATGGGGTTTCCTTGGTCATACCCCTGTAATCAAATTTGAAATAAAATTGAAATTGCATAAAGGAAAGTAATGTAAACAAGATAAATGTTAGATTCACCTTGCATGAAGAACCCTCATCAACAGACGTAGTAATTTCTCCAATCCATGAAGATGCTTGCATGTGTTTGATCTTGAATTCAATTATAGAATCAAGGATTCCTTCACAAATACATGGATCTATGATTTCTAATCCTAGATCTTGCATGTTGATATGCTTGATAACCTCAATGGAGAAGGAGAGAGAAGGAGAATAGATGTATGGATCTTCTTTATTTCTTGTGAATTTTTCTACTTGGCCATAATGGGAGATAAACTTGCATCAATGAGAGAATATTTCCTTCCTTGGGTTGAATGGATCTTGGAGATCCTAGATTAGGTACTTGCCTTCAAATCTTGAATCCAAATCCTCAATTGCATAACTTGAATTGCTTCAATGCTTGCACTTGATATTGTTTTCATATGACCGATGGATTGCATAATAATAATGGATGCCAAAATGGGAGGAGAGAGTCTCCTTTTATACTCATTCCAGGATTCAAATTATATCCAATCTTACCATAAATTTTTGCTTTGGAAGAAAACCCCACCGTTGGACTCCGAGCTAAATCTGGGGTCAAAAACCCAAGAAAAAGTTGGCCAGTCGACTTGTTCCCAGGAACAAGTTGAGAGGCCGACTTGTTCCAGGTAAAAAACACCTCAAAATTTATCAGGAGCTCAGAGAGTGTGATAAGATGCGGAGGGAGAAAATGTAGATTGGTGAGATCAATAATAACGGACATTCAAACCTCTAAATCACCAAAATGGGGTCTAATAGGTCCCAAAGCCTCCAATTATGGGTACTAACTTTTTAGGACGATACAGTTTTATAAGCTCATATTTTAATGAAATAAAAATACTTGGTGGGATGGATGTAAGGGGAAATCACTAGGATGAATGGAAAAACTATGGAGTTCACACCTATCTTCATTCATCACATTGGAAGGAAGACTGGTCTACTAGGCCCAATGAGGCTCAAAAGATAAGAGGATGCATAGATTCCTTTATTATGGAGTTTAAAGATGACTATACAAATTAGAAAATTAAATGCAAGAATGGAAGAATATATGAAGTATTTAATCATGCAGACAAATACCGACTATAAATCTGACTCCGTAAATAAATATGAAAAAATAGAAAAAAAAACTAACTTGTGATCCAAATTGTAGTCCAAAAAGGTGGGTATGGGTAGCTTCTAAGGTTTGGGAGAAATTAGGAAGTATAGGGAGACTCAACTCACCTTATACAAGACAAATTCTGATGAAATTCTAGTCAATTGTAGCTCTCTATCTGATCTTCTTGTAGATATCTTTACAAATTTTCCACCTATCACCTACAAATAGAAAAGGGAAAATATGTTGGGAAAAAGTGTATTTATCTTGGTCAAACCCCTATTTAGGAATTAACCTTGAAATTAAATGAAATATTTGAAAAATGGAAGTATATTGTTAGTAAAAAAAGGCTTGATAAGATGTAATACCTTCACAAGCCTTTGTAGTGTTGAATTGCATATGAAGATGACTAAAAGTGATCTTTGATCTTGTCTTGACCTTGGATATAGGATAGGAATAAAATTAAAGTCTTCACATATTCTTTGATCTAGACATTACTCTATGTCTTTAATTCTTAATGCTTGAATGGACGAATATTAATGTCAATAGATTGCCTTGATTACTCCTTGGATTAAAAACTTGAGTTCTTGATTGCTTACAATGATCTCCTCCTTTAAAGGGCTTCTTCTTCTTCAAAGAGCTTGCCAAAATGAGGTAGGTAGCATTTATTTTATACCTCACCTTAGATTTTTTAGAGCTCAAATCTCAAATAAATCTGACACGGATTTAAAGATCCCACTCAAAACCCAAGAAATTTCTCCAATTCAAATTTGGACCCAAATTACAGAGTATGGGGTGAGTTGACTTTCCCTATACTAACCCGATCACCCTATACCAACTATTTTGGGCTCAGATTTGAGTCAAGGGTCAATTTGGATATGAGGATTCTGAAAATGCAAATGAAATCAAGGTTTGAGATTGGGATAAATACAAAAGGCCACCCATAATAAAATAGAGACTATGTGTGTAGACAAATGAAATAAAATAATTAAAGAGGCACACCTATAATTAAGATCCCTCATAAAAATTAATTTAAGAGAAGGTTTGTATTTAAATATTTATTAATTAATTGCATAGAAAAGGTCTTATGACTCATTAGAGAGTGAGCACACACTAGATTGGGTTATAAGTAAGTATGAAATTGCACACCTTAGGAAGTGTGTACAATTTATGACACTACACATATAACAAATTTTTAACAATTTCCAAAAAAATCTAGGGTTTTCTAAGATTTTTCTAACAATTTCTAAGAATACAAATTTTTTTCTAAGGTTTTCTTTGTAATTGAAATATTCAACCAAATAACTAAGAATACAAAAAGAGACATATACTTTGGTTAAATAATTTAAAAATATAACAACAAACAAAAAAAATCAAAAAACATACAACATACAAGAAAATTGAATAAGAAAAGGGAGAACTTGGTGCGCTTGGTATAATAGAGTTGAAGTGTCAGGTGATGTAGTACACTCAAGGGCCTCATCAACCAAAAATTGTGGTGCAGGGAACCTCCCTATTTGATGTTTTGATATTGTTTATGGTTGGATTATGAGTTTGTGTGAGTGGTAGAATAAGTTCCACAAGGTTGGAAGCAATGTTAGTTTAACTTCATGTTTCTAAGGGCTTTAGTGCTCATTAGGGGTTTTGGGTCTTTTGACTTCAACTTGTGGAAAATTTGCCATTTTAGTGCAACATGGGATGGAGGTATGTTTTAGGACCCTGCATATCCTATTTAGGGTCCTAGGAGCAAACATCAAGCATCAAGTTGACTTAGAAAGTCAAAATGCTTCAAAATGCAAAAAGTTGCTCGAGCAACTTTTGCAAGAAATGACAAAATGTAGTTAAATTGATTTGTAACTACCCATACTCAGTATATGAGCATGGAATCAATGTTTGGAAAAGGTTAATGAGATTTTGGATTGAGACACTTATTTTTGACATCATTGTATAGATGACTGTATCCTCATTTGCATAATATGCACTGTATCTTTGTTTCTGTACGGTCCTGTATGGATTGGCATAGGTGATCGGGCTCCATGTTTGTGTAGTGTTTGCTTTCAGATTTCATATGCAATAGGTAGTTTGTTTTTAATTTCAGTAGAAGTTAAGTTGTACATTTTTTAAGGTCACTGGTCTGACAGAGACAAAAATAGTGTTACCTTGTCAGAAATGGCTCTAACCTAGTTTCCCTCCGGTGGAATTGTCTGAAACCATGGGGAAATTAGGGTTAGGGTCTATAGATAGGTTTGTAGGTTTCTTTCTGGTTGTCTCTTTGGATTTCATAGGCCAAAGATGAAGCCCTATGGCTGACTAGTGAAACCAAGTGAGCCAGGATAGGGAGAAGATTGAATTTGTGTGAGCACCCAAGACCTTTTAGGGAAGACTTAGTGGAATTTCTAGATGCACTAGATAGACTCCTAAAAGGATTCAATGGTGGTTGGAGGTGAATCAGTGATTGGAGACAAGATTTGCAATTGTTCATGTTCACTGGTCCAGAGGCCTAATTAATAGGCTATAATCTAGGGCCTGCAAGAAAGTAGAGTTTTGTGTTCCATTAGAGGACATGGTTTTGGATTCTGATAGGATTGAGTGATGTCTTAAATATTTTCAAGTTTTTTTGTGGGGTCATTTGGGGATTTTGGAAGCAATAGGACAAAATTGATGAAAATAGACCTACAAGGAGTTGAGCAATTAGCCCTCCTAGTGAGTTAAAGACCAATTGGATTGGTGGAGCATCTTGGAGTGTTGGGAAGGATGAAAAATGACCAAGAAAGGGTCAATAAGTGTATGGAGAGTCTCAGTGAGTGTGTGGGAAGATCCTAGGTAGAGTATTGGCAATCTAGGTGGAGTTGTAGAGAAGGAAACTAAGCTTTTTGTTAACTAGTTGGACTAGTTGAGCTTAGAAATCTTGGAGTCTTCCAAGAACCAACTATACCTTGGAGGAGAAGTTGGTGGAGAGTGTCTTGGAGATCCTAATTGGTGGAAGATCCAACAAAGAACAACCATTGGATGGTTGGTTAGATCAAACAAGCACCTAGGAGAGAGGAAAGGTTCTAGATTTTCAAACCCTCTGCATCAGAGTGGTATCAGAGCCGGAATAGCTTGAAGATTGTGTATGTCTAAAGGGGAGGAGAGTTAAGAGAGTCAAGAGGTTGAAATCATGCCTCCTAAGGCAATGAGTAGGGATGCCATAGTATAATTGGTTCAATTCCTCTTGGAGAAGGCTCATGTGTCCGAGAAAAAAAGCAAAATGAAGATCATTGAATGGGGAGATGAAAGTGATGAGGATGATGACAGTCAAACTGAGGAGTCATCCAACAAGGGCAAGGAACCTAAGATAGACAAGGAGCAAAAGGTATTCTTAGATGCCTTCAAATCTTTAAACAAGGATAGCATGGAACACATACCCTACTACTATGGTAGCCTGAATGGACAAGATTTGTTAGACTAGCTTGAAGCCATTGACAACCAATTTGATTACAAAGAAATCTCAGAGGAGAAGAGGGAGAGCTATGCTAAGGCTAGACTTAAGGGATCTGCATTAGTGTGGTGGAACATGATACAGGATGAAATAAAGAATAGTGGGAAGAATAAGACTGTTTCTTGGGAGAGAATAAAAATTAGGTTGAGGGCACAATTCTTGCCCATTAATTATGAAATCCAAATATATCAAAAGTTGCAGAACTTAAGAAAGAAGGAGATGACAGTGAGTGCATACACAGAGGAGTTCCATAAACTAAGCCTAAGGGCTAGGAGACAAGAATATGAAGTGGAGAAGGTAGCAAGGTACCTAAATGGGTTAAGACAGGGAATTCAAGATGAGATTAGCATGATGGCACTAGATAGTATGCACAAATGCTTTTAATTGGATTTGAGAGTAGAGGATAAAGCAAGAAGAAATGACTTCCATCAAAGAGGAAGAAATGACTTCCATCAAAGAGGAAGAGGTGGCAGAAATAACAGAGGTTTTCAGAGAGGTAGGGGTAACTTTGGTAGGGGACAGAGCCCTAATAGACAAGAAGATAGATAGTTCATGGATAGTAGTGGAGGAAACCAATATAGAGGATCTGTCCAAAGGGGAGGATATAGAGGTAGAGGACCACCAAGAGGTAGGTTCCAACCCCAAGGGAGATCTAATTCAGTTTTCACTGTTAGGTGTTATAATTGCAATGAAGTGGGTCACACAATGGGCAGGTGTCCAGAGAAGGCTTCCTCATCTTCGATGGGGGATAGAAGGAATTAGTTAGTTCAATAATATGACACTCAAAGTGTTACTTCTCCCATTTCCAAGGCAGGGCCAGGTCTAGATGGAGAGAACTTGATGTTAAGGAGAACCTTATTGAAAGTACCTAACACCATAGAGCCACCCCAAAGAAAGAACTTATTCAAGACAACTTGTAGGTTTCATGGGAAGATTTTCAAGGTTATAGTGGACTCTGGATCCACTGAGATGGTGGAGAAATTGAAGTTGAGAAGGATACCTCATACCACACCTTACAAGGTTTCATGGTTGAACAAGGGTCAACAAATAGTGGTAGATGAGAAAAATATGGTTGAGTTTGACATTGGGGAATATAAGGACAAGTTCCTATGTGACATACTACCTATGGATGCATGCCATCTACTCCTAGGATGTCCATGGCAGTATGATGTCAAAGAAATACATGATGGATAGAAAAAAATTATGTTATCATCAAACTAGGAAATAAATTCCAAATGGATCTATTGCAAGAACCCAATGAAGAGAAGCATGTGGGGACAAGTGTGATGTTATTGAGTGGGAAAGAGTTTCTGAAGGCCATGAAGAATGACAAAGGAGTATGTTGTGTAGTAGTGATCAAACCAAAGGAGGTGACTAAGGAGAAAGTCTATCTACCACTAGAGATACAAGCTTTGTTGGAGAAGTATCATAACATAGTAGATAATGACTTGCCAAGTGCCTTACCACCTATGAGGGATGTGATTCATCATATTGACCTTATTCCTAGAGCAAATTTGCCAAACAAAGCAGCATATAAGATGACACCAAGCCAAAATGCAAAGATAGAAAAATAGATCCAAGATTTGTTGGATAAGGGGTTGATAAGGAAAAGTTTAATCCCATGTGATGTGCCAATAGTACTTGCACCTAAGAAGGATGGAAAATGGAGGATGTGTATAGACTCCAGGGCTATAAACAAGATCACAATCATATATAGGCTCCCAATGCCCCGGATAGAAGACTTGATGGATAATCTTGGAGGATCTTGTTAGTTTTCTAAGGTGGACTTGAAGTCAAGGTATCATCAGATAAGGGTGAGGCTAGGTGATGAGTGGAAAATAGATTTTAAGACCAATGAGGTTCTATATGAGTGGCTAGTAATGCCCTTTGGCCTAAGTAATGCACCTAGCACATTCATGAGACTCATGAATGAAGTGTTGGCAGAATTTATTGGTAAGTTTGTAATAGTTTACCTTGATGATATTTTGATATTTAGCAGGTCCAAGGAGGAGAACATGAAGCATTTGGAGATGGTCTTAAGAAAGCTACATCAAGAAAATTTTATTAATCAAGAGAAGTGTGAGTTTTTTGAAAATTGAACTTGTTTACTTTGGTTTTGTGGTTGCTAATGGATGTATGAAAATGGACCCTGATAAAGTTAAGTCCATTTTGGAATGGCATACATCTAGGTCCATAGGGGATGATAGGATTTTCCATGGGTTGGCCTCCTACTATAGGAAATTTGTGAGAAATTTCAGTCATGTATGTGCCCCAATTCTGAACACCATAAAAGGTGGAATCAAATGCAAGTTTGAATGGATAGTAGCAGCAGACTAGGGGTTTGAGATGTTGAAAAAGAGGATTACAGAGCTACCTACACTTAGAATCCCTAACTTTAATCAACTCTTTGTGGTAGAGTGTGATGCTAGCAAGCTAGCTATATGAGCAGTGTTAAGCCAAGAGGGACACCTTGTGGCATTCTTCTCTGAGAAGTTGAATGAGGCAAAACAAAAGTACTCCACCTATGATTTGGAGTTGTATGTCATGGTAAAAGCCTTGAATAAGTGGAGACACTACCTATTACCTAGGGAGTTTGTGGTCTACACTGATAACCATGCCCTAAGTTTCCTAAATGGACAAGAAAAAATAAATCAGAGGCATATGAAGTGGGTAGAATCATTGCAGGCTTACACATTTGTTATTAAGCATAAGAAGGGGGTTAGCAACAAGGTTGAAAATGCTCTTAGTAGAAGAGTACTCACAATTCAGGAGATACAACTACAAAGTGTAGGGTTGGATGATTTGAAAGACCTCTACAGGGAAGACAAAGATTTCAAAGAAGCTTATGAAGCTTGTGTAAAGTTTCAGCAGGGGTTCAAGGTGGATTTCAATGAGTTTGTGTTGCAAGAAGGCCTATTGTTCAAAGGTCATCTTATGTGTATACCTCAGTGCTCAATGAGGGGAAACATTGTGAAGGAAAAACACCAAGGAGGCTTGGGAGGTCACTTTGGAGTGGATAAAACTTTGTAGCAGGTGCATAAGCATTACTACTGGCCTAAGATGCAATCAGATGTGAGGAGATTTGTATAACAATGTTAGATTTTTCAGAGGGAAAAAGGACAAAGAAGCAATAGTGGGTTGTATCAATTATTAACTATACCCCAAAGGCCTTGGGAGTGCCTTAGTATGGATTTTGTTTTGGGGTTACAAAAGACACCTAGGGGACATGATGATGTGTTTTTGGTGGTGGACCATTTTAGCAAGATGGCACACTTCATTCCATGTAAGAAGACCAATGATGCCTCTCAAATTTTAGGGCTATTCTTTAGGGATATAGTAAGAATACATGGTTTGCCTTTGAATATTGTCAGTGACAGGGATACAAAGTTTGTGGGTCACTTCTAGAAAACTCTTTGGAAGATGCTTGGAACTAATTTTTCTATCTCCTCAACCTACCATCCCCAATTAGATGGGAAAATAGAAGTGGTCAACAGATCACTTGGGAATTTTCTGAGGTGTTTGACTAAACAACATGGATAGTCTTGGGATCATATCATAGGGCAGGCAGAATTTGCATAAAATGACTACATTAATAGGAGTACAGGTAAGAGCCCCTTTGAAATAGTTTATAGGGTAAATCCTAGAGGGATTTTGGAACTGAGGGATCTCAGTTCGAGGGAAAAGAGGAGTGCACAAGGAGAATCATTTGCAGAGAAAATGAAGGAGCTGCATGATCAAGTCAATAAGAATTTACAAAAACAAGTGGAGAAGTACAAAACCAAAGCTGATAAGACCAGGAGGGACTTGCAATTCAAGGTTGGGGATCTATTACTTGCCTACCTTGGAAAGGAGAGGCTACCCAAAGGACAAAAAACTAAGCTACTTATGAAGAAGATTGGACTACTGAAGATTTTACATAAGTATGGAAAGAATACCTATGAAGTGGAATTGCCTCCTAACTTGGGCATTTCACCTATTTTCAATGTTTGTGACTTATATCCCTACAAGGGATCACCTCTAGACATAGGTCATTCTACACTTGCAGATTTGGAAGAAGATGATTGGGTGAAAGATTTTCCTACTCCAAAGTCATTGAAATTGGAAAGTGTCTTGGAATCTAAGGTGATAAAGAAGACAAGGAAGGGTAACTACAAGGTGTATCTCATCAAGTGGTAGGGACTACCTGAAGCCAAGGCTACTTGGATGATAGAGCTGTAGATTTTGAAACATGGGGTCACTCTTGAAGACCTCCTAACTCAAGGGACTTGAGTTATTTTGTCCAGGGCAGTATGGTGTAGGGCACCTCCCTATTTGATGTTTTGTTATTTTTTAGGGTTGTATTAGGAGTTTTTTTGAGTGGTAGAATAATTTCCACAAGATTGGAAGTAATGTTAGTCTAACTTCATGTTTATAAGGGCTTTAGTGCTCATTAGGGGTTTTGGGTCTTTTGACTTCAAATTGTGGAAAAGTGGCCATTTTAGTGCAACATGGGATGGAGGTATGTTTTAGGACCCTACATATCCTACTTATGGTCCTAGGAGTCAATATCAAGCATCGATTTGACTTAGAAAGTCAAAATGCTTCAAAATGCAAAAAGATGCTAGCAACTTTGAAAGTTGCTCGAGCAAATTTTGCAAGAAATGACAAAATGTAGTTAAACTAATTTGTAACTACCCATGCTCGGTATATGAGCATGGAATCAATGTTTGGAAAAGGTTAATGATATTTTGGATTGAGACACTTATTTCTGACATCATTGTACGAATGACTGTATCCTCATTTGCATAATCTGCACTGTATCTTTGTTTCTGTACGGTCCTGTATGGATTGGCATACGTGATCGGGCTCCATGTTAGTTTAGTGTTTACTTTCAGCTTTCATATGCAATAGGTAGTTTTTTTTTAAGTTTAGTATAAGTTAAGTTGTACATTTTTTAAGGTCACTGGTCTGACAGAGACAAAAATAGTGTTAGCTTGTTAGAAATGGCTCTAACCTAGTTTTCCTCCGGTGGATGTGTCTGAAACCATGGGTAAATTAGGGTTAGGGTCTATAGATAGGTTTTTAGGTTTCTTTTTGGTTGTCTCTTTGTATTTCATAGGCTAAATATGAAGCCCTATGGCTGACTGGTGGAACTAGGTGAGTCAGGATAGGGAGAAGATCGATTTTGTGTGAGCACCCAAGACCTTTTGGGGAAGACTTAGTGGCATTTCTAGATGCACTAGATAGTCTCCTAAAATTATTCAATGGTGATTAGAGGTGAACCAATGATTGGAGACAATATTTTCAATTGTTCATGTTCACTGGTCCAGAGGCCTAATTAATAGGCTATAATCTAGGGCCTGCAAGAAAGTAGAGTTTTGGGTGCCATCAGAGGACATGGTTTTGGATTCTGATAGGGTTGAGTGATGTCTTGAATATTTTCAAGTTTTTTTGTGGGGTCATTTGGGAATTTTGGAAGCAATAGGCCAAAATTGGTGAAAATAGACCTACAAGGAGTTGAGCAATTAGCCCTCCTAGTGAGTTAAAGACCAATTGGATTGGTGGAGAATCTTGGAGTGTTGGGAAGGATGTATAATGACCAAGAAAGGGTTAAGAAGTGTATGGAGAGTCTCAGTGAGCATGTGGGAAGATCCTAGGTAGAGGCTTGGCAATCTAGGTGGAGTTGTAGAGAAGGAAACTAAGCTTTTGGTTAACTAGTTGGACTAGTTGAGCTTAAAAATCTTGGACTCTTCCAAGAACCAACTATACCTTGGAGGAGAAGTTGGTGGAGAGGGTCTTGGAGATCCTAATTGGTGGAAGATCCAACAAAGAACAACCATTGGATGGTTGGTTAGGTCAAACAAGCACCTAGGAGAGAGGAAAGGTTCTAGATTGTCAAACCCTCTACATCAAATTGCTAGGAGGTTTTCTCTAACACGGTGTAGAGCCCTGGTGAACAGGTGAAAATGTAAGATTAACTAACACCTCAGGCTTATAAACTTGTTAAAAAATTTGGTTGAAAATGGGTTTTTCTTGGTTCATGTTTGAGCAAACTCTTCAAAATATTAATAAATTAATACCTTCAATTGTGCATGTTTGATGTCACATGTTCGATCAAAATCCTACAATGTTATATTTCCAATCGAAGGTGTTTGGTATGTTCAATTGAGAATTTTTTTTAGAGACAACATGCTTTCCAAATGATTTTTTTATCCATGATTCTTATTCTTGGGTGAAAGTGTAACCCACTATTGTGGGATCACCCATCTTCCTAAAATTTTTAAAACTAAGACATTTGATGATCCGAAGAGTATTATAAATGATAATGAAAAGGAGTTAATTGGGACTAAAATCACCTATTTTCCCATCATTATGAGGGAATAGATTGGTGTATGCTAGAAACAAGAACTTAATGGACATCGTTAAAAGAATGGGAGAAAAACCAAAGAAATAATTGTATACATACTTGAATCATTATGTAGCATTCCCCAATTGGATATTGACAATAATGGAGGAACAACAAGAAGAATAGTCAAGATCTTATGGCTAGATGAACTAAAACTCTAACAAAAAATAAAATTAATAGACATCAAGGCATGATGAAGAGACGGTTTAAAAAGTAGGCTATAACTAAAGAATTTAAAGTGGATGACTTCATGCTATAATATAATTGGAATAAAGTAAACCAAGACACCATGAAAAGATAGGATCCATTTAGAAAAAAATCATACATCATACTTTGCCACAAAATATTACTAATCCCAATGAATGGATTCATCTCAAACCATATTTGTAAGTGGTCCTTCTCATTTTGCATAATTCATGTATAACTATATTTATTTCCTGTCTAGCTCCCTTCTCCACCATTGTAATTGCATTTTCATTACCTTTAAATAGATAGTTCACCTTCCTATGCATTGGGGTGGGAATATTTACATGTTTGTTCATCAAAACATCTCAATTAATAGATCAAAAGGAATGTATAGATCCAAAGATTTTCTTGATGTAAGAAAAGATAAACATGGGTAAAAATATAAGAGGAACCGACAAAATTTAATTCAAATACAAAACTCCTAATCAACCAATTAAGAAATGAACTTGAGATGCAATAAAATAAAATTAAAACCAAACCAATAAAACATCCCATTCACTTTGTCTCTAATAGTTGATAGGGAGGTTCGATGAATCACTCACTGATTCATGATCTGGTCTTCTTGAAGACTTTCTAGGGTGTTTACACCACACCACTTGCCACCTATAGGAAATTTTATTTCTTGGAGTCCCCTCATCTCTCTATCCAACCTAACTATCATGAAATCTCAATCTAACAACTCAAACTCCTTGCATTCTTGCTCCACTCAACATTAACCCTTATTTCATCTTAAGGGTTCTAACCTCCAATTTCTTGATAAATTATTGTAGAGATGTGGAGGTGGGTTAGATAATTAAATCCAACCTCTTAGACATTATAATAATCACTCCTAGTTCCACTAACAATTCGAGTTCACAAAACTTCCCAATTAGGCCTAAAAAGACTACTAGCAATTAGGTCTCCTTCCCCGAGAAATCAGGGATTTTCTCCCAATCCTTCCAAAGAAACCCTGTATCTTTTCTTTGGATTCTTGGTTCATATTCCTATCCCTAAAGTATTTTTTTGGTCTTGGGGTCACAACTGGCCGTAAAATACCCTAACCAAAAATGAGTGAAATTAAGGCTTTTTAAGCTCTTCCTAGATCCTCTACAACTTTAGCAAGTTTTCACTAATCAAGTGGATTGGTAGATTATCTCCCTCTTCAAAAAATATTGGTAAGAATCATATCTTCCTTCTCCAAAAGGAAATATGTCTCTAAGTAATCACCTTTGCAAATTAAGTGCTCTGCATTGTGGTATTTCCTAGTCAGGCTCACCTCTGGCTCGCATAGGGAAAGACTCCAAAAATAGATCCTTTTATTTCAAGGGCCCCAACTCCTATCATATGTACACACATGGATTCTAGTCACTATTCCCAAAGGGACATACAATTCTCATGGTGGTAAAATGAGCTAGCACTCCATTCTTTACAAACTATTTGGTTCAAACCAGTGACAGTGAAGATTACAAACTATTTACAAGAAATGCTTTAAAATAAAATAAAATGTATATCTAATGCCACACAGAATAAAGAAACTAAATACCCTACATCATGCATGAATTACAGTGCCAAAAATAATCCATTAAAGTATCACTGCAATGCAAAAACAAAGGAATTACACACACAGTCTCATATGCTTTCTTGATTTCAAAAATATAGTCCGTATATTAGGAAACCAACCTTGCTACTAGGTTAAAGTTCCCCTTAAATAGGGTGTAAAATTGGTTATAAACCCCTCAGGTAATCTCTTGGATGATTTTTCCAAACTTGCAAATGTTTTCAGACCAACAATGCAAAGTTGCAAAATACAACTTTTGCAACTTTTCCCCATTTCTTGCAAACTATACAAATATGTTTCAATTCTTCACTAAACTTTACCAAAGACCAAATTAAGGGTTGAAACATGATTCCAAACTCTCCTAGACCCTATTGACCATATTATAAAATCATCATGACACATGTGCCAATTAGAAGGCTTTACAACTTCTTATCCCTAATTGTACTTCCTAAAAGGTCCTAAGACTCAAAATGAACACAACCTATCTCACCTATTCTGTGGTCAACATGAACTTCAACACAACACAAAAAAAAAATTCCTAAGGCTCATACACAAGTAAACTAAAATAGACTGCTTACTTTTCCTAGGCAACCTATGGGTGCTCCTGCACCATTCTCCCCCTCTGCACAAACAGTAAGGAATGTGAGGATAAATTTAAGACATATCAATGCCACATTTCTTGAAATGAGCTTCTTCTACCCATGTAGCCTCAGAATTTGTTTTTTCCTTCCACTGTATGAGGTGTTCCATTTACACTTTGTGCCTAGTAGACTTCTTCACTCTGGATTCCAAGATCATGTCTGCTTGAAGCTTGGCCTTAGGAGGTAAGACTTCAGTACCTACATCCTCCAATACCTCCTTACTATTTTGATTCATATCAGTCAGTGGTCCTTTGTACTTGATCAAGTCAGCTACATTAAACACTGTTGAAATAATTAAACCTTCAGGAAGCTCCACCATGTAAGCATTTTTTCCATACTTAGCTATCACCTTGCATGGTCCTACTCTCTTCATTTGCAACTTCGTTGGCACTCCTTTCTGTAACCTAGATTTGTTGAGATGTAACATGACATAGTCACCTACTACAAATTGAATATCTTTCCTAGACATATCCACCTTAGATTTCAGTTTATGAGTAGCCTCTGTGATTTTCTTCTTTACCTGCTCTTGTATCTCCTTCATTGTTTGAGTAAAATCCTCTGCATGGCCACTTCTATGCTCCATAGCTCCTAGATCTCTTAGCTCACATACACCCCTTAGATGCATTCCATATACTATCTCAAAAGGACTTCTCCCTATTGTCCTATTCACACTATCATTGTATATTCAGCTTGTGGAATGATCAAGTCCCAAGTCTGACCATACTCCTTAGTTAGGCATCTGATAACGTTACCTAACACTTTATTGATCACTTCAGTTTGACCATCTGTCTGCGGATGGTAAGCTGAACAAAAAGACAAGTTAGTTCCCAATATTCTCCATAGAGTATTCCAAAAGTGACTCATGAACTTAACATCTCTGTCATACACTATACTTAGGGGTAGCCCATGTATTCTCACAATCTCCTTGAAAAAGAGATGAGAAATGTAGCTAGCATCATGAGTGGTCTTACAAGGAATGAAAAGACTCATCTTGATAAATCTATCTACCACCACATAAACACTATCCAACCATGTCTTGGTCTTTGGAAGACCCACCACAAAATACATGCTAATGCACTCCCATGGTCTATTGGGAATGGGTAAAGGTTGATATAAACCTACATTACTAGCTCCTCCTTTGGCTTTCATACAAACCACACATTGCTCCACATGTCTCCTAACATCTCTTGGAAACTTGGGCCAATAGTAAAACCTTTGTACCAACTCCATTATTTTGTTGATACCAAAATTTCCACTTAAGCTACCATTGTGCTTCTCCTGAATGAGTTTTTCTCTCATTGATCCTTTGGGAACACATAATTGATTTCCCTTAAACAAAATTCCACTCTGTAATGTATACTCTGAAAATTGACTGTGAAAATTATTCTCAAAATAAGAACATACCTTATATGCTTCAGAGAAGTCTTCATCTTCTCCATAGAGATCCTTGAAACTCTCTATCCCAATGCTTTTTAATTGTACTTCTTGCACTATTAGCATCCTTCTACTTAGTGTATATGTCACCTTGTTCAACTATCCCTTCTTATGCTTGATAGTGAATGTAAATGCTTGAAGATACTCCATCCACTTCAAGTGCCTATTACTCAGCTTTTCTTGTGTGTTGATGTAGCTAAGTGCCTGGTTATCTGTAAACACTACAAACTCCTTAGGTAGGAGATAATGTCTCCATTTTATAAGAGACTGAACTAGAGCATATAACTCTAAATCATAAGCAGAGTACTTCTTTTTAGCCTCATTGAGATTCTCACTGAAGAAATATATAGGTCTGCCTTCTTGGCTTAGTACTCCTCCTACTGCAATACCACTTGCATCACATTCCAATGTGAATAGCTTGTCAAAACTAGGTAACAAAAGAATGGGTTGGGTAGCCACTTCTTGTTTCAACTTCTCAAAACCTTTTTCTGCTTCAAGATTCCACTTAAACTTAGTCTTTAGACCACCCTTGATGGTATAAAGCACTGGTGCACAAATTCCACTAAAATTTCTTATAAACTTTCTATAAAACTGAGCTAACCCATGAAAGCTTCTTACCTTTGTCCTTGTGGTTGGTGTAGGCCAATTTAGAATAGCTTCCAACTTGCTTGGGTCCATCTTCAATGACCCTTAGGATACTACAAACCCTGAATATACAAGCTCTTGCTTGAAGAACTCACACTTTTCTAGATTGATGGATAACTTCTCCTCCTACAACCTTTTGAGTACCATCTCCACATGCTTCAAATGCTCCTATGTTGTCTTACTGAAGATGAGTATATCATCTAGATACACTACCACAAATATCTCATTCAAATCCTTAAGCACTTCATTCATGAGCCTCATGAATGTGCTAGGGGTATTTGAAAGGGAAAATGGCATAACTCTCCACTCATAAAACCCATCAGTAGTCTTAAAATTTGTCTTCCATTCATCCCCATCTTTTATTCTAATCTGTTGGTACCCACTTTTGAGGTCCAACTAAGTGAAGTACTTTACCCCTCCAAGACAGTCCATCAAATCCTCAATTCTAAGAATAGGGAATCTGTATCTAATTGTAATCCTATTAATAGCCCTAGAGTCATTGCAAAGTCTCCACTTACCACCTTTCTTGGATGTTAAGACTACAGGTATGGAACATGGGATGATTCTCTTCTTGATTAGTCCTTGGTCTAATAGCTCCCGCACTTGTCTAGCCACTTCTTAGTTCTGCTCTGGTGTGAGCTTGTATGTTGCCTTGTTGGGTAATGAAACCCTTGGTATGAAATCAATCTGATGATTGATATCCCTTTTTGGAGGTAATTTTTCTAGTGTTACATCACTCACTATATCCTTGAACTTCCCAAGTAACTTTTGGACTTTTTCTGGTATAGGTGAGTGAACAACCTTTGCTTCTACCTTGCATGTCACAACTATGGCATATCCTTCACCTCCTTCTTGGTGGAGTGTGTTAAGAAAATCTTTCCCACTTCTTAACAAGACACTAGGAGTCTTTGAATATGTTTCTTACTCCTCTAATAGAGACTAAATTTTAAATGTCTTACCATCCTTCTTGAATGAGATGGTGTTCTCTTTTCCATCATATATGGATCCTCTATCCTATTTCCATGGTCTGCCCAATAGGAGATGGAATGCATCCATAGGAAACACATCACAAATCAACTTGTCTTTGTATCCTCTAATGGATAATTCCACTCAAGTTTGCTCATTCACAAGGACACTTTTCCCTTTATTCAACCATGTCACTTTGTATGGATTAGTATGGGGTATCTTCTCCAACCTAAGCTTCTTTACTACTTCCTCTGAGATGATGTTATCAGTGGACCCTAAATCCACTATAACTTTACACACTTTCCTAAGTGTATAGTTGGAAAATGGAAGCACTTCCATTTTAGACTTTTTTAGCCTTCTGAGTAAGTGGTTTGGGGTCATGGAAAGCACCTTGAATGGGTTCCTGATCTTGACATGGCTTTCCCCCTATTATGTCCTTCTTTCCACTCCTGTTTAGCCTGATTTATACATTCTGAACTACAGACTAGTGATTCTAGGATTCAGGGTCAAGGTCGACCTTTTAGGTCTATGTTGACCTTGACCCTGACCTAGGTCAAGGTCAACCTTGACCTTGACCTAGGGTTCAGATCCTAGGGTCTCACAATTTTTGGATGTTGGCCTTTGCAAAAAGTATTTCCCACTTCTGGGTCGGTTGTTTTGGGTTCCGAAGCGTTGATTCCTAAATTATATTTAATATAGGTCCTCTCCTAGGGGTAAAGGCTTTAATGGGAATTTAATCCTCCTATGTAGGCCTCCTTAGAAGATTTTGCCCTAATTTCATATAAAAGGGAGCCTTCTCCTCTCATTTTCTCTAAGCATTACGAACGATAACTATCATCAAGCAAACTATCTTCAAAGGTAATTCAAGCAAGATAAGGAGAAAGATTTCAAAGCAAGCATTCATCCATTCAAGCATCCATTTTCATGAAGGAGATCCATTGGAGGCCATTGAAGGATTCAAACTACATAGTGCCCTTTTGGTGATCTCTCCATCCACCTTCTTCCAAGCCTATTCC
>MU225170.1:615194-632628 GCA_018584345.1 Thuja plicata | reverse complement strand
AGTTCTCAGATTTGAAAAGTCTTTTTCTTTGCATTTTGTCTCTTTGTATTCGAAGAAGAGGGAAGGTCATTGGCTCTTAGAAGCCTGATGTATTGTAGAGTTTATAAATTCTGTAAAGAATTCAGTAGATGGGGGTCGGCAAACTTGGTATTGGAGCAGAAGTAATTCTAGTTGCTAGCTTTATTTCATGTTTGTTGTACCGTTAGTAATTCATTTTGCATTTGAATAGACAGAACAGTTATATGTGAAGTTGTAGTTGCTTACTGGATTCCATTTCATGTTGGTGATTACAGTAAAAGTAATTCTATTTACCTTTCATGTATGATTCTTCTCCTATTCATTCAGTTATTTAGATGCATCTGAATAGAAAGTACAATTGTATATGGAACTGTAGTTCCTTCTTGGATTCCATTTCATGTTAGTAATTATAGCATAAGTAATTCCATTTTCTGTCCATGTATAATTATGCTTCTATTCTCCTCAATAGATTATGCATTCATAGAGTAGATAGATTTAGGTTAGAAGATAGACTTTATGATAATCTGTGATCAACATTCCATTGGGGATTATAGGTTATCCACTCTTATCCTCGCCTGAATTGTTTGTGCCTACAAACAATTTGGTTAAATCTTATAAGGGACAATCTGATGATCAATAAAAACACATTCATTGCATATCATTGCATATTCAGGGAGCTGTACCTGTCAATTCAGAGGGCAGTGATAGATGACTTACACTGACCCATTTGTTGGTAAACATCCTTTTGTTCTCTCACCTTAGGTGTTTAGAAAGTCAAAGATTATAAATCTTAAGGGAGGACAAACTGTTAACCAACACTATTATATATTGCTACTTCTCAAGTGATTTTGATATAGAGCAAAGGGATGTTAAAACCGCTTTCTTGCATGAGGATCTTGAAGAAGAGATCTATATGTGATATTTTGATGGTTTTTTGAGGAAGGAAAAGAAAACATGGTTTGCAAGTTAAAACAAGCATTGTATGGATTGAAACCGTCACCCCGGATGTAATACCAAATGTTTGATGCTTTTGCATTAAAGTTAGGTTATGTTAAAAGTGAAGATGATCATTCTATTTATATTAAGGCTAATTATCACTTTAGTTGGGCTATCCACATCAAACTAATGACGTGGTTGATTATCACTTATGATTATAAGTGATACCATTAGGCTATCCACATCTTTATGATATCACTTATGATTTCACTTATGATATCACTTGTGGCATCACTTATGATTATAAGTGATATCATTGGGCTATTAAACCAATCATAAGATAATCAAGATGTGGTTGATTATCACTTATTAAAGACAATCACTTTAATACTTGGGTTAATCTTAGTTTCAAATTTGCAATAATACTAAATTTGAAGTTCATATTGCAATCTCTCTTCAGCTTGTTTTACAATCGTGTATTATCTTGTGAGCTTAATCCACAAACATTTTACAACTAAGAATTTGTTTGTGCTTGTTGGGGTGACTTTCAATGAATGACATGATTCTATTCTCCTCAATATGGGTATATAGACGAGTTGTTTGAACAACCTCGATGAAGAGAATAAAAGTTGTAGACAACTCAAGGAACTATACTAAAACCCATGGGATAGAACATGAAGACTACTGAAATAGGTGTGATAGATATTAAGGTTAGAAGATAGGATGAAGGTGTGATAGGGTTTTTAGTATAAATCTTAGAGGGCGAATCTGTGATTATAGAGGATGAAGATGAGAGAAATGATACAATAAGGGAGGCATGAGATGTCAATTTCAAACATTTGTATTAAGATGATAGTACAATAAAGGTATGGGATTGAGCCATTAATGCTCATTTTCTCATATTATTATCGGTTCCACCTTTTCTTTTAAATAGTTAACTATCTAATTTATCATTAGAAAATTATCTCTAAAAACAAAAGTATATTCATTCTAAACTCCATTATATAATAACACAAGTTAAGAATGTTGCATTGTGATGTAAACTTCAAGAACTCTTTCATTACAATCAATAATTGTTATATAATAGAGCCTAACCGTCCACTTAACCAAATCATCTTGTTTTGTCTTCAATACTTCAATTTGAGTTGGTTGTAATGAGATGACTCTTGTCCACATTGAGGTTCTCATACATGAAACTTGACAAATCTTTAAATAAGATTGCAGCGTAAAATATTGGTGAGAGCTTCTTGTAGTAGGCACAAGGTCTCGAGGTCCGATCTTTTTGAAACTCGCATGATACCGAATGATTTACCCAAAGAACTGCAATTTATAGAGGACTACCTGATTTACACATCTAAAAAAATAAAATAAAATAAATAATTACATCTAGAAAAAATGTTGAAGTATGTAAAAACAAAACAAGGTTTGACTTTCCACATGATTAACAAATCAAGAGCAAAAACAGCTATAATTATTGAGATCATGCCCGTAACAAACGGTAACGTGGACAAATAACTAAATTTTGAAAATTGTTCAACAAAGACAAATCACGTAATTTTGAAAATTGTTCACGATTGATAGATCACTAAATTTTGAATATTATTCAAGATAAACAAGAAGTTGAGTAATTCAAAAGGAAGAAACAGTTTACTTGGATCATCAAGAGTCTTCTAGTCCACCGAACCCCGGCATTTTCTCTGATAGCATTTACACGCAAGTTTGACTTATTATTTTTTGCATGATTTTGACTAGGGTTGAAGACTTGGCACAACTTAGAACTTTCTCTCAGATAGATATCTTGTCATTTGCATTTCTTCAAATTGCCCTCATTCAAAGCTCCAATTCACCAATCTTTTTCCTTTCATGGAGATTGATAACATTGTTCATCTGCTTTCTTGACTCTCAGTTTTTTTTCTAGGTTGCAGATATTTTTTTGCCTGAATTCTGTTGCAGTGAAGACCATGAAAAAATCCCAAATCATGGGAAGACCAGGCAATTCTGAAGAGACAAGATTGCTCAAGGAGACTATAATTTTAGTATCAACCACCTTTGTGGAAACAGACAGCTATGGCTTCAAGGATCTTGTGCATAAACTTACAGGTGTGTCAGATGATTCAGAGGGGGAAAAGCTCCCTGTCACAAGCCCTTCAAGAGATTCAAGGAAACCCTCAAGTGGAAGCAGCCATGGATACATGAAGAATGGGATCAAAGTGGGTCCTCAGAAATTCAAGCACCAGAGAAGAAAAACCCATAAAAGAGCAGAGATTGATTTGGGTCTTGCTGATATGTCATCAAATGCTCTGCCTCCTACCCCAATAACTGCTCCTGGGCCTGCTGATCCACATACTTGCTCATCAACAAGTTACTGCTGTAATTACAGCTCCTGTGGTCATTCTACTCCTCCATCTGTCAGTCAGAACTCATATTTGGAGGAGGAAGAACAAGAGTTTTGCTTTCACCCTTCCCCTGTTAGTGAGAAGAGGGAACCAAAGTTGCTTCCTTTGTTTCCCCTGTATTCTATGAATGTCTAGCTGGATCTGCCAGCACCTAATGGTTGGTACATGTCCAGCATATCTTCTAGGGATTCCTGACATAGTTTAGCAGTCTCCTGTGATATTCTTAATTGAGATGGTAGCAGTTTTTTGAAAAGATGTATCATATCGCCTTTGGATTCTTGACATGATTTAACTTCCTCCTTTAGATTTTTAACTGAAATGGTAGTGGTTTCTTGAAAAGATGTGTCATATCTACTTGGGATCCGTGACATGATTTAACAGCTTCCTGTTAGATCCTTAACTGAAATGGTAGCGATTTCTTGAAAAGATGTGTCATATCTCCTAAGAATTCGTGACATGTTTGAACAGCCTCCTGATAGATCCTTAACTGTAGTGGTAGCGATTTTGAAAAGATGTATCATATCTCTTTGAGATTTGTAACATGGTTTAAGAATCTCTTGTAGGATTCTTAACTAAGATGATAGCAGTTTCTTGAAAAGATGCATCTTTTAGAAGAACGGCCTATTAACTCATGTGTATATGATAGTTCTGTTCTTTCTTAATTTTCTTCTTTCTTCCATTGCTCTAACAGAGAGACCTCCAGAGTCATTTTACAGAGATGGGCATTTCTCTTTTGCCAATGTGAATACAGAGGGATTATCAGTTGGATTGTACAAGTTTTTTTTAAAGATTGGACATAAATTAATAATTGGGTTTTCCTGTTCATCAAGATTTCAAGTCCAGAATTCAACCAGTGTTATATTTTTTTCGGTTTCAGTCTGCAATCTTTTTTAACAAGATACTAAGATTTGGTTTATTCTTCTTGTTGATATTAGCAAAACATGTGTCTACAACATTGACTTTTTGTTTATGTTTTAAAATAAGTGCATTGTATCTTTGCTTTTCTAATTTACATATTATATTTATTAGCAGACCAAGCTGGTCAATTCTCCCCTGGTTAGTTATTCCCTGGTGGAATCCTGCAAAACGGATATGCCTCTTTGTTTAGCTTCTAGAACAAACTGTAATATTAAAAAACTATTTTGACAATTCATGTTCTAGATGAGTAAAATTTTAATGCAATCTGTTGACAACAGCAAGTTTATAAATATATTAAATTCATAAAATATATTTTTATATTTAATAAATTAGTTGGAATTTTTTTATTCAAAATAACATATAGTAAATTTGGAAAAAATAAAAAATAAAAGAGTTATTTAATATAAAGAATAATTTAATATTAAATAAATTTGAAAATAATTAAGTTTTATGAAATGAGTATGTTGAATTTAAATTGTCAAATTTTTCCTCTTTGATATAGAGAAATACTAATTATGTTTATTAATACTATCCTTTATATTAAGACATTTCAATGTATTCCTTCCATGATGATGTTAATCCTAGTTTGACATCTTCAACCACACTTTGTAGAAGTGGATAAAATTCAAAGAGCTTCGTTACCACAAAAATTAAAGGTTGTAGACACAAAAAGCTTATATCTAGAGAGGTCAACCTCTTGGATGTATGACTAAATTCATAAATTTTAAATCAACAATTAAACACCTAATTCTTTGACTTTTTTCTTTGAAGAGGATGTTGCACCTATAGTTGTGTTTTAAAACACCATTTATGTGTAGTTGTGAACAATTATTTAAAACACAACAATAGGTGCTCCCGACATCATTAAACCAATTTGTGTTTTAGCAAAAGTTGAGGAGGAAAAAATGCTCCCAAATTTTGATGCAACACTTCAAATGGTATTCTACCAAAATGACAAGTACTTATAGTCAATTATGATTAACAATATGTATGATCTTCAAAAGTATCATATTTACAATTTGTACAAAAATATACACACAATTTTACTAATCAAATGAAAGAAAACCATAAGATAAGCAATATCGATAAATGTTCAATGTTAGCCTCATATTTATCAACAATTTTTAATCCCTATTTTAAAATATTGATGGACATTTTATAAAGGTACCATAATTTGTCACAATATCAATGGCCAATTTATATCATAACAATGATCGTCAAAATTCAAAATGAGAGAGTATTCAAGAAGCATCGACATCCATATTCATATGGTTAGTACAATGGAACATCCTCCCAATAGATATGCATCATTCTCACTTGTTAAGATCATAGACATAGTCCACTAGTCTTTCAATTATGGCTAAAACTTCAAACTTTATATCTAATTTCCTTTGCTTTAAGCCTTCCATTTTATCATGATTCTCCTCTACCCTTGACTTTTCTTGCTTCACTTGTTTAACTCTTGTTTAACTGTCGTTCTTATCTTGGAAATGGTTTCATTGGTGAATAGCTCATCATTCAATTTCTTCATGGCCAAACTTCTTGGTAATTCTATTTCATTATGTTTCAATATTTTTGTGCAATTAGCTCTAAGTTTGATGATCCTATTCTCCCTATATATCATCTCATTCCAAATTTCAACAATAATTTTAATTGTATCCTCTCCTTTGGATCTCATCTTTCCATTAACTTTTTATTGTATTGCTAATGTGTTTGTTCTTATTTAAGTAAGATATTTCTCGTTGAGATAAGAGGATATGATTAATTGACAATTGCATCATAAATTAGGCCTACTAGTTGTTGTTTGAGGTAGATTTAGGTATCTACAACTTGAGTCTTTAACTTATGTTTCTTCTTTTTATCCTTCTCCATACTTGTTATCATGACATCAATGTTATCTTTTAATTATACAATTTTTTAATCCTTGGTAGAGTTCTCTATATTTATAGTTGACATTTATTAATCAGTAAGGCTCATATTGTTGAATTCCTTTTGTGTGACGTGTTGAAATGTGTTCTATCATAGATCTCGTAGCATCTCTTGCAATGGCAGACAAAATTTCGCCCTACTCTTTGGTTTTAGAGGTTTAATTTTCTATATTAAGTTCTTAATATTAATAGATACTACCTCTATTGTGTGATGGGGTTGAAACTTATTCATTAGACAAGTAGAGGTGTTTGGATTTGATCCAACATCTTGTTTTGATCTTGAGGGTGACCTCTCTTTTATTTATTGCTATTTTAGGCTTGTTCCTAGTAGATTTCCTCAATTATTTTTGTCAAATTTGAAACACTTATAGCCTATTGTACCTCTTGTTGCACCAAAGTTTATTATATGGAACTATCAATTTTAGCTTCCATATCAACCTAGTATGCCTTTATTGCTAGACATTTGTTGATGAATATATATCTCTTCATTGATAGGTGTTTATTGAATGGTTTCACCAAATAAATATTTTTTAGAACAAATATTAGAAATTCATTTTTCACTTATTTGCTCTTCCTTTAGGGCTTCAACATTACCTATCTCATTAATTTCTTCCACAAAAAATTTTGCTCCTTTGTTAGGTTTAGCTAACTCATGTGGTAACTCCAAGTTAATTTATCATATTATTGAAGAAATAATTGAAGTGATGTCTTCATTTACCTCTTCATCAACTTGTCCATGATAATGATCGGCTTTTATAGTTTTTCTAGCTCTTGTTGTGTTTCCAATAAGCTACCCCATCAACATCACGTTCAATTTTTTTCCTTAGTTTCTTCTATGTATGTTTCTTGATTAGTTGTTCTCTTAATGTGTTGGAAAGTTCCTTCTTTTAAGCCAACTCTATATTTTCCATTTCCTCAGCAATTATTTCTATGTTTGACATGGAAGGAAGGGATACAAAGATGATTTTGATAGGAGATGCAGAAGGTGTTATTACTTCAACTTACCTTCCTTAAAATTTTGGCTCATGATCCTTCTACTTAATGGCGACCTTTGAACTATACATGGGTTATTATTTTTATTTTTCTTTTCTTGTAGGAGGAATAGTGTAATAAATACCTTGTGCTTCTTGTCTAACCATAAGTATGTCACTCACTACTTCATCAACTGTTATTGGTGCTTCAGGTGTTACGAAAAAGTTGGATTCAAGAACTACTGGGGATTTTGTTAGAATTCAAGTAGACTAGATCAATAAGCAATATTCAATATGTAATGTATGATAAAAAGAAAAACAATAATTCAGAAAACAGGTTTAATGTAGTTCTTCTAATGTGGGCCCTACATTCACAGAGAAATAGTTGTCTAATTTCCTCAATTATCGAGCAACGAAATAAATTACAATCTCATGAATTTTTATATTTCACAACCACTTATTTGTCAATCCCTTGTTGCAATTTACAAAGGTTGGCTAAAATTCATTCCCCCTCCCGACACTCCCATGTTAATTGATTTGGGGGGAAAACGTGGTTGTCAAAGTCACCTAAATTTAAGCCTAACAACATGATCAATTATCACATACCAACAACTTCAATTAAGCTAATTCCTTCTCTTGATTGAGCCACCTTGGCCTCATAAATTTTCCTCTTTTGATGAGGAAATCATAGAAATCTAGGTCATTTATTTCTTTTGATTTATTGGCCTTGCCTATGCCCAATATATAAAATCAACCTTTTTTCCTTTAATTTATTATCTATATGCAATTAAAAAAACTATTTTATGCATGAAGCATATGTTGTGTCATCTCTTTCAATGAAGATGATTCCTTTTATGACCAATTAAAGTCTTGTGTGGATCGATTAAATATTCTTTTAATCTCATAACTTGTATGTATGACTCTCCCATCTTCTTTCACTTGTAGAGGCACCTTTAGAGTTCCAATAGTACTCATCTATTACACCATCAATCTCTTGTAGGATCTCCTTCTAATATCATGTTTCCTAGGGAAATCAACCTAGAATCTTCACTATGAGGTTTGTGATTCATATTAGAAGCAACAAAAATTTTCAACCTACCATTAGGATCTTATTTCTTCCTTTATTTGTCTAATAATTGTAAATTAAATTATTATAATTTATCTTAGATGATTTAATGTAGTAGATATTACAAACATACCATCCAAAGTGTATGGGGAATTTGAATTCATCTATTTAAATTTCCTATTGTAGTGACACAATTTTTTATCTTGGCAATTCAAGCAAGACCATTTTGTTTGTGGGATATCTTTCAATTTTGAAGAGTTTTCTAAATAATTTGTCCATTGTAATATTTGAGAACTTGGAGAATTATATAAACAAACTTCCCTTATAGTTAATGGAATCTAGTGCTTCTATAGATAATCATTTCTCTTTACCACCTTCCATGGATCTCACAAGCCACATTGAGAATGTATCATTTACTCTATAATAGTGCATTATGTGGTGCCTATTTCGTAATTGTGGATATAAATCATATACTAGATTTTGGCCAATAATAGTACCTAGGGTTCTCACTCTTTCACGCCCAATAAATGTTCTCCTAGTGGATAACAAATACATAAGGTAGGATATCATATAGAATAATTTCTCTACATCAAAGTTAAAAATATATTTGAGTAATTATCACTTATGAACCTATCCAAATGCAAAAAAAATTCCCACTTATAATAGTTTTAATGTAGAGGTAAATCCAATTCTCAAATATAGAAGCATTATATGATCCAAAAATTATTTAACTATGTACCCATGTCTTTGATTTTGTTCAAAAAATCACTTCTCTAGAGTACCTTGAAATATTTTAATAGAGATTTCTTAGGGGTACACATCCATTGTATGTTGATTTTTCTTCTTACATTTTTATTTAATGTTGCTTATACAACATCA
Source organism: Thuja plicata (assembly GCA_018584345.1). Lineage (NCBI taxonomy): Eukaryota > Viridiplantae > Streptophyta > Pinopsida > Cupressales > Cupressaceae > Thuja > Thuja plicata. The sequence continues at coordinate 623,516 of MU225170.1, read as the reverse complement.
AACTTCGTGGGGGACTATAAATTAAGACGCGATCAAGGTAGGCTCCAAGATCCCTTTCTCCAAACCACATTGGAATATAGTCCAACCAAGAGATGAATATGGTTGACCAAATCTTTTGCACAAAAGGGGATCAACTTATTATATATTCCCTTGGGGTCCATACTCCTTTATTTCTTGAGAATGAGAGATGTAAGGTATTGAACTTGTAAATAAATTTTGTTACAAACTAAAGACATCAAATCATAAATCTAAAATGTAGCACCAAAACAAGAAGAAAGTGTAATTCATGCACTTAAGTATGAGATCTAAGACTTTCTTTGTTGATGTAGAGTTAGCTAGACACAAGAACCTAGTGAGCTTCTAAATATGATCTTCCACGGATGTACCTTCTTGTCCTAAGAATTTGATCCAATTATGTATTGTCAAGGGTAACTTGGGCTATCAGGGGTGACTCAACTTGCCCCTATCTATTGGAGTAACCCTGAACATTATAACTGGGTCTGAAATTACAGAATTGAGACTTTCAGAGGTCTGAAAAACCTATTTCTATAGTTAGAATTGGATCTCAACACTTGTATCTACACCAACAAGGGAAAAAAGGTGTGTGTGTCTGGCTATAGGATTTTTCCTTATACAACCCCTCATTTTGGTGATTCTCACCTCCATGAATAGCCTATGTAACAATATGAGTGTTTTTTTATCCCGAATCCTAAGTGCCTCTAAGATTTCTATGAGCTAAAATGCATGTAGTAACAAGAGATATACCCTAGTATGCTAGAGTATTCCCTATATGAAATAGTACTTGAAATAATTTAATTGAAATCAAATATGAAGCCTACATGTGTAGATCTAAGAATAACAAAAAAAATACTCAACCCAAAGGAAGGAGCACAAACCAATCATCAGTCTGTGATCTCTTAGTCATCTTCATAAACCTTTAAAATCTCCATGGTGAGAATTTAGTTGAATGCTTGATGTAGATTTGAAATTCGACTTGTAGATTTAAAAGCAGACTTATATCTTTGATGAGGATATCTTCACTTCATAGAATATCTTCAAATTGCAGTGCTAAGCCTTCACGATTGCATAAATTCCCTTTTTCATCGCTAGATTCTAGATGAAAATGAAGAGAGATACCTTTGGGCCCAAGTTATCATGTCAAGGATGACTCTTGATGACAAGGATGCAAAATTTATGACTCACTTGTCCCATGTCACCCTTGTCAAGGCAAAAAAAACTCAAATTTCAATTGGGAGTCAATTTTGATATGAGGATTCTGAAAATGTGCACCAAATTGGTGTATAATAAGAAAAAAATGTGTGAAATAGGCCACAAATGATAATAGGTCCTATGTATGAAAATAATGATTAATTGGATGAAATGATTAAAGGGGCACACCCATAATTAAGGGTCCCTCATAGAGATTAGTGACATTGGATCAATAAAGCATTCATATTTTAAAATTGTTATTAATTAAATGCATTATGAAGTCCTATAATGCATGCTAAGATGAAACACACTAAAATGAGTAATAACAAGCATAATATTGTACACCTTAGCAAGGTACTTACAATTTATGATGCTACATTTATACCCCACTTTATCTGTTATATGACACTACGTGCATATGCAAGCTAAAGTACATGAAAAGTAAATGGAAAAGGATATTCCAAAATTTTAAAATGAAGCCCACAACATGGTGAAACCTGCAATACAACATTAGGAACCACATTTTTGAAAGCCACTTTGTCAGTTGAAACCATAAATTGACTAGGTCTTACCAAGAATTAATAAAATTAGAGGGTAGTGTTGATGACAACTATTCAATTGTGTATTGTCATTGATGTTTATACAAATGTCTAATCCTATCTGAGCACAATCAGTGTGTGCCATATTTTCTCAGGCATTGAAGAAGACCAAAGTGATTTTTAGTTCTAACCAAGTTCACTCGGGCATTGCAGTAACAGTCGAGCGTTGAAGGGTTACAGTGTTAACCGAGTTATGCTTTTAGTGTCACCCTACTAAAAATAGTTTACATTTTATGGTTAATTGGTTATATGCAGCCGACAGACTTAAGATTTATTATTTATTTGGAAGGTTATTCAAGCCGACTTGACAAGGCTTATAATATATATACAAGGTCAAGTGTGGATTGAATGTGTGTAAGACATAAGAATGTGTGTGAGTTTTTGATATGAAGAGCGAAGGCAAAATCAAATGGGATTCTGATTAAGGATAGAATATACAGAGATGCAATAGAATATTTGATCAGTGAGGATCCATTTTAAATCCAGACATAGAGATCTAAATCAACAAAGACAATTTCTTGGACAAACAGGTCAATCCATTGTTACTCTCTAACAATATTAGCAATGATCAATATCTCTTTATAGAGTAGACTTAACAGTCTTTTATAAATCCTCTCACAAGGTGACATTTCTACATTGAAGTGTTTGAAGACCTCTAACAAGGCCACTCCTTACAGGGTGATTAAATCCTCTTATAGGGTCACACCTAATCGTGTGTATTGTAACCTTTAACAAGGTTGGATCCTAACAGGGCTCACTTCAGAAGAGTGAAAACAGTAACTAGTTGCAATTGGTGGTTTTCCCAAATTGGGTTTCCATGTTAAATCTTGGTGTCATCTATGTACATGTTATTTTATTTATATTTTATATTTATGCAATTAATCACTAAAGAATAATCATAGTTAATATCTTAAGATTTCTATGTTAACTGAGTGATAGTAGAATATATGTGTTAACCAAGCAACAATGATAAGTTTGATTTAGACATCTAAGGGACTTGGAATTTTTTTTTGTGGTAACTGATTCACCCCTCCCATCTGAGTTACTCAACTCATTTCCAAAAATTGGTATCAGAGCATTTGGCGCTTTCAGGAAATTTTTCAAGGCCTAAGCTAAAGATCAGAGATGTCTTACAGAAGGGAGATCCCCAAGCTCAACAAAGACAACTTTGCTGCATGGCAAGATTTGATGAGGCTATATCTATCTACTATTGGAGACACTGATTTGTAATTCTTAGATCACAAGTATGTGGAACCGCCGAGACCTATGTCTGTGGATCAAATGATGGACATGAAGAATCAAAACATAATGATGATTGATATAGCTTCCTCACTCAGCCATTCCAAATTTGATGAAGTCAAGGACTACCCTACTACCTATGATATGTGGAAGAAACTACATGATATACATGGAGGAGATGACAATGTAAAGAGAGCCAAAGAAGAAAGTCTCAGAGGTTAGTTTGATCAAATGAAAATGAAAGAAGGAGAAGACATTACAAAATAAAGTGAAAGAATCAAGAAAAGTGTCAGTGCCATCAGAGCTATCGGTGGAACAATTGAAGATAAAACAATGGTTAGTAAGGTATTAAGAACTTTACTTCCTATCTATGCTATTAGAGTTTCATCTATTCAAGAGATGAGGTGCAGTAATGATATAACTCTAGATGCATTGGTTGGAAGGCTTATAGCTTTTGAGTTGGACAATTTTGACAATTATTCTCCTAATCCTAGCAATTTTGAGTCTGCATTCAAAGCTAAATTAAACCTTGGTAAGATGGACAAAAACTCAAAGGGAAATCAGATTGACACTGATAGTGATGATGATTCTGATGATGAAGATCTGGAAATCACTGAAGCATTACTTGCAAAGAGATTTGCCAAAGGAAAGTGCAAAGGAAGAGTAACATTGATTTTCTTTTCATGTAATGAGGTTGGTCACATTGTTGCTAAGTGTCTAAACAAAGAAGAAAACGATGAGAAAAATTTCAACAAGTACAAAGGCAAGAAGGATTTCAAGAGTTACAAAAGCTACAAGGAAAAAGTTAAGAAATCTTGTTATATTGCAAAAGATTCTGACAGTGATGAAGATGAAGATGAAATGGTTTACATTGTTATTAAGGATGAGTTAGACAATGAAGATAGTGAAAATACTGCACTTTATTCTCATATTAGCAAGAGTGACACTTGGATAATTGATAGTGGTTGTTCTCACCACATGATTGGTGATAAAACCAAATTTGAACATCTTGAGCACTATGATGGTGGGAGTGTGAGTTTTGGGAATGATGAACCTTGCAATGTGAAAGGTAAAGGTTGTATTGTTCTAACTGAAGGAATCAAATGTGATAATTCTTATTGGGTTGAAGGACTAAGGCGTAATATACTAAGTGTGGCACAACTAAATAACATTGGTTTCAAGGTAGAATTCATGAATGGTAAGGCCAAGCTCCTGGATGGTAAGGGAAACCTAGTTGGAACTGGCAGGCAAACAAAAGGTAATGTATTCTATCTTGATCTCACTGAAAGTTCATTTTTTATTGCACAAGTAGAAGAAAGTTGGTTATGGCATAAAAGGTTGTGTCATGTGAATTTTGATAACCTAGTCAACATAAGCAAGAAAAAAAGAGTAAGAGGTATTCCTATTCTGAAGAAACCTGAATTAGCAATATGCAAACAATGTCAAATTGGGAAGATGGGCAAGACTAGTTTCAAGAGCAAGAATTACAATACAGAAGAATTATTGGAGTTAGTGCATACTGATTTGTGTGGACCAATTGGAACAACAAGTTACACAGGTGAGAATAATTTCATTCTATTTGTTGATGCCCATTCCAGAATGAAGACTATTATGTTTCTCAAAGAAAAATTAGAAGCTTTTCAGAAGTTTAAGTGGTACCTTGCCAGAGTTGAGAAGGAAACAGGAAAGAAACTTAAATTCTTAATATCTGATAGAGGAGGTGAATTCATTTCTAATGATTTCAATGAATTTTTCAATGAAAGAGGAATCAAGAGACAAGTATCTACCCCAGATACACCACATTAAAATGGGATAGCAAAAATAAGAAACAAATCTATTATCGATTGTTCAAGAACCTTGATGATTAAAAAGAATGTTGCAACCAAATACTGGAAGGAAGCCATCAGCACTACAATTCACACCTTGAACAGAGTTCAATTGAAGAAAGGTACTAAGAAGACACCTTTTGAATTATGGTATGGCTATAAACCCAATGTTCATTATTTCAAAGTATTTGGAAGTAAATGTTACATCTTCAAGGAAGCAAGAAATGGAAAATTTGATGTAAAAGGTGATGAAGGTATATTCCTAGGCTACTCCTGTAAAAGCAAAGCATATAAATGTTTGAATCTTGCTACTCATATAGTCATATAAAGTGTATATGTAAAGATTGATGAGTTTGTAGAGAGAAGTGAAGAACAAATAAGTAAAGAGCCTGAGGACTACATAAGATTTGTGTATTATGAACCTAATACTATACCTAAGACACAGGAAATGGTGTTTGGACAATAACCATGTCAACCACTGAATTCATCAGCACAAACCTTGTTGCAACCTATGCAACCCAAGCTTCTAACTAAAGAAACCAAGTCTCAGACTGAAGAAACTGATTCATAGACAGAGGGAACCGAGTTGTAGACAGAGACACCCGAGTCTTAGACAGAGGCACCCGAGTCTCAAACAGTGGAACCTGAGTACTAGTTGGAAGAGTAGAACATAATATTTGAGCATGGTGAACCAAGTGGATCAAGCCCAGAATCAAAGAGGAAGGAACGTATACTAGAAAAATATGTCAGAAGGCATCATGCACTTGAGCAAATAATTGGAGATCAGATAGAAGGTATAATGACAAGGAACAAAATTAAAGGTACATGTTTGCTTAATGAAATTGAACCTAGATCTATTAAAGATGCATTGAATGATGAAACCTGGATAGAAGCCATGAATAAAGAGATTAAGAAGATAGAAAAGAAAAAAACCTAGACTCTTGTACCTAGATCGAAAGACAAGAATGTGATTGGTACTAAGTGGGTTTTCAGAAACAAGATGAATGAAAAAGGTGAAGTTTCCAGAAACAAAGCAAGATTAACTTATGTAAAGGATATGCTCAAGAAGAGGGTATTGATTATGGAGAAATGTTTTCTCCTATTGCAAGACTTGAAGGATTTAGAACTCTTCTGGCATATGCTGCACATAAAGGATACAAGGTATACCAAATGGATGTAAAATATGCATTCTTGAATGGAATCCTAGAAGAGGAAGTCTATATTGAGAAACCTAAAGGTTTTGTTGATCCTAAAAAAAGGAATATGGTTTGCAAACTGCAAAAATCCTTGTATGGACTAAAGAAAGCTCCTAGAGCTTGGTATGAAAGATTGCATGGTTACCTAGTAAGTATTGGATTTTAGAGAACTAATGACAATAGTAGCTTGTACATCAAAGAAGGACCTCAGAACAAGATACTATTAGCAAAGACATTTGTTGATGATATACCATTTACTGGCTATGATGATTTATGCAAAGCATTCTCCGAAGCTATGAGTAAGGAATTTGAGATGTCTATGTTTGGTGAAATAAAATTATTTGTTGGTTTACAAGTTCATCAGATGAAGGATTGTATCTACATAACTCAGTCTAAATACATCAAGGAGATACTGAAGAAATTTAGAATGGAAGACTCCAGACTAGTTGGGACACCTATATCTACAAGACATAAGTTGTCTAAGGATGATAACTCAAAGGAATTAAATCAGACTACCTACAGATCCATGATTGGTAAACTTCAATATGTTGTTCACACTAGACCTGATATTGCATTAGCAGTTGGTATTGTTGTAAGATTTTCAACTTATCCTAGAGAGAATCATTTGATGGCTATCAAAAGGATTTTGAGATATCTTAAGGGTACTAAAGAGTACGGATTATGGTATACGAAAGGAGGAAACTTTGATTTGAATACTTTTATTGATGTTGATTGGGTAGGAAGCATTGATGACAGAAAGAGCACAAGTGATGTAGCATTATTTCTTGGTAAGAGGCTAGTTTCTTGGACCAATAAGAAACAAAATTGCATTTATCATTCTACACTAGAGGTAGAGTATGTTGTTGCAACAATAAATTGTTCAAATATCATACGGTTCAAACAGTTGTTGTCAGGTATGAAGGAGGAAATTAACGAACCAGTCATTATCTACTCTGACTACACTAGTGAAATTAACATTTCAAAGAACCCTGTGATGCATACTAAGACTAAGAATATAGCAATAAAGTATCATTTCTTGAGAGAATTGGTTCAGGACAAAGAAGTAACATTAGAATATGTGAATACTAAAGAACAAATTGCAGACATATTCACAAAATTGTTACCTAAGGATGCATTCTTGTATCTAAGAGGAAAGCTAGGGTGATTCCCTTAACTGAGGCTCACTAATGGACAGATTAGTGATGCATTAACCGAGCTACAGAACATATTTAACATGTTGATGTAGATTGTCAGAGCTTATTACATATGAATCAGTACAAAAAGGTACATTAAAACTTCATTGGATATGTATTGGATGGTGTCTTTGGCATTGGTTATCATAGAGGGAGAGATTGTTAATGTCATGCCAAAGGAATTATTAAAGGATAGATTATGGAGGGAGAAAATTTTATAAGAAATAGAGAAAGATGTAAGAGGGAGAAATCTATATTTCAGTGATTGTGAAGACAAAGGGAGTTTTCTGGATGAGGATCACAATGAAGCTATGTACATTAATAAAATTTTATCCTTGTTACTGTTTCTCTATAATTCTTTGTATTATGACATGTTGTGTTTCCATCAATGCCAAAGAGGGAGATTGTTGATGAAAATTATTCAATTGTGTATTGTCGTTGATGTTTACACAAATGTAGTGATGTTTACACAAATGTCTAATCCTATCTAAGCACAGTCAGTGCATGCCATGTTCTCTCGGGCATTGAAGGAGACCAAAGTGATTTTCAGCTCTAACCAAGTTCACTCAGGCATTACTGTTGGAATTAAAGGGAAGTAGTACTAAGAGGGGAGGGGTGAATTAGTACCTCTAAAACTTTTAACACCTTACATAATTCATCATTAGTAATCTTTCACTTCTGATTTACCAACCATTACTGTTATTCTTTCTTATGTATATTTTTTTGTTCATAATCTTTAATAGTTTTCAATCATTCATAGAAACAATCATGAAATTGACAAACACATAACACAAGATATGGTATTGCAGAAAACTCCTGTTAGGAAGTAAAAACTGCGGTGGGGATGGTACCCATAAAACTTCACTATCTGCATGAATTCTCTGTTTGGTCTTTAGTTGCTCTCTGTGGCTACTATCTTCATTGATCAACTTCTTTTTCACAATGGATTGAGCATCTATTTATACAAGTATTTGACCTATCTTGGAATTCACGTATTACAATGTTAACTCTCAGATCCAAGGTTTACAACTTGACCTTGATCTTTAGTTTGCATGTTTTA
>MU225170.1:578012-607048 GCA_018584345.1 Thuja plicata | reverse complement strand
TATATACATATATATATATATATATATATGTATATATATATATATATATATAAGGTCAAGTGTGGATTGAATGTGTGTAAGAAGCAAGAATGTGTGTGAGTTTTTGATATGAAGAGCGAAGGCAAAATCATATGGGATTTTGATTAAGGACAAAACATACAGGGATGCAATAGAATATTTGATCAGTGAGGATCCATTTTAAATCTAGACATAGAGATCTGAATCAGCAAAGACAATTTCTTGGACAAATAGTTCAGTCCATTGTTACTCTCTAACAATTGTAGTAGTGATCAAAATCTCTTTACAGAGTAGACTTAACAGTCTTTTGTAAATCCTCTCATAAGGTGATTAAATCCTCTAACAGGGTCACACCTAACAGTGTGTATTGTAACCTTTAACAGGGTTGGCTCCTAACAGGGTTCACTTCAGAAGAGTGAAAATTAGTAACTAGTTGCAATTGGTGGTTTTACCAAATTGGGTTTCCACGTTAAATATTGTTGTCATCTGTGTACATATTATTTTATTTATGGTTTATGTTTCTGCAATTAATCACTAAAGGATAATCATAGTTAATATCTTAAGATTGCTATGTTAACCGAGTGACAGTAGAATATCTGTGTTAACTGAGCAACGATGATAAGTTTGATTTGGAAATATAAGGGACTTGTATTTGTTTTTGTGGTAATTGATTCACCCCTCCCCTCTCAGTTACTCAACTCATTTCCAATAGGTAGCTATATGCCCCCTATTTATACTTGCTTATTAGTAATGGAGAAACATGGTATTATTCCTACCACATCAAACTATGAAAAGATGGTTGATGAAAAATACTATGAAAGAGGTTTAACTAGAATTCAAAACATCACTTTGAGTGTTTTGAGAGATAAAGAGTTGAATCACAATCTCAACACAACAAATAGAGTGAAAATTGGAGCTCTCTAGCTCAGTATATCAAAGATTAATTAAAAATACTAAAATAAAGAAAGTAAACATAGGTAAAATATAAAGAAAATACCCACCTTTTGAGTAATGAAAAGACTTATAACTTTTGTCATATTTAGTTTTTTTCTTGCTTGTACAAAGGAGAGATAGAAGGATGGCTCCCTGAAAAAGAATAGGACTGAAAATGATCGAGCTTCAGAAATGTACAGTCCAGAATGAGACACTGCTAGATGAGGTAAGTGCCACATAACTATCTTTGTGTTTTCAGTATGTTTTATCTTTTTTTTATTGATTTTTTTCTAAAAACCATAGGCCTTGTGTGAGGTCACCCTTTCTATGCACCAATGATTCTGAAAGGTTCCCTAGGCCTTTCAGGGCACCCTTGAATGAGAAAGGAACCCAAAACCTCTCAGAGTGCTCCTGACAGTCAAAGGCACCCTATTTACATTAAGGCATCATTGACATGCCAGGGCGCACTAATCAAGGAGGGAACCAAAAGGAAATTAAGGTTAATGGTGAGTGATGAATTGATTAGTATACTAATCCTAGGTATGTTTCATGTACATGTAGGCACGACTAGAGATGCAAGAGCATGTAAGTACTCAGATCATAAAATATTTGAGAGAGAAGGCCCAAGAGCTCTCTGCTAAGGATTTAGAGCTTCTAAGATAGGTCAGAATATATTGGTTTTTTTGGATGCCTACCATGCAGTACCATGATATCATGTTGAAGGAACTCATAGAGAATTGGAACACAAAACCCTCCAACCTCCATCTTTTGACAACGGAGATGATTTTGAAATTGGAGGATGTATTTTGTCCTAGGGAGGATAGTGAGCGATGATTTTGATAGGACCAAGGAGGAGCTCATGGAGGACCAAATGTATTTTCTAGGTAGGCCTGCCCCCAGTGATCAACTGGATAGGATACATCTCAACAAGCTACTATACACAAGTCCAAAGGTTTCTCTTCTAAGGAAGTTGTTGATGACAATAATTACAACAATCATGACTTTGGATTCCCAGGGCACTATATTTTTATCAAGCCTAGTACATACCATATGAAGTATTGAGGAGGAGCATGTTTTCTCTTTGTGGGGTTAGTTCTTTCTATCACATATCTACTATGACCTAAGGATATGTGTTCATCATGAACATAAGAGTTTAAGAACATACAGACTACTGCGAATTTAGATGTTTGAGCACATATCATATACCAAGCCTATGGGATTTCTTATGGATATTGTTAAGGAAAAGCCAAGAGCATTTGCATACCCATGCAAAAATTCATGGAAGAGGGGGGATCTAATCTACTGGAGAGTAGTGATAGAATGTCTACAACCTATAAATGTCATATGGAGGCTATATAGACATATGAAGAGATCACTAGAGATGAGGAAAGAAATGTGGACTATGTAGTATGACCAGTTCCTAAATGGTTTCCACAAGTATATAAAGGCGCCTTTCTATTTTAATTGAGTGAGGTGACAGTTCAGTTTGACATAGGATCCACATCATCTAAGGGCCCATTCGAGACCCACTATGAATGATATTGATTATACAAATTCAAATAATGATGAGAGACAATATTCCACAATATCAAGGATGATATAGGATGTGGGGGCATGAAAGAGTATATTAGATATTGGAACTTTCGCAGGATACACCCTATCTTCCCCATGATTACCCTACTAAAGATGCAAGACCATGGGTGAGGCTGAAGTCTGAGAGATTAAAAATAGAAAAGAGAGGATGATGAGTAGAGGGAGGTTTAGGAGTAGGGTATGCCCATGGGACCACCCAAGGATGCAGGAGAGAGAGCAATGAAGGAGGGAGAGGATGTAGAGGCAATTGGGATCCCACTACGAAGGCATAATTCTTGAGCACATCCTTCATCACCACCTCATCCACTTGCTAATATATTTCTGATACAAGAGTGAGGAGAGAGCAGTGGACCCATGCCCCTAGCTACATTACATGGTCCATCATCAGTTTCTCCAAATACTATCAACTCTAGTTGGCAAGAGGAACATCCAGGTAAGAAAATTGTGATATATACATACTATACTTTTTTATTACAGAATTCTTTATGATATACATGATTATGTTACTAATATTATATTTGCCTATGCTATTATAGTTGGTAGTCATGGATGGCATGACTTTCTGGGTTGCATGATGAGGGATATGGCCACAACACTACACATTCTTGAATCTTTTCATATATACATGTATCACAATAGATCTTAGGGAGATTTGATGACCTATTCTATCTCATGAAAGTGGAGATAGAGATCACTAGAGAGGAGAAAGAGTAGCATCAGTGACAAATAGAGAGGCTAGAGTGAAAGATTATTGAGGTGGAGTAGGAGACTATTGTGGTGAGAGGCATGATGCAAGGCTGGGAGATGCATAGTAATTATATGATTCAGTCTCCATCTAGGACATCTACATGACCTTCCTCTATTCCATGGCCATCACCCCATCCAAGATCTTAGGGTTCTTATTTTGATACAAGAAATAATATTCTTGATGGGTTTTGATTAAAATAACACAACTATTGTAATGAACATATATGTTTGATTTAATTCTATTATAATCAATCATATGACCAATGTTAATAATTATTAAATTGATACATGTGTGATTTAATTAAATAACCAAGATGCTTAATTAAATGATTCTATTGATGATGTAAATGTACCCATGTTAACATTAAAGATCTACATGATTTAGCTAAGTAAAATACAATGTGCTTTAAATTAACATGATACAAAAAGAATTACTAAAAGGTATGCTAGCATAAGGAAATGTAATCTCTAAATCCATGAAAAAATTATAAAAATAATTCAAGACAAAGATATCTATTTTTTCAAGAATGAAGAAATGCATACAAAATAGAAAGAACAATCTAACATAATGATAGGCATCATCCATTAAACTTTTAATACTTGAATTTTGCACAAAAAATTCTTATATGTGGAAAATTAATACATTTGGTGATAGACTATATACTTAATGCAGGAGCATCCTAGGATAATTGGAAATCATGTGTCACCAAAAAAAATGTTTTGGTTGGATTTGGTTTTAGAAGTGAACTCGGTTGAAGACTTGGTGGTGCTTGGTCTTGCTTGAAGAAATGAAGAGACAAAGTTTATGTTATCGGTTAAACATAAAAAATCTCTATACACCGAGTGACAGTGAACACCGATGGACAGTGAACACTGAAGGACAATGTATACCGAGCACCACAATAAACTAAAATTGTTACCAAGAATAATTGGAGTTGATGACCGAGCAGAACTGAAGTTCAAGAACGACAAAACTAATTAGCCGGCAGAGCTATATTTAGAGATTGACTCATTGATTACTTTATTTTCAAATATCAATTAAACTAAAGCATGGAAGAAGATTTAAAAGCACATTTTAGACAAAACTATCATTGAGAGATTTGTGGAATAAAACTAAAGGAGAGCTTTACAGAATAAAACAAGCATAGCGAGTTTTACGGATCAAGAGGTGATCTACGTAAAAAACAAGGAGATTGAGTGGATAATCATGTCTATATAAACTGACAAGGAATTCATTATGAAAAGAGAGGAATTCTAAGTATATTCTGATGAAGATATAATTCTTCATGCATATCTGATCATACAGGCTGAAGAATAGAGCCAAGGAATTTTTCAGACACTGAGCAACAAAGGACAAAGCATTCACTGAGAAGAAGAAAGAATGAAAGAAAAATAACTAAAGTGAACATTGATTAGAGAGGTATTATTGGACTAAAAATTATCTGAATATCTGCAAGTTAAAGTTGTATTATTGAATAGATCATTTACTGTATCAGTTTAACCATTGATACAGAAAATATCTTAACCGAGTGGGATTTAACAGTTCTTATTGTATTGAGATACTCAAGAGTATCAAAAGGTTTTCTTGTTGACAACATAGTGAGTGCTAAGTCAAAAGACAAACTATTAGTTTTAAATCCTCTAACAAGGTCACACTTAACAGTGTGTATTGTAACATTTAATAGGGTTGGCTCTTCACCAAGCTAACTTCTGAAGAGTGAAATTATTTTGGGTTACCAGTCCCAAGTGGTTTTTCCCTTAGCAGGGTTTCCACATTAAAATCTATGTTAAATGTGTATATGGTTCATTACATTGATATTTTTCTTTACACATTATTGAAACTAGATTGGTCGGTTAACACTAAGTTTATTTACTGCTATTCAGTAAAGTCTAGAAAAGATAAACAGTGTATCTTACTGAGCAGGTTATATTTGATAAGTTTATTTATGGCATACATCTTGATGGACTGAAAGATAACTAGAAGATATTATATTTTAGATATAAGTTTTGGTTGGATTTTTGGAATTATTTTTAAGGCCACTGATTCACCACCCCCCCCCCCCNATTCCCCCCCCCCCCCCCCCTCTTGGTTATTCTAACATTTGATTCATCCCCTATTTCTTATCCAGTTAATGAACAATAAACCCAAACTGTTGAGCCTAAAAAATTTACTCAAGAAGAATCAAAAGAACCTCCTTATCATAGTGAATAAACTAGTTCACTAGTTCTTAAAACATCACAATTGTCAAGTATCCCTAAAATAGTGCATATAGAAAATAGTAGTTCTTTAGAAGAGGAGGTTGAAGTAGAAAATATAAGCCCTCATAAAACTATATCTCTTAAACTAACACCATCCTTTTCACCAACATAGATTCCTCAATCCCCAAAATCTCCTATTAGGTTTGTAAAGAGAGAGGGTAAAGAACCTATGGAAGAAGAAGAAGATGAAGAAACTAATTCCCAAGTTGAGAAGAGAATGAAAAAAGATGAAGAAATAGAATTAAGAGAGTCAATGGTAAGGTCAAGAATGGAAAAAGAAATGGAAGAAGCATGAAAAATAATTCATGTTCATTAATAGAAACTAAAAAAGAGAGGATTAATAAGATTAAATTGTCCAAAATGTTGAAACTATTGTCAGACAAAGTGTTCAAAAGGTGGAAGAGAAAAAGAAGCAATTAAATGAAATAGAAGATTCTCTACAACAATTCACATCTCAAGTGTTAGAAAATGCAAGGGAAATTCAAAATTTGCAATCTGAGTTGAGAAATAAAGAAGCACAGTTAACAGCATAAAAACAAGGACAAAAACATCAAGAGGCATCAACCTCCTCTTCTCTGCCAAGATATATTTCTCTTGTAGAAATTAAATACAATCAAAGGAATAAGGATCTCCATAGGGACATGGAGAGATTAGAAAAATAAAAGAACAAAGTTGATTAGAGAGTAGAAGAAGTTTCAAAATTGGCATCATCTTTTTTATGTATGAAGAAACCCTTAGGTGTGTATGCCCTATTCCTTAGAGAACAATATTTGTTGTGGAAAATTAGTCAAGTGGTTCTAAAAATAAAAATTTATTATGAAGATGGTCATAAATTTATGAGAGATTACATGAAAATTAATATTGTAATTCAAAACCAAATGTGTGAGTTATTTTTACATGGCTTTCTACTAGGAAATTACATAAAGTCCTTTCTCAATTTGTTTGTTGGTGATTTACAAGTTAGGGCCCTTTTATATTTAATACAAAACCAAGTTGAATGAGAGGAAATAATGGATAGATATAGGGAGTCCCAAAGAAGGCTCAGACTCCCTATTAGGGATGAATTCCCTAAATCAGAAATATTTAGAGGAAGATATAAGGCTATTGTTCTGGGACAAAAAATTGGGCCAATTTATGAATAAAATCTCAATGAGAGTATAAGGGCCTTCAGAGATGCACAAAGTTACCTTTCATACTAGGTATTGATGGCATGAAGAGAGAGGTTTAATACCATTCTAGTACCTTTAAGAAGGAGAGAGCCCATTTCTTCAAATAATATCGCCTGGAGTATAAAAAAGAAAGACATGTAATTTTAATCATTAAAGAACAATATAGGGATGTAGTTTAGGCACCCCTTGATTATTATGCCTTCATAAAGACTGGATGTTCCTTCTCAGTTCACAGGAGAGGATTTGGATAGATGGAGGAGGATATTGGTGGAGATGCAAGGTTATTCATGTCTAGAGACCTATAAGGAGTATAGGATGTAGAGATTTGATCTAGTCATATGGGTTAAAATAATAAACGGGAATATAGAAAATCAACCATGAGGACATGGTTGGAGATAGGAAGTATAAAAATGATATGCATCATCCATTACACTTTCAATTCTTGAATTTTGTATAAAAATTGATTATATTGTGTTAATTAATACATTTGGCAACACACTACATACTTGTATGTTTTCTAATTTTATTGTTTTATCTAATTGATTAGGAGTTATATTTTATTAAATTTGTTGTGCTAAATGTGTGATTTTTGAATTCAAAGGAATGATAAAGTTTTTCTTCTCCATGTTGGTGTTCCTATATTCTTTTCTTGTGTTCATAAGATCTATTACATATTTAAAGAAGATATTTTCAAGGTCTAAATGACCATTTGACATCATATGCATGAGAGCTCCTAATTTCTCTAGCTGTAGGGATCATTCATTTTCTTAATTCTCTATGATAGTGCATGATGAAATTCCTAGTTTCACTATAGATCAAGTGATTTGTTGTCCGTAGAAATATCATTTCTGGAAGTTTAGTTTGCATCTGGTGCCTCTCAGGCAGGTAACTTTATAGTTTAAATTAAAATAAAGGATGTGTGTGTGTATATATCATCTAGTAGTCAATAGTAAGATTTAAAGAATATGTTTTGCAAGGTAGAAATGATCGTTTGACATCATATCCATGTGGATATCTTGATTGCTCCATCTATATGGAACATTCATTTCCTTAATACACTCTAATGGCGCATGGTGAAATTCCTAGTTTCACTCTTGATCAAGTGATTTATTATCCCTAGAACTATCAGTTCTTTAAGTTTAGTTTGTATCCATTATCTCCTAGGCGGGTAACATTATAGTTTAAATTCAAATAAAGGATGTGTGTATATATATCATCCAATAGTGAGTAGTAATTTTTTATCAACAATAATTTTATAATTTTTATATTTTGTGATCAAACCCTATTTTGCATCCTTATGGGGGTAAATTGAATGCAAATTATCAGCTGATCTTAGCTTTAGTGTGAAGATCCCACCATAGGAAGAGAAAGGTATGCTTGACCAAAGGGAGGCGATCTTAATTTGTCATTTCATTTTATTGGTTATTTTGTTTCTCAGTTGTAGAATTAGATAAGGCATTTCATGTTAGTATTGGTAGAATTTCTAATTCTTAAATCTATTTAAGCTTCATTTGGTTAATGGTAGGTTATAGATGTTATCATAGATTAATTATATGGAAAGTAATTATATAGAATCATTTTTATTTTGATTATTCATTTCCTTAGGAATTTAATGATTCATGAATGAGTAGAATTGATGATAGAAGTAAGATTGGACAAAATCTTATTGAAATGAGTTGAGTAATTTAGGTGTTTAATTCTGAAAGTATGATTTAAACTAGCATTTTAATTTCCTGCAAGTGTAAAATAGATTTTCTTTCAGCACTTGTAGGATAGTTTGAATTTTTAGTAAGGTAGATTAGTTTATTTATGTTAATAGAATAGTTGTTTCATTTTTTACTGTTAGATATTCCACAAATAATTTCATTTAAGTCATGTTCAATCTATGTTGAAATCATTTCATTCTCGATCAAGAATTAAAAAAGGAGTTAGAATTAGTTATTGGTTAAAATTTAGGACACATTTAGTTAGAATTTAGTCTTTTGGAACAATTAGAGAAGTAGAACTCCTCAAAGATCGTAACAATGCATTATCTAAAGCCAAGTCATTCTTTACAGTGCAAAAGCCCCCAAACTTGTGACAATCCTTATCAAAGACAACCTTAGGACACACTCAGTTTGATCAATGGAAAACTAAATGGTGTGAGTTGTGACATCAATAACCTATCCTATTATATAACCTTCTTTAAATGAAGAATCATGCTAACATACATCAAGTAAAAAAAGAAAGAGAGAAATAAAAGAAAAGGAGATAAAAATTAAGCATAATATCTATGTAGATTCATATAATTTATGGGGTCTTTGAGAGGCACCTTCCATAATTCTCTCTTGTAAGCACCAAACCCATAGAATTTAGTGACTATGTAAAGACCAAGCCAATTGAGACTAAATTTTCATTTTTCCTCTTGTAGATCAATATACATTACGTTTATTTTCATAAAGAATCAAGCTACCCACAAAGAAAGAATGTTGGAACACTTTATCGTTGTATCGTCATTGTAGAGTTTTTTTATAATCTTTAATATGCTCAAGGGTATTGATTTGATATTCATCAATAATCTCAAGTTGTTGAAGATGATGTTCTCTATAAGCTTCATTATCGATGATGCCCTTAAGGTAAACTCTTAATGAAGGAATTTCTAACGCAAAAGGCAATATCACATTAACATTATAAACCAATTTATAAGGTGTAGTACCTATGGTTGTGTGAATACTTGTTCAATAAGTATATATATTTATACACATCATTTACATCTAAAGAAAAGTAAAAATTCATCAAGAACATAATTAGGAGTATGTATAATGGCATGTGAAGGAGCTTCATACAAATGGTCAATTAAGGCTTTTCCTTTAATTGTCTTTTGAGAAATAAATTTAAGATCAAATTCACTTAAAATCATAACCCATTTAGCTAAGTGTCTTGTTAGATTAGTTTTAGAAAAGAGATTTTTTTAAAGGATATAATTTGATGATAACATGAATTTATGCACTAATAAGATAATGTCTCAAAATTTGAGTCATAAAGATAAGGTCTATACTTTGATTTTATATTGTAGTATATTTAACCTTATATTCAATCAAAGTATGACTTGTGTAGCACACACGATGCTCTTTTCCTTCGTGATCGCACAAATATGGAAATGTAGCAAGGGAATTACTAGTAGCTAAAGTATAGAGAAGAAAATATTTATTAGACATAGCAGGTTGTAAGATTTGAGGATTGGAAAGATAATGTTTAAGTCTTCCAAGGCTTTTTGACAATCTTCATTCCATAAAAAAAACACCATCTTTCTTAAGTAACAAAGTAAAAGGAATATTTTGGTTAACAAGGTATGAAATAAACCTATGAATAGTTTGAATTTCTCCTTGAAAGCTACATAATTGAGAAATATTTTAAGGGGGTGGCATTTTGACAATAGCATCAATCTTCTTTGTATCCACATCAAACTAATGATGTGATATTATAAATCCTAGCAATTTTATGCTATCCGCACCAAAAACACACTTTCATGCATTTAAACACATGTTATATTTACAAATTATGTCAAATATTTGTCTGAGGATCTTAACATGATCTTTACACAAAATGGAGTTGTCCAAGACATCATCAACATAATCCTCTAGGATTTTAGACATATATTCATGGAAGATAAGGGTCATAGCATGTTGACAGGTAGAAATTACTTAATTTAATCCAAAAGGAATAACAACCCAACATAAGTTACTCGAAGGAGTTATCAAAGTTGTTTTATATTAATAATGAGTCTTGATGAAAATTTGATTGTACCTAGTGATAAGGACTAAATATGCCATCGTTTATTCCATAGGATAGTATTCTTCCATGGTCTATTTCCTGGTTTTTATGATACTTTTCTTCAAACTACTTTTATATTCTCATGAAATTAGGTGACATGCATCCATTAAGACATTTGATTTTTTTTTAATACTTTTGCATGCATACCTATCCATAGTCGCTATATTCAAAATGATAATTCTGTGGTTATGTCTTTATAAGTAGTTAGTTGTTTGAAGGAAAATGTATGCATATGTATTTTGGTTGATTTTGTCTTGGATGTTTGTATTCTAACACCTTGGTGTAGATCATGGTTATTAAAGATAAATGGCCAGGTGAATGCACTCGAGAATTATGCAGATAGACCCAACTTTATAGTAAGCTACTCAGCAAAGGAGTTAATGCAACTGGAAGTTACAGTTGCAAGAGGATGAAGGTGGATACTTCTGGACAAATATTGGTTCATGAAGTTGTTTTATTTTTCAAATAATCTAGGGAATGAAGCTAGATCTGTTCCTCCTTTATGTTGCGATGATTCCTTTCCTATTTTTCTAGATAGTCTCTTTCCTACTTTATAGATGTGTAGTAAAGTCTTTGCTTGTTTATGGAGTGAAGAAGTTAGTTGTTAGATGTTTTTTCTTTAAATAAATCCCAACTCCTATGTGAGAAGGAGGTTGTTATTAGTGTTCCAAAAGATATAGTTTTCATTCTATTAAATTCCAGGTTTTGCTATGAATACAATTGTACTTCATTGTTGAATCAATGATAGTGAAGTGTTGAAATTTAGCATTGTGTGATTGGTTTTTGGATACTCATCCAAGGGGACCCACTTGGTGACGAATTCACATTAGATAGCTTCATTTCCTATAGTTTTCTTTCCTACATCTTGTTGTTTCAATTCTAGTGTTGAAAACTATTCCTGCAACCAAAGCCGCAGGACAGTCATTGCTTCCTGCAGCCAAAGTGGCAGAATAGTTGAAAATTTGTGGTTTGGATTTTCAATCTTTTCATTCTTAAAGCTTTTATAATTCTGCATTAATTTCTCAAGTATATCGTTTCATGCAACCATAGACTAGCTTTCCTTTCAAAGAAATTTGTTTCCTGCAGCAATAGCATGGTCTGAGTCAATTCTCAGTGCATATATCTTGCTGACCCATTTCAAGTACCACACCCCTGGGTTGATAATTAAATGAGTTTTCATGATATGGATGATAGATTCTCGGAAGGATTTCCAATCCTTGCATTCTACTGATAATCCTAGTTTTTTATTCATTTCTAAAATTGATCATTTTTGGCGCCACTACTAGGGACGGTGTCAAACTGAGTGTTTAACTCAACCATTTGTAGAATTTTCTTTAAGCTTATGCTTTCATATTCCTATTTTAAGTAAATTAGAAATCACCACCAAAAGTTTCCCAACCAATTACTGCAAAACTTCATTCTAGATGCATGTATAGAAGAATAAGAGATTCTCTAGGAAGGTACTTTCCAAATCACCCCAACAACCAATTAGGAGAAATATTTGTGCCCAAAGAAGAAGAGGAGGGTCAATTTTTGGATGTTATTGTAAACCTTCCCATTTCATCAACATCATCATCATCTTTAGAAGGTGATCCGTTGGGCTTTTACCTCTCTGAAGAACAACCTGAATTGAATCCTTTTGTTGAAGCCTTGGCCAATCTGAGAATTCAATACATAGAGAATCAAGAAGAAGAAAATTAATTGCCTCTAGTCACGTACCATCCTCAGAGTCAACCTCAAGGTCTACTCCGAATGTAAAATCTTCATACTTTTGTATTTCCAATTACTGACCAGTGCAACAACAACAATCTCAAGAATATACCATCTTCGGCCCTTCCTAAAGTTTATGGACTTGTGACAAAGCACCCAACTCCTTTCTCTTTCAGTTTGATATACTCTATCATGGTTATGACTACACAATGGATCCCATAGGCTTAAATTGTTTCCTATACTTCTGAAAGAGTCTTCTTTGAGATGGTTTATGGGCTTAGGACATGATGTATTCCATGATTGGGATGAAATGAAGAGTGCTTTCTTGACAAAGTATAAGGATTACTATAGAGGAAACGATATGAGGGGGGATGAAATTTTTAAGAGGACACAGAAAGAGGATGAAAGCTTGAAATATTATGTCAATATTTTTGTTCAGCTGTAGAAAAACACACAACATCAGCTCAACCAGGAGTCTCAAAAGTTACTCTTCATAAGGGGTATTAATGAAGGGTGTATAGAAGCATGGGATGATATCAAGAAAACCTGCCTCAACTACTCCAGAACTTCTGCTAAGAAGGGCCAAGGTTATAGGTCCACTACATGCAAAAAAAATGTTTTTGGAGCCTTGCAAACAAAAATAACTCATCTTATGTCTGACTTTAAGCATGATATCATCAATAACATGGCCACACAATTAGACGCAATGCAGGAAAAGAAAAAGCATGATGAGGTAGAAGATATTTTGGTGGATTTCTTCCCCCATTGCAGATAGAAGAAGAGAGACTATCAGTGTAATATGGTGGCTAATCTGGAGGCTTCCTAGTTGCCTACTGATTTCAAGCAAGTTGAGGGCGAGGGTGACCAAATATTCTATGATTCTCAATGGATACCATGGGCCCAAAGACAAGGTATGCCTTAGGACCCTCTTACATTTAGTGGTCCATTTTATAGTAATCAATGACAACCTCCTATGAATTCTCACTACTCTCCCTGGAATAATTCTCAACATCAGTAGCCAAATTACCCCAATCCTCAATGGAAAAATCCCCAATGGAATCGGAAAAAATCCCAAGGGGCATGGAAACCACCATAGGGTAATTGGAAATAGAATCAACAATGGCAAGGAGGTCAACAATGGCCCAACCAGCCACAAGGATTCCTGCAAACACCTCCACAACCACAACAACAAGCACTTTTTCCACCACCTGCAGCCACTATTGCACCCCCAAGGCATACTCAACTTCCTGCCAACCTTAACCAAATCCAAACAATAGGCACCCAACCCAGCAACATAATTCTATGTAATAGATCCTACCCAATACTCTGTCTATTCTATAAATGTAAATGATATTCATTTGTGGTCTGGTACTACACTACCTACTCCTACTCCTATTATAAAAGAGGTCTCCTTAAAAGAAGTTGACCATTCTGATGATTCACATACTTCTCCAGTAGGAACAATAGCTCCACCCGATAAAACCTAGTAATCATCTCCTCCTTTCCCACAAAGGTTGCAAGCTCAAAATACTAACCCTACCAAAGATGTTTTTAACATACTTAATCAGCTTTAAAATATTAGTGTCCAAATCCCATTATTTCAAGCTATCAAGTATGTGCCAACCTAGGAAAGGTTATCAAAGAAGCATGTTTCAAGAAACTTGTTAGAAAAAGAAAGGACCCCCAGACTATGCATGTGTTAGGAAAGCTAGCAAACATCATGCTTCGAAAGGTAGTTGTTCCCAAATATTCTGACCCTAGCATCCTTATTGTTGTGGTTACTATCAACAAGATAACCATCAAGAATTCTTTAGTTGACCTAGGATCATTTATAGATGTTATGAACAAGGATATAATACAGCAACTCCACATTACCAATCTCAGGAATACACCTATTGTCCTATAGCTAGCAGACAGTTCTACAGATAAGCCTGGTGGGATGGTAGAAGATATAATTGTCAGCTTAGAATCCTAGTCATACCCTACTGATCATGATACTATCCCTAAAAGCCACATTAGGGGGATATCCAATCATTCTAGGAAGACCCTGGTTATCCATTGTTGATGCTTACATAGGGTGTCGATTAGGAGACATGACCATCTCAGACAATTAGAATACTAAAACTTTAGCTTTATATCCACCTTCCTAACCATAAATGGAGTTAGCCTCACCAATCTGATAAGACATAGGGGAAGAAGCTGAGGTAGTCAATTCGGTAGCCTAGTTAATGATGTTGAAAAGATACACCTTCATGTAGCTTCAAGAGGAAGATACCGTGATCACAAACATTCTATAAAACCAGTATGGACCGAGTTCGCCTTCTATGGACTATTCATCTCCCCGTCGCTACTCCCTGCAAACTTTGTATCTAGATTGTGAGTTGTCTCCATCTCCTATAGCCAAACAACTCTACCACCAATTGCTTCTGCATGAAATTTAGGTACCATCATTCACAGATGTTTCTATGGTGGAGTTAACCAAAACAATTAGAAGTCTCTCTAGGATGTTGTTTGAACATAATTAGTCATCTTAACCCCCAAAAACAAACATCCTTAGCCAAGCTATTAAAATATCATACCATAGCATTTGCATGGGATTATGGCGACATGAAAGGCTTAGAGCCTAAGTTGTGTACTCATAGGATATACCTTAAAGAGGATAAAGTCCCTACATTAAGAAATATAGTGACAACTAAGTTACAAAAACTTCTCAGTGCTAGTTTTATCTACCCCATCTCAGACAGTCAGTGGGTCTCTCATCTAGTTCCCCAATAAAGGAGGTAAGTGGAGGGTATGCGTTGATTACAGAGAGATCACTGATGTAGCCAAACAGGACCACTTTCCTTTTCCATTCATAGACCAAGTGTTAGATTCCTTAGCATGCAAAAACTACTTTTCATTCCTTGATTGGTATAGTGGGTATAATCAAATCAGGATTTTTCCTGAAGACCAAGAAAAGATACCTTCACCTATCCATGGAGAGCCTTTATCTACTCAGTCTTACCCTTTGTCCTTTGTAATTCTCTATCAACCTTTCAAAGGGCAGTCATAAGTATCTTTTTTGATATCTCAAATGACTGTATGGAAATCTATATGGACCATTTCACTACATATGGAGAAACCTATGAGGAAGAATTTTCCAACCTTGCAAAATTTCTTCATAGATGTGAGGAGCATAATCTATCCATAAATAGTGAGAAATTCTTTATGATGATGCAAGAAGGGGTAGTGATAGGAAATTACATCTTTGCAGTTGGTATCCAAGTTGATCATGCTAAAATAGAGGTTATCATGAACCTACCCTCACCAACCAAGAAAATAGATGTCAGAAGCTTCTTAGGACATGATGGCTACTACAGGAGATTTATCAAAGACTTTAGTAAAATGGAAAGCCCAATGTATTTCCTGCTTACTAAGGATTCTGATTTTCTATGGAACAAATCTTGTGATGAATCATTCATGTAGCTTACGTTTGTTCTTACTAAGGTACCTATTTTAAGGGGACCCAATTGTTCATTTCCATGTTATATACATACTGATTCTTCTGATTATGTTGTGGGAGTTGTTTTAGGGGAAAAACAGGTTGTTGTTGAGCATGCAATCTGCTTTATCAAAAAAAAATTGTAGGGACCTGAGCTCAATTACACATTCACAGAGAAAGAACTCTAGGCTGTCATTTATGCCCTCAACAAATTTTTTCGTTACATCACTAGATACCAGATCTATGTGCACACTGTGTTAGCACTTGAAATGTTTTGCATGGTTCCATGTCTTCTTTCCTTGTCTATGCAATTGTTCCTATGATCTATGGTCTAAAACCCTAAATCTCTATAAGAAATTCTATTTTAATTGATGAAAATCCTACTATGTCTTGCAAAGACTTAAACCCTAGTTTCAAATTTATAGTCATTCAGAAAAAAATCCCTAAAGCCTTCATGGACTTGTTATAATTTTGAGTTACCTTTTCCTGAGCCACATAAGTTTGTATTTTGTCATGTGCTTGGTCAAAGAATATTCCCTTTTATTGGTCTTTTCCTTATCACATGATCTCAGAACAAAATGGAAAATGCTCTTTCTATCTTGAGATTAAACATGCATCGTTGATCTTGTTTCTAATCTTGTGGTGTGCGTGTAATCTCTGAATAAACTCAGAGTTAAGATTTTTATCTGGCAATTTAGTGACTCAGTTGGTCACGTGATCTCGTAAAGGACTCAAGGTTAAGTCAAATATATCAAGATATCATGCAGGTCATTAATCTTGTTCTGTCAGTATTTTCATTGTGTGGTTTGCGCTTGATCTCTTAATACACTCAAGGGTAAAAAGATATTCTCACGATTGGAGATTTGCCTCAGTCGCAAAATCTCTAAATGGAGTATGAGTCAAGATAAACCAAGGTGGAGTTTGCATGGAAAGAATTAGGACCATTGATGCATATTAGGATCTAGGTCTGGTGTGTAATCTCATGAAGAATTGATAAAGTATAGAAGGATTGCGAGACTTGGTGAGGATCATAGATCAGGATCAAGATTAGTGGCTGGCACTTAATCTTGTAATGAATTAATGATGTCATGATATGTCTTGACATATAACATAGGCTATAGATATTTTTTGAATTGTGTGGTTCACATTAAGCCACGAGATAAAGTCCAAGTCTTCTCTTTCTCTTGGAGATTGAGCGCAGGCTATTGATCTTGTTACATACTTGCTTTCATCATGTGGTCTACGCCAAGTCTCATAATAAACTCTGAGGTTAAAAAAATTTCTCATGACTTAGAGATTACACAGTCGTGTAATCTCCAGATGAAATCAGGGTTGAGTCAAGGCTAGTTAAGCTTATTCAGTGACTCAGAATCCAAATTTTGACCTGAGTTAAGGCTAACTTGCCAGGGTTATGAATTTCTCTTCAGTCGTGCAATCTCAGAATGAACTAAGGTTATAATCAAGTCAGGAAAAGTTAAAAGTGGGCTTGCCAAGATCAAATCTATATCATGGATGCAATGTTGATCCTGTGGATGGCGCGTAATCTCATAATATTTTTTTGATGTCATGAAAAGTATCGAGATTCAGCACAGGTTGTTGATATTTCTAAGTACTTGCCTTAATCTTGTGGCATGTGCTTAATCTCAGAATGTTACTAGAGTTAGCCGATGGAGCTAGTGACTTAGAGACTCAGTTTATCTCTGAATCTCATGATAGACCCAAGTTAAGATCAAGCTCGATTAACTTCATTCAATGATCCAGCACAGGCCGTTGATGCATTTTTGATCCAATGATTGGTGCCAAGTAATGAGACAAAGTCCAAGTCATCTCTTTCTTTGGGAGATTCAGCATAGGCCATTGATGTAGATCTAATCCTGTGGATAGCGCTTGATCTTGCAATAGAAATGAGAAATTATAGAATGATTCTGAGATTACGCAGGCATCGTCATTCATGATTTCATCGTATGGTTGGTGTGAAGTCTCAGAACAAACTCAAGGGTTAAGAAATGATCTAGCGACCTAGCGATCATTTTTATCTCCAAATCTACAAATTTAACTATAGCAAAGGTTAGGTTAAGTCAGACAAAGTATGGGTTTATTCAAAGATTCAGCGCAAGTCATTGATCGAGTTCTATTTCTAACATGATCGTAGGGCTGGCGCGTGATCTCTAGATTTGAATAGAGTTAGTGAAATCATCTGGTGACTTGGAGATAAGAAGAAATCAGTTGACCAGAGTTCAAGGCTAGTTCAAGGCAAGTTAAGGGCAGAGGTCAAAGATAAAGTAAAGATCAGATAAGTTAAAAAAAGATCATGTAGCAAGCGTGAAGCCTTGATGGAAAAGTTCTCAATATCTAATGATCAAGGCATTGCCCCAAGCTGCCACCTATCTAACGAGGTGATTAAAAAACCTAGGTAACCTAAAAGGATATCTATGGATGAGTTTTAAAAGAGATAAAAGTATTGATCTTTATTATTGATTCCAAAGCTCGTGCCACCTATGACCTTTTAACCATTTTTCAAATATTTAAATCTTTATCTTAGGGTTTTTAAGCAGTGGATCATGTCTTATTACAGAGCATTAATTAACAAAATTTGATCTTTGTGGTTTTTTTTGTACACCTGTTGGATGCTAAGAGAATGAATGTTAGGTGGCTTTGAATGCACTTGAGTAGAGAATGTTATTTTAGGGCCCTGGACAATTTATTAATCAAGTTTTATCTCTGTCTCTGCTCTTTTCCATTAATGACTGATCTTTTCCATAATTATAGAGGTTGAGATCAAATTTTATTCTTGAATGGCTGAGCATTTTGACATTTTTTATATCTGAAAGCCAAGACTTTATCAGGGTATTAAATTTAGAGAAGACATTATATTCTTATTCCTTCTGCAAGGTTTTTTCTCCAAGGACGAATGGTGGCTGAATCAAATCAAATTACACAGGAAGATTTTAAGATTGAGCCCAATTTGTTGATCACAAAAATTGTTTATTATTGAAATAAATTTTTTATTTTTGTTAAGTATTAGATTGAGTTTTATCCCTAACCCTAAATGGTCTTAAGCTTGTCCCTCTCTTATAAAAGGACTTCCAAGATCATTTAGTGGTAGCTAGGAAAAATTTGGGCAAGTAGCATAAGGCATAAACCTTTTATTGTTTTCCAGTGAGTATAGTAGATGTATATCTAGAGAGTATTATCATAGAAGAAGAAAGTTGCAAGTCTTTTGCATTTATTGAAGTGGTATGTGATTTGAAAGGTTTTGGAATTGAAATTGGACTCTTTGTACTTAATACAACATTTCTGATTCAAATCTCTCATTTTTTCTTGCCTTTTGGGTTTTGAATCTTATGGTTCACTGCATAAGATTTCACTATGCATATGTTTTAGTCCATAGTTTTGATCAAGGATCAAATTAAAATCTTCTTTGGATAAGACATAGACTCTTTTGGTTTGTCTATATAAGGATTATTAAGAAGTCTATGAGCTAGAGTTATCTGTGTTTATGGTTTTGAGTCCTTGACAATAGTTAGTTTCTTTGTCCTATATCTAAACTAGAATCATTGACCAATGGATAAAGCACTGATCAGTAATTAGTATTCTCTATTTTGATACATATCTGAATAGTTTTGGCTATACTCTGCCCTATCAAAACATCAAAACCATTTTTTCAGTCCTTTTATGTTTTGTGGTTGTTGTTTGTAGTCATGCATGGCAGAGAAGATTCACTAAGTGAGTGGTTATCATTTCATACTTTCTTTCCATTAATCTATTGTAATCATCCATAGTTATAGTGAGTTGTGAAAATTAAATCTCTATTTGGATTAGGTGCACCTTGCCTTGGTTTTGCAGAGCCAAAAGAGTAGAGGACAGTCTTGTCCTACAGTTGGTCCAATTACCTTGCAGAGCTCTCATACTTGGAATTAACCATTCCTTATATTAGTCTCAAGGTATATTGGTTGCTTCTATAGAATAATATTTTTAAACACCAACAAAATGGTGACTCTACTGGGGAAAGAGAAGCAAAAGTGATTAGTAAGTATAAGTGAGTTGTTGCCTTGCCTTGTCAAGTCAATCCCAGAGTTTGGTTATAGAGTCATGGTTTTCAAAGTTATATTCCTCATGATTTTAAGAGCGAGTCTATTCTCCTTGTCTATCATTGAAAAGTGTCTGAAATTCCTAGTTCTGAAAGTAATACAATATTATCTCACATGTGATGAGTAGCGACTCCAAGTTCTCTGATTTGCACCAGTGTGCATGTTTGAAGAAAGAATACAAAGAAGAGGTGGACTTGCAGTGAAGAGGAAAAAGATAATAGGACTCCTATGACTTGTAGAATATTCAAGAGAGGAATCATTAAGAGACCCTATATTGGGAAGTGTTGTAAGTTTCTGATTTAAAGAAGGTCAGAGTTGGGAAAGAGATCTCAACCAATTCATCTTTTCCTCTGCAAAGAAGTGGTAGCTCTACTAAGTTTTGAAGGTGATTTAAAATCAAATAGATTGCAGAAGCTTCATCATATTCCAAGCATTTTTATTTTCATTGGATAAATTCTTTTGTTCCATAAAAATAAATTATACATATTTTTGCTATTAAGTGGTCAGCACTAATTAAGAGGGAAGAGAGTGGCAGTTTGTAATTTGTCCTACCTAATAAGATGTCACAACCAAATAGAGGTGGGTTTTATGTGGCTCTAAATTTAAATGGTATCCCTAGATACCCAAATCCTATTCCTTTAGGAATCAAAGATTATTTTCCTAGGTTCAGTGGTATGGGTGAGCAATCAGCTGATGCACATTTACAAGAGTATTTTCATTTAATGCAACACTATGACATCAGACATGAGGATGTGTGGATGAAATTTTTTTCTATTTCTTTAGTTGATGAGGCTAGGGATTGGTTTAAAGGATTACCTCATGGTTCAATTTGGTCTATAGCTACACTAGAGCATTGTTTTATTAAGCAATATGGTGACATAGAGGATAGTGTTTTGTTGTACTGCATCTACATCTTCAGAGCCCATGTTATATTTAGATTATGATGAGGAGTATCTTTATGAGGATCAAATGATGTAGAAACAAGTTATTTTTCTTCTACATAGAGGGATGGAAAGACAAGTGGGAGATTCTGCACTTCTAAGAAGGTTTTCTGCTCAAATAAGGGATTGTCATATTCCCTTTTATTCTCAAGAAGAGGTTTGGGTTAGTTTATTTTTGGAACTTTTTTTTCCTATTTCCATTTATTGGCTGTCCTATGTCAGGAAAGAAAATTTTGAGTTCACCAAGAAGTGGATGAAGGATATTGAAGATCCTGAATTTAAGGATATTGAACATAAAATAGATCAATCTATCAAAAGGAGTTGCATAAAATATTTAAGGGCCAAGGTAGGAAGGATAAAGGATCAATCAACACTTGATTTTTATAAAAAAAATTATGATGCATACGATGAGTTTCCTAAGGGATATGTTGAGCTTGCAATGTTTACATATGCTAGTTTATTTTTAGAACTTGTATCCCCTGGTTCAATTCATTTGTCAGCTTCCACAAGAAAAAATATATTAAGTGTGTCTATAGGTGGATAGAATCAATTAAACAATATGAATTTGATGCTAACTGTAGTCATGCTGATAATGAAGATAGTGGCTATCAATATTTTGAAGATGAACTTATAGTTGACACTGTTCCTGATGAATCTATAATTTCTATTTCTCTTCAGCATAATGATGTAGATGTCTTATTTGAGCATGAGGAAAGTGTATGAAATAAACAAGAGGATCACTCTGATGAAGAGGTAGGTTGCTATGATAATTATTTTGATGACAATGACATGAATCCTAAAATTTCAAACCAAGATTCTGATATTGAAGATCCAAAATTTGAGGTTTCACATGAGGTTGTACCTAGTAGTGATGGTATTGAGAATGATGAAAAGCAAAATTTTATAGATGTGTCTAATATGGATGCTATATATTATGATCATGAAAGTAACGATCCTTCTCAATATGAAACAGAATATGTATGTAGTCAACATGATTATACTAATTTGATAAATGAAGATGCTGATTTTGAGTGTGTATCAAAGATGAGTGTAAATGATGACAGTGGTTCACTTCATAATGAAAAAATATTAGAGTTTTTTTATTAAGGTTAAAATAATTTTTGAAAGGAATCGTAACCCTTTACATCAGAAGAAAAGATAGGTAGATAAGCATCAAAGAAAAAAGAAGCAGCTGGGGGAAAAAGAAGGAGACGGTAGAAACACCCCAACACAACCAGCCAACAAAAAGCTACAAAACAAACAAACAAAAACATGAAAATGAGAAACAACACAACTAAGAAATTTTTTCCATAACCCCCATTGTGTCTTCCTTCAACAATTCATATTGTTGGATGGCATCCCTGAGATCCATGATTTCCTTCGACTTGGAAAAAAATTTATTTTTTGCACTTGCCCTAGTACGAGAGCCAGGGTTGGCAGAGCTTGATTCTTTAGCACCTTCATCTTCCATGACAATAGGAGTAGGGTTCCCTTCTAGCATAGAGAGAAGAGCCCATAGGTTTTTGGAAGTCACTTTCATACCCTCAAATTTATTCTTCATAATTCTGCGGAGAGTGTCTTTGATGCCCTGGATGCGGCTGGAGGTAGTCTACATGCGGAAATTGACCACAACATTAATCTTTAGTTCAATCTTCTCCATCGGCCCATTTTCAAATTCTTCATCCTGAGTCTCAGCATCACCACTACTAGTATTCAAAATCTTAGTGAGCAGCAGATAAATTTTTTTCACTCTATCCTCGAGCTCTGAATATTTAGAATTGATGTCTTTGATTTCCTCATACAACCAAGAATTCATCTGAAATTTATCTCTGCATGCTCTTTGGCCACCTTCATGAACCTTATATTCTCTTGGCCCTTATCTATCACATTCTCCTATGTACCCCCTGAATCCTTCTTACCTTTAAGCTTCTTGTCCTCTTCCTTATTCTCTTCGGTCTTCTCAAAAATAGCCCTAGAGTTTGTGCCCTCCTCAAACAACATATCTTCATAGTTCACCAGAATAGGGGAATTCTGGAGTTTGTTGTACTCATTGATGTGAGTCATGGGATTTAGAGTTGGAGTCTCAACCATCACAGGGGAGTTATCACCCACATCAGTTTTCTCTTTATTTCTAGTCTCCTCAAGGGCAAAATTGTCCTCAGGGCCTTCAGTATCCATATCCTCAAAATTGACATTACTGGCTTTATCACTCTATATTTCTAAAGAGGTCTCATTGACATAATCCTGAGGGTCCTACTCCTCATCATCGTGGTAGTTGTTGAGGTTTTTATCCTCATCACAGACTTTCATGTCATCTTCTATTTCCATATCAGCCTCCTTAGAGAGGAATTTATCCGCTTCAACCATGTCAAGATTTTTAACTTCCTTCTTCACCTCAGTATCATCATTAGTGTCCATACTAGTCTCCTCGGTAAGGATTCCAGTTATTTTAGTAAGATCTTCAGTGGGATTGACTTTCTTTTTCATTTTAGAAGTGTTACTCTCCATCGAGATGGATCTTTTCCCCTTCTTCTCCTTAATCTTCCCAGAGGCCAGGGTGCAATCCTAGAGCTTAAACTTGGCATTCTCATAAATGAGAAGAATAAGACCATCATGAAGAATAGTCTTATCATCACTTTTCATGTTTTTCATAATATTAGTGCCAAGAGATTGAAGCAAGAGATAGGGAAAATAAATTTTCCTCTTGTAGCGAAAATGATTCAAAAGCATAAAATGGAAGTATAAACCCTAGTATAATGACCTTCAAGAGTAAAATACTACATAAGGGCTTTGACAACTTTTCCCCAGAGAAGCTTCATATGCTTGTGAAGAACATAATCTCCAGATTGTTTCACGAGCAGGGCTCTTTCCCCAAGCATCTTAGGGTACATTCTAGCCACATTTTGGGCCTTAACCCTACCTCTATAATACTTCAAACTAGACATATCTAAACCCATAATCTCAGAAATAAGATTTTCAGTAACAAAAAAAGTCTTTCCACAAAGGGTAACTTTACTGTTATCCCAACTGTCAGCAAACTCTTTAGAAATGTCTTTTTCATAGCCATGTAATCTATCCATGTAACCAGTAACCCCACCCTCCTTGAGGTTTTTCCAGAAAATATCCTCTTTCTTCCACTTACAAACTGTCAGCTCTTCACATTTCAGACTACCACCCATTTTATTAGAAGCCTAGACACCATACTTTGGCACAGGAAACAAATTGCCAAACTCGCAGAAATAAATGCAGAGAAAGAGAGTAATAATGAAAGTCACCAATTTAAATAAATTGACGAACCAATTCCCACATTTGTTTTTATTACTGCATTGTCCTTGAAGCGTGCGAGACACTTTCGTAAGGCAATTTCATAAATTATCCTTTCTTATCATCATAATTAGTAATTAATCCAGGATTATAGTGGATTTAGTTATACCTTATGAGACTAAGGACTTCATTATTCAAGCCTTGATTGCCTTTCCAGCATCTAACATCATCACTACAAGCTCCCACATTTGCTAGGCTGTCAACCACAACATTTGACTCTTTGAATGCATGGGTGACATGTGTGTCCTCAAAATCTGATAAGTGCCTTTTAATCTAAGTTATGATGTGACTCGTATTCCATGATGGTTTATGATTACCCTTGATACAATTTATGGTATTCATGGAATCACCTTCCAGCCACAATTTAGTGCAATTCTGACTTTTAGCAAGCTTGCAAGCGAAAAGGGAAGCCATAGCCTTAGCAACATGGCTAGTTTGGGATAAAATAGGTATAGCAGTTGTAGCCACACAATAAACTTGAGGATTTATTATAATTCTCCCACATCCATTAATGCCTATGTTACCTTTCATAGAGCCATCAAAATTAGCTTTATGCCTGTCAGGAGGAGGAGAGTGCCAAACAACTCCATCGTGATTACTGGTAGTAGACTTAGCAATAGAAGAGAAATTCCAGTGATTAAGGACTTCCTTGTTAGTCATGCATTCCATAAGTTTAGGCATTTTTTCACAATCAATTTTTATGTTTTCATCAATACTTCTAATAGCTTTAGAGCCAATCAACAAAGTCATAGAGTGATTGTTTCTAAAAATCATATTGTTTCTTTCTTTCCATATCCTCCAAATAACATGGGGGCAGTGTAATTCCAAACCAGCTTCCCCAATTTATGAGAAAGATGAGGGCACTATTGAGTTATGAACTCCTTAATAGTGTTAGGGAAAACCCAAATGATATTCCAGTACTGCATCACAACCTTCCAGACCTCCCTAGAAAATTATCAGTGGAGGAGAAAGTGGGAAGAAGATTCTGCATCTTGCATGTAGAGGTAACATCTATTAGGATTCATCCAACCTCTCTTAGCCAGGTTCCTAGTAGTAAGAACTTTGTCCTAAGAAAATAACCAATAAAATAATTTAATTTTGGGGATAAGGGAAGGAGACCAAACCTTAGCCCAAAAAGGCTCTGAATCATAAGAAGAAGATAAGGAGTAAGTCGAAGCCACCATGAAGCTACCACTAGGATTAGGAGACTAGATGAACTGGTCATTATAGTTCACCTTAATCACCCAGGGGGTCAAGTCAAGATTAACAGTTTTTAGCAAAGGATCAATGTCAGTGAGATTAATCCATTTATTGTCCCTCCAATAATATGATACTTTTCTCCTAATATTTCTAATACAGATGTCAGCAAGGTGGGCCACTTCATGAGACAGGATGATGGGTTTGTCTCTAAACCAGTGATCTTCCCAGAAATTGATTTTCATTCCATTACCAACTTTCCACCTAGCACCTTTAGCAACAGTAGTTTTAGCTTTCAAAATACTATTCCAAATAGAAGACCCATGAATAATGTGGGGGGGGAGGGGAATTGGAAAGCTTTAATAGTATCGGTGGCAAAAATTTATTTAGATTTGAGAATTTTATTCCAAACTTTTTTCTCTCCGAAAATCCTCCAAATTTTCTTAGCCAGCAGGACCTAATTGATATCCTTAATTTTCCTAATTCCAAGACCACCATATTTAATAGGTTTGCACACATTCTCCCAAGCCAAAAGATGGATCCTATTTTTCTCCTCAGTGCCAGACCATAGGAATATTTTCTGCAATCTCTCAATAGTGTCAGCAATCTTAGAGAGGATTTTGAAGAGGCTCAAAGCATAAACTAGAAGATTATGGAGAGTGGTCTTGAGAAGAAGAATCTTCCCAGGATCACTAAGAAGGGTCCCTTTCCACCTAGCAAGTTTTCTGTTGAGCTTATCAATAATAGAGTTCTAGACATAATCAGGTGCTTTCAGACCCAGGGGCAGACCCAGGTAGCTAGAAGGGAAGGAAGATATATTACAACCAAGGATATTTTCCATTTTCTGCTGTTTGGGAAGGGGAGTATTGACAAAGAAGAGGGAGATTTTCTCCAAGTTGATAAGTCGACCCGTAGCTGAAGAATAGGAGTTTAGAGCCTGCTT
This sequence comes from Thuja plicata, assembly GCA_018584345.1. Classification (NCBI taxonomy): domain Eukaryota; kingdom Viridiplantae; phylum Streptophyta; class Pinopsida; order Cupressales; family Cupressaceae; genus Thuja; species Thuja plicata. The sequence goes on along the minus strand of MU225170.1, from coordinate 580,829 downwards.
GATAGTTATAGCTTCCTTAATCGAGGACGAACCCATAATAATAGTATCATCCACAAATTGTTCATGAGAGCAAGGCTGGTAGTCCAAAGAGGGGAGAAGACCCTAAATTAATCCATTTTGGACCCATTTGGAGAATAATCTCCCAAGACACTCGACCATAATAGAAAAGTGGATATGGGAGATGGGATCCCCTTTCTTGAGGCCATGAGAAGGGAAAAAGAGATTGGAGGCAGAGCCATTAATCAACACCAAAATAGAAGGGGTGGAGATAAGTTGTTGGATGAGGTTAAAAAATTTATCCGAGAAGCCAAAGGCTAAGAGAAATTTACAAAGGAAGGCCCAGTCCACTCTGTCATAGGCTTTAGAAAAGGTCACCTTTCATAAGGAAACCTTGCTTCTTAGAAACCTCCAGCAAATGGATATTCTCATGAACAGAGATGATAGAATCTAATATCTGCCTTCCTGGGACAAAGCAATTCTGCTAGGGGAAATAATCACAGGGAGAAAAGCCGAAATTCTCACCGTGAGGACTTTGGAAAGGATCTTGTAGAAAATGTTGCACAAGTTGATTGGTCTAAAGCTATTCATTGAATCAGTACCTGGTTTCTTAGGAATAAGGAAAAAAAAGGTAGAATTAGCTTCCTTCAATAGATAACTAGCTCCAAAGAATTATTTGGCTACATCTAAGATATCTCTTTTGAAATAATGTGCAAAAAATATTGGAAAAAGAAGGGGGGAAACCCATCAGGTACAAGAAACTTTTCTCCCTCAAAGGAAAAAAATAGCATCTTTAATTTCTTTATTTGAAGGAATCTTACACAACAAATCATTAGCTTCCCAATCTAAGATACATGGAATAAAATCAAGCAAAAGATTTTGGTTTTCAAAGGAGAGGGAGGGATCAATAGTGAGTAGAGAAGAAAAATAATCTTAGATTTCTTTTTTGATGTCCTCCTCCTTAACCAACTTACCTTGGGGACTATTAAGGTGGTCAATTCTTTTGGTCACCTTATGTTTTTGGGCTGTCATATGGAAGAATTGAGTATTCTTGTCCCCAGATCTTAGCCAGAGAGCCCTAGATCTTTGTCTCCAGAACACTTCTTCTTTAGCAATGATATTATGAAAATAATCTTGAATTATGTTTTCCTTTTGTTTATTCTCCTTATTCAAGCCCCCTAATTGGATAGTATCTTGCAATTCCTGAAGATCATATTGAATAGAAATGTTAGCTTTGAAGATGTCTCCAAACTCTTCTTTGTTCCACACTTTGAATTTGTTTTTTATCCTCTTCATTTTTTTTACCACTCTATACATAGCTATTCCCTCCACATGAATATTCCACCAATCAGCTATGTTCCTTTCAAGTTCAGGATGTTGCATCCACATTTTCTCAAATCTGAAGGTGGGGTTTCTCTTACCAGTTAAAGGATTATCCTGAAGGGCTATATGCGAATGATCAGATCCAATATGGTGTAGAGTAGACAAAAAACATGAATAAAAAGGATCTAATCCATGGATATCAGGGCCCGATCTAGACAAACTTGAATCAAGTCATCCCTAGTTCTTCTATTAGACCAGGTGTAGGTACCACCTCTAAGTTCCAGATCCATAAGGGATTGATTATTAATAAAATCCATCTGATCCACACCACTATCATTTTGGGAAGAGATTCCCCCAAATTTTTCATAGTCACTGAGGGGAGTATTGAAGTCTCCAACCACCATCCAACATTCATTCCTTAAATTACTTCTCTCAGCTTCCAGCTTACGCCAAAACTTATCTCTACCACTTTTAGAGTTGGGCACGTATATATTAGAGAGAACCCAGCTAAAACCATCTCTAATATGGTTAAACCTAATAGCAGAGATGTTTCCTTCAGATTTGATGATATCACCATTAATATTATTAAGGTTCTAGAAGGAGGCAGTTCCTCCAGAGGCCCCTTCACAACTACAACCCACAAAACCATAGTTCTTAAACAATTTAATATTTTCTACTTTATTATTAGCCATTTTAGTTTCCTGGATAAGAATGATATCAGGATTTTGATCCCTAACAAAATTTCTCAAAAGATCCTTTTTGTGGGGGATATTTAATCCCCTCATGTTCCAAGAGATGATCTTCATTTCTTAACTTGGGAGCATTCTGGGATGGTACGTTTTAGGATTAACAAGGAAAAAATAACAGTTACATGCATAAATATAATCTATAACAGAGAATAATAAACCAAACCAGAAGAGAACACAAGACACAAAGATTTAATGTGGTTCACCCAATCCCTAGGCTACATCCACCAAACAGAAAAGTCCAATATTATTCTTATCCAGTGATTACAATCAGATCGCAATGCGCAGATACCTCACAGATCAATACTGTCGTAAAAAATACAACATAATAATGAAACCCTAACCCTAAGCCAATTTATACAAATTTATGCCTCTTTAGGGTTAGAACATGTCGATAAATAACTTAAAAGGTAAATCACTTAAATGGTAAATCACTTTCCTGATCAGTCACCATAATATAACAAACTCCCACTTGGGGACTGATCAAACTCCACATAAACCAACAATTCTCCCACTTGGAGACTAATCTTGTAGCTAAACCACTACCTTGTGAAGCTCCCACTGGATCCAATCTTCCTGGACTCTGTTGTGTAAGAATTGATGAACATCAATCTACCCAAGAACACCTACATGCATAGCTATTACAAACAGAATGAAACAGACAGAAGAGAGAAGGGAATCAGCTATGGCGGCCGATAGGCCAGAGAGTGCAAACACATGTTGACAGAAAATATGTTCTATATTCAACAAT
>MU225170.1:511765-576803 GCA_018584345.1 Thuja plicata | reverse complement strand
CTAAAAAATAAGCCCCCGGTCACCATATGACCGGCGGGCAGAGGATATAAGCCCCCCCGGGGGCTGGAAAAAAGGCGCCACCGCATGGAGCGGTGGAGGAGCGCAGAGACACCGGGCGGGCGGCGCGGGCCGCAGTCGGGCTGAGGGGTGGCGGAGCGCCGCAGAGGCGGCAGCGCACAGAAGGCGGCCGTCAGGGCCGGGCGGCGGCAGGGGCGCCGCTGAGTGGCGGCGGGGCGCCGCTGCAGTGGAGGCCGCAAAAAACCTAGGGCGGTGCGCGAGCAGACACGGCGGGGGAGCTGCGGTAAAAAGGAAGGTGGCGCTAGAATGAGCGGCGGGCGCCGGAGGATAACCGCCGGTGGTGGCGTGTTTTCTCATATACTGTGCGCGCTAATTTAAAACTCAAAAAAACCTTTAAAACAAAGGTTTTTTAATTTTTTTTCTCGAACCACGAGCCGTACGGCCCTTGAAGGGCACGAAAAAACTCTCAGAGGCCCCGGTAGCCAAAAGGGTCAAAATTTTATATGATTTCGACTCTCCCGGGCCTTCTGGACGCAATGGCAGAGTCCTTTTTGGCTCAAACAGCTCCAAAAAATAAAGACCCCCCAGAACCAGAGGCAAATGCCAGAAAAGCTTCTGAAAGCTTCAAACCCTCGCTGCTTCAACAGAGAACGAACAGCCGGATGCAGGAGAGCTCTGATACCATGTAAGAATTGATGAACATCAATCTACCCAAGAAAACCTACATGCATAGCTATTACAAACAGAATGAAACAGACAGAAGAGAGAAGGGAATCAGCTATGGCGGCCGATAGGCCAGAGAGTGCAAACACATGTTGACAGAAAATATGTTCTATATTCAACAATGAAATGATTTACAAACTCCTTAAGAATTACAAAGCGGACAATCCTTATAAAGGATGCCGAAACCCTAAAAAGGGAAACAACTCAGAAAAGGAAACTTTTCTAAGTCTAACTTAAGCACTAAAGAGTAATTACTAAAGATTACTCTAACATGTTGTTCTCTTAGTCTATTCAATCTAGAATACCAATCAAAAATGAACAAGAATTCAACTTCTCCCTTGTTACAACCTTTGTAAACATATATGCTGGATTATCATCTGTATGAATCTTTTCTAGCTTTAACTGCCCATCATCCAAAACTGAGTGAATGAAATGATACTGCAACTATATGTGCTTTTTATTTGAATGCAAAGAAGAATTATTTGCAAGATGAATGACACTCTGACTGTCTGAATATAGATAGTTATCCACCTGTGGATGTCCCAATTCTTCCATGAAGAATTGAAGCCATATCATCTCCTTGGATGCCTCAGTAGCAGCAACATACTCTGCCTCTGTAGTGGATAAAGCATTCACCTTTTATAACTGAGAAATCCAACTCACTGTTGTCCCACCAATAGTAAATACATAACCTATAGTACTCCACCTGGTATCTATATCTCCTACCAAATCTGAGTCAACATAACCATGAACAGTAGTAGTAGAGCCCCCAAAGTGTAAACACTTATTAGATGTACCTCTCAAATATCTGAGAATCCATTTGATTTCATTCCAATGCTCAATCCCAAGGTTGGTCATATACCTGCTAATGACTCCCACTGCATGTGCAATGTCTGGCCTAGTACAAACCATAGCATACATTAAGCTCCCTATAGTTGAAGCATAAGGTATCTTGGCCATTTTAGCCTCTTCTTCTAGTGTCTTTGGACACATCTCCTTAGTCAATTTAAAAAGACTAGGCAAAGGTGTAGTGACAACTTTGGCATCCTTCATGGAGAATTTTTGCAACACCTTTTCAACATAATCAGCCTGAGATAGAGTTAATTTTCTGTTCTTCCTATCTCTGCAAATTTTCATGCCAAGGATTTTTTTTGCTGCCCCCAAATCCTTCATAGAAAAAGATTTTTCTAACTGTTTTTTCAACCCCTTAATATGATCCATGTTAGACCCAGCTACAAGCATATCATCAACATTTAAACATAAAATAAAGTAGTTGTCCTCATTTAACCTCTTGAAATAAACACAATGGTCAGAATTACATCGAGTGTATCCATTCTCATTCATAAAAGTATCAAACTTAATATACCATTGCCGAGGTGCTTGCTTCAAGACATATAAATTTTTTTGCAATTTGCACACTAAACTCTCCTTACCCTTGACCTCGAATCCCTATGGCTATACCATATATAATTCTTCATTCAAAGCACCATGAAGAAAAGTTGTTTTAACATCAAGCTGCTCTAAATGAAAAATATTCAGTAGCCACAATACTTAAAACATTACGAATATAAGTCATTTTAAAAACTGGAGAAAATATCTCATCAAAATCAATACCATGTTTCTGTGCAAATCCTTTTATGACTAATCTAGCCTTAAATATTTTCTTACCTCCATTTTCTTCTTTCAACCTGTAAACCCATTTATTCTTTAAAGCCCGTTTACCTACAGGTAACTTACATAAATCCCAAGTTTTATTTTTCATCAAGGAGTCCATTTCATCTATCATTACAAACTCCCACTGAAGCTTTGTATCCACCTACATAGCTTCATTATAATAATCAGGTTCACCACCATTAATAAATAAAATAGAATACAAAGAAGGTGAAAATCTATCTAGAGGTCTACTTAGCCTTGTTGACCATCTAACATTCACTGGGGTGTGTGGTATTTGTTTTTTCTATTGTTGTGGAGCATAAGGAATTACTAGAACATTATCTTTTGGAGTATCATCCAACTCTACATAATCAGAGTCTTTCTTCTCATGTTGTCACAATAGATCTTTGTACAACACTTTCTCATTGAATATGACATCCTTGCTTCTTACAATTTTATGATTTTCAAAATCAAAAAGTATATACCCAAATTCATCAATGCCATATCCAACAAATACACATTTCTTTGATTTTGCTTCCAGCTTAGTTCTATTTTCAAAATCTATATGTGCAAATGCTTCACAACCGAAGGTTCTGAGAAAAGAATAACTTACCTTCTTACCAATCCATGCTTCCTCTGGAATACCACAACCCAAAGGAGTAGAGGGACCTCTATTGATTAAATAAACAACAATATTTATAGCCTCTTCCCACATGTTTAAGGGGAGCCGAGTATGCAATCTCATAGTCCTTGCACGCTCCATTATTGTCCTGTTCATGCGTTCAGCCACTCCATTTTCTTGTGGATTTCTCTGGACCATTTTCTGCCCACGGATACCATTACAAGAACAATAATCTTCAAATTCTTTTCTGCAATACTCACCACCATTATCAGATCTGAGACATTTTAATCTTTTACCAATCTCATTTTCAACCAAGCTTTTCCATATCTTAAAAGTTTCAAACACATCAGATTTCTGTGGAAGGAAATAAATCTATACTTTCCTAGTTGCATCATCAATGAAAGTAACATAATACTAAGAGCCACCAAGGGAAGATACATGATCTGGCCCCCATACATCTGTATGCACAAGCTCTAATTTATCATCTTTCTTTTCCTTCCCACCCTTCAAGAAACTAACTCTCTTTTGTTTCCCATACACACAACTTTCACAGAAATCTAAGTTGACACATTTCAGACCTGGTAAAAATTTCTTTGAGTGAAGTAATTTCATACCTTTCTCACTCATGTGCTCAAGTCTATTGTGCCATAGTGTTGTTTATGTATTCACAGCAATTGTTTCATGTTCAACCTGCTCAACTACAGCAACTGTTCCTAAACATTCATTTTTCTCTATAACAATTAAAGTAGAAGGAACAGTATTGCCTGTACAAAGATATAAGGTGCCTACTTTCACACCTTTTTATACTATTAAGGAACCTTTTGAGACCTTCCAATTTTTATCATTAAAAGTAACTATGCAACCCTCATCACCTAGTTGCCCTGCTGAAATTAAACTTCTACTCAGCCTTGAAACATGTCTTACCTCTTGTAGTAGCCAATGATTTCCATTCTACAACTTAATCTTAATTCTTCCCTTCCCAACAATTTGACAAGGTTCATTATCTCCCAAATAAACTAGCCCAAAATCACCTTAGACATAATCAATAAAATAACTCCTATGGGGTGTAGCATGAAAAGAAGCCCCTGAATCTAGAACCCATGAATCATCAACATTTTCAAGGGAAAGGACCAAAACATCATCGTTAGATTTATTACTTACCATATTTGCTTCCTTATTGCCTTCTTGTTTGTCTCCTTCTTTATTTTTTCAAGACCAGAAATCTTTCTTCTTATGACCTAGTTTTCCATAGTACCAGCAGTCACTAGGTCCTCTTGATTGATACCTCTTTCCCTTTGACTTCCCTCATGATTTCCCATGATTTCCAGAGTTGTTTCCTCTATCTCTTGTTCTACCTCTACTTTCTGCATTCAACACGCTACCTGATGTAGCTACACCTAAGCTTTTCCTATGAATTTCCTCGCTCAGAATAACACCAATAACATCATCAAATTTTAGGGTGTTTGTATTAGAAACAGAGTTACTAACAACCATTATCAAGCTATTCCAGCTTTCTGGCAAAGAACATAGAATCAAGAGAGCCCTAATTTCTTCATTGAAATTAATATTCACAGAGGATAATTGGCTAGGAACTATATTAAACTTATTTAAATGATCATCCACTAACCCACCTTCTACCATCTTCATATTAAATAAATGCTTCATAAGAAATACCTTATTCGAAGTGGAAGGCTTTTCATACAACTTTTCTAGGGATTCCATCAGCTCTTTAGTTGTCGTTGATTTTGTAATATTAAACAACACCGATTGAGATAGGCATAAGTGAATGCTTCCCAATGCCTTTCTATCTAGAATGTTCCAATCCTCCTAAGACATAGTTGGATCTTTCTTGGACACTCCTTCCAAAGGTTGTCATAAATACTTCTGATAGAGATAGTCACCCATCTGCATTTTCCATAATTGAAAGTGCCCATTAAACTTTTCAACCTTCAGCCTACCCTCATCTACCATAACTCCCACTTGACCATGACACTCCCACTCAACCATGAGACCTTCCTATAGAGGATAACTGAAAACAACTGTAGCTCTGATATCACTTGTTAGGATTAACAAGGAATAAATAACAGTTACATGCAAAAATATAATCTATAATAGAGAATAATAAAGCAAACCAGAAGAGAACACAAGACACAAAGATTTAATGTGGTTCACCCAATCCCTGGGCTACGTCCACCAAATAGAAAAGTCCAATATTATTCTCATCCAGTGATTACAATCAGATCGCAATGCACAGATCCCTCACAGCTCAATATTGCAGTAAAACATACAACATAATAATGAAACCCTAACCCTAAGCCAATTTATATAAATTTATGCTGCTTTAGGGTTAGAACATGTCGATAAATCACTTAAAAGGTAAATCACTTAAATGGTAAATTACTTTCCTAATCATTCACCATAATATAATAGTGCAATGTCGCCCATCCGCAATACTTTGTCTACTTTCCTATTCTCTCGTGATTCTATTTGGTCTTCTACCTCTGTTAGACTTAGGTGTTCCCACATCAGCTCTCATAGCTCTAGTTATAACTCCTACTAGGGGTATTCTGAGGTTAGATTCAACCTATTTTTTTTTGTGTGTCACTTCCATCTAGAGGTCCTCTGCACATTCTGAGAAAGGATTCGATTCTTCAAACGAGTCCGCCTAGTTTAGCTTAGTTCTTGGGGTTTCTGGACTTAATATACTTTTCTGGATATTATTACCATTATCTATATCCTCTGAGAATTTTTGAGTTACCTCACTAATTGGATCTTCCTTATAGGCAATGGATTCTCTTATTACTCCTTCAAGGGGGCCATCAAGTTTCGTAGACATCTCCTTATTCTATTCAACACTACTTTCTGGAGCACTTATGTCTTGTGGGGGTCTATTTAAGCTTAGATCTCTTGCATCTCCAGAGGACGCAACAAGATCTCCTGAACTAGTAGGATTTTTTTCACCAAGGATTTTTCCTTCCACACCATCTTGGTTTCTTTAGGAGGGCTTGGCTTTTCTTTCATAGTTTTGAGAAGGAAATCCTTTTCTCGATGACCCGATTTTTTACATGTGAAACAAGAAAAGGGCAGAGACTCAAATTCAACTGGCTGAGATCACACACCAAGCTTAGATTTGATAACAATGTTTTGAGGAAGTTCATCGATCTGAAGAATATTCACACAAACCCTGGCATAAACCCTTCAAGTTCTCGAAGCTATCATAAGATCAATAGAGAGTAGTTCACCAAAGGAACTGGACAACCCTCGTAGGACATCTTTGTGCCAGTATTCCAGTGGGAGACTAGGGAACCTGACCTAGATCAGGGCTGAGACAAAAAAAAAAAGCCAAGTCATTGAGTTCCAGGTTGGGAGACCATTTGCGAAGAGCGAGGGAATAACGACCAACTATCTAGGGGCCACCGTATAATATTTTAGATAAGTCTTCCATACTTGAAAATTCAAAGGAAAAAAAACCTTTGGACATGGCAGAAATATCAACTTGACCCTTAAGGAACCATTTTCTCTTAGAAAACTATCTGACAACTTCAATGTTTGGTCTACCTCAAACAATTTTCTCGATCAATGTCATATTCATAGAATTGATTGAGAAATCGATCAGGGGGTCTGGGATAAATATTGAGAACTATCCTTTAGGAGGGTTAGAGACTAAATTAATTACAGGAAAGGAAGATTTCCCAGATATTTTAACACCAAAAAGGGCAGACCACTTACCTTTGGTATCACTTTTTTGGTCGTTACTAGGGATAGGTCCCTCCATGTGAGTTTCTTTGTCTTGGAGAGGCCCACCATTTTTTGGGGACCCATCCCTAATTTTTCTCTCAAGATTTGTAGACTTCATTGACTTCTGGCTGTTCTGGTCGTGTTCAGCCCCTGACCCATTTTGCAGAGTCTGCACTCCAGCAATGTTGCCTACCTAAGGGAGAATCACATCTATAGTCACACCAACAACAATAGGGTTGTGATTTCCCAGCAGTCCATTTGAAATTATTTTCCCATTCAAAGACTCCTTCCTCCTACCCAAAGTCTCATCCATAAAATATAAGAAGTGAGAAACTGAACAAATATCAGAGTTTTTGTCTTATGAATATCTCATATTTTTAGGGAAGGATAGATTTGAATCCTTACACCCCACACACATTGAGTTTGACAAGGAATGTGTATCAAATGGTCATAATTTGGATACTTATATTTCTTATTTTCCTTATACTCTTGTCTCACTAGGCTACAACAAGATTGAATATGACTCTTCATATAATGAGAGCATCGGTATTTGTTCAGATTCAAAGGATGAAGAGACTCCATTTATGATGTTGAGTACTAACTGGGATAGTTGTGTTGATTATGAATCTTTTTCTGATTCTAAATCTTTCATTGAATCATTTCATGATGAACTTTCAGTTACTCAACATATTCTATTATATGATGAATGTGTTGATATGTGTCCTCCCTCCAATAAAAGGAATAGTGGTTTTTATAAAGATGGAAGTTTTCAAGTGAGTTCTTTAGAGAATTCTAATATGGATATAAAAAACCATTGACAAGATTGAGAATGATAATTCTTTTGAAGAGAAGAATATGGATCATGACCTCGAATTTCCATGTTTTCATAGTGATGGTGCTGAATCTTTTTCTTATTCTATTCGTGATTTACCTCCTCTTACAAAAGGTCAAAATAATTTACAGGAGATTACTGATGTTTATGATGAGCTTGATCTTAAAGATTCCCAAAAGGTTGCCTCATATCCTATGGAGAGTGGGCTGCATCATGTGCCTATTTATGAGTTTCCTCAATGTTTGCATAAAGTTCAGTATGATGATTACTCCATTGACATGCAACCTATTGATATGAATAAATCAAATGATAATGACTCCAGCTACATGGTATAATACAAGTGCTTTTCTCAGCTGGATGATGGTGTTTCCCCAAGATGTGGTAGTAAATTGGACAATATTGATTGTTGCATTGGGTTTCATTTTTTTCAAATTAATGAATGCAACATATATATACCACATTTTTTTCCATATGTCTGATTTTATGGTTGGATCTAATGTTGAATATGCTGATATTTTTCATAAAGAGCTAATGGTACCTAATAATAAATCAGATCAGACACATGAAAGAGATTGTTTCAGTTTGTTTCCAGAGAAGAGGTTAACAAATTTTGTTTTTGACAGAGGCAAGCTGAAACAGAACTTTATTGATGGTGTAGGGCCATCAAAACTGGTTTGATATTTTTAAACCATGAGGCGAGGTGCAAAGATAATATGAATCTGTTCTGCACAGTATATATTTGTAAAAAACTTTCCTTCATTTTCCTGCTTTGTGTTTTTTTCTATAGGTTTCATTTTTTTATGGTCTACTCAACTCAGAATTATGGATTCTTTCTATGCCTTTGAAAGACATACATCCCTAAATGGACCCATTGTTCTCACTTGAAAATTTTTTCTTGGTTCCATGTATTCTTTCCTTGTCTTTGAAATTCTTCCTATGATCTATGGTCTGAAACCCTAAGTCTCTGTGAGAAAGTCTTCTTTAATTGATGAAAATCCTTCTATGTCTTGCAAAGTCTTAAACCCTAGTTTAAAATTTATAGCCATTGAGGAAAAAATCACTAAACCCTTCATGGACTTGTTATAATTTTGAGTTACCTTTTTTTGAGCCACTTAAGTTTGCATCTTATCATGTGCTTGGTCAAAGAATATTCCCTTTTAATGGTCTTTTCCTTCTCGCATGATCTCAGAACAAAATGGAATATGGTCTTTCTATCTTGAGATTAAATGCACATCATTGATCTTGTTTCTAATCTTCTGGTGTGTGTGTAATCTCTGAATAAACTTAGAGTTAAGATTTTTATCTGGTGATTTAGATACTCAGTTGGTCACGTGATCTCCAGATAGACCCAAAGTCACAGGAAAGGTTACTTTATCTCTTTGGTCATGTGATCTTGTAATGGAATCAGGGTTAAGTCAAATGTCTCAAGATATCACATGGGTCATTGATCTTGTTCTATCAATTTTTTAATCGTGTGGTTTTCTCTTGATCTCTTAATAAACTCAAGGGTTAAAAGATATTCTCACGACTTGGAGATTTGCCTCAGTCACAAAATCTCTAAATGGAGCATGAGTCAAGATAAACCAAGGTGGAGTTTACATAGAAATAATCAGGACCATTGATGCATATCAGGATCTAGGGCTGGCGTGTAATATCATGAAGAATTGATCAAGTACAGAAGGATTGTGAGACTTGGAGAGGATCGTAGATCGGGATCAAGATGAGTGACTAGCGCTTTACTCGCAATGAAATGATGATGTTATGATATGTCTTGAGATCTAGCATCAGCCGTAGATATTTTCTAAATCATGGGGTTCATGTTAAGTCGCAAGATAAAGTCCAAGTCTAATCTTTCTCTTGGATATTTAGTGCAGGCCGTTGATCTTGTTAAGTACTTACTTTCATTGTGTGGTATGTGCCAAGTCTCAGAATAAACTCTGAGGTTAAAAAATGTTCTCGCGACTTAGAGATTACATAGTTTCCTATTCTCCAGATGAACTTGGGGTTGAGTCAAGGCTTGTTAAGTTTATTTAGCCACTCGAAATCTAGATTTTGACCTGAGTTAAGGTTAACTTTCTAGGGTTATGAATTTCTCTTCAGTCGAGCAATCTCAAAATAAACTAAGGTTGTAATCAAGTCAGGTAAAGTTAAAAGTGGGCTATCCAAGATCAAATCTAAATTTTGGATGCAGTGTTGATCCTATAGATGGCACGTAATCTTATAATATTTTTCTGATCTCATGAAAAGTCTTGAGATTCAGCGCAGGTCGTTGATCTTGCTAAGTACTTTCCTTAATCTTGTGGCATGTGCTTAATCTCAGAATGTTACTAGACTTAGCCGATGGATTCAATGACTTAGAGACTCATTTTATCTTTGAATCTTGTGATAGACCCAAGTTAAGATCAAGCTTGGTTAAATTCATTTAGTGATTCAGTGCGAGTCGTTGATGTAGTTTTGATCCAACGATTGGCACCAAGTCACGAGATAAAGTCCAAGTCACCTCTTTCTTTGGGAGATTCAGCACAGACCTTCGATGCAGATCTGATCCCGTGGATAGCACTTGATCTCATAATAGAAATGAGCATGTACAAAATTATTCTAAGATTACTCGCGCATTGTCAATCATGATTTCATCATATGGCTGGCGTGAAGTCTTAGAGATTTAGTGCAAGTCATTGATTGAGTTCTATTTTTGACATGATTGTAGGGCTGACACATGATCTCTGGATTTGAATAGAGTTAGTGAAATCATCTGGCGACTTGGAGATAACAAGAAATTGGCTTACCAAAGTTCAAGGCTAGTTCAAGGCAGGTTAAGGGCAAAGGTCAAAGATAAAGTAAAGATCAGATAAGTTATAAAAGATCATGTGGTGAGAGTGAAGCCTTGATGAAAAAGTGCTTGATATCTAATGATCAAGGCATTATGCCAAGCTTCCACCTATCTAAGGAGGTTTTTTGAAAGCCCAGGTAACATAAAAAGAGATCTATGGTTGAGTTTTAAAAGAGAGAAAAGTCTTGATCTTGATCGTTGATACCAAAGCCCGCGCTGCATGTGACCGTTTAACCACTTTTCAAATATTTAAATCTTTATCTTATGGTTTTTAAGTTGTGGATCATGTCTTATTATAGAGCATTAATTAACAAAATTTGATCTTTGTGGTTTTTTCTATACACCTATTGGATGCTAAGAGAATGAATGTCAGGTGGCTTTGAATGCACTTGAGCAGAGAATGTTATTTTAGGGCCTTGGATAGTTTATTAATCAATTTTTATCCCCGTCTCTACTCTTTTCAATTAATGACTGATCTTTTCCAAAATTGTAGAGGCCGAAATCAGATTTTATTCATGAACAGCTGAGCTTTTTTCTATTTTGTAGATTTGAAGAGCCAAGAATTCATCAAGGTATTAAATGCAGAAAATAAATTCTATTCTTATTCCTTCTGTAGGGTTTTTTCTCCAAGGATGGATGGCGGCTGAATCAAATCAGTTTACACAGGAAGATTTTAAGATTGAGCCCAATTTTTTGATCACAAAAATTGTTTATTATTGAAATATATTATTTATTTCTGTCAAGTATTAGATTGAGTTTTATCCCTAACCCTAAATGGTCCAAATCTTGTTACAGTCCTTGGCTTATAAAAGGACTTCCAAGATCATTTAGTGGTAGCTGGGAAAATTTTAGGCAAGTAGGATAAGGCATAAACCTTTTACTATTTTCCAGTGAGTATAGCAGATGTATATCTAGAGTGTATTATCATGGAAGAAGAAAGTTGAAAGTCTTTTGCATTTATTGAAGTGGTATATGATTTGAAACTTTTTGGAATTGAAACTGGACTCTGTGTACTTAATACAACATTTCTTATTCAAGTCTCTCCTTTTTGCTTGCCTTTTGGGTTTTGAATCTTCTGGTTCACTGCATAAGATTTCATTATGTATATGTTTTAGTCCATAGTTTTGATCAAGGATCAAATTAAAATCTTCTTTGGATAAGACATAGACTCTTTGGGTTTGTCTATATAAGGATTATTAAGAAGTGTATGATCTGGAGTTATTTGTGTTTATGGTTTTGAGTCCTTCACAATAATTAGTTTCTCTATCTTGTATCTGAACTAGAATCATTTCCTAATGGATCAAGTACTGACCAGTAATTAGTATTCTCTATTTTGATACATATTTGAATAGGCTTGGCTATACTCTAACCTGTCAAAACATCAAAACTCTTTTTCAGTCCTTTTAATTTTTGTGGTTGTTAGTTGTAGTCTTGCATGGTAGAGAAGAGTCACTAAGTGAGTGGTTATCATTTCATACTTTCTTGTCATTAATATGTTCTAATCATCCAGAGTTATGGTGAGTTTTGAAAGTTAAATCTTTGTCTGGATTAGGTGCACCCTGCCTTGGTTTTGCAAATGCAAAAGAGTAGAGGACAGTCTTGTCCTACAGTTGGTCTAGTTACCTTGCAGAGCTCCCATACTTGGAATTAACCATTCCTAATATTAGTCTCAAGGTATATTGGTTTCTTCTATAGCATAATAGTTTTAAAAACAAACACACTAACCATGTAGCAATTAATTATTTGAATAAAAAACTCACTATCATAGGAAGGTTAAACAGATGGCTTCTGCTACTACAATAATTTGACATCACAATAGTTGATAAACAAGGATGAGCTAATGTAGTTGCTAATTTCCTATCAATATTGCAGAACCCTGATGATCCTCAAGTCATTGATGACTATATTCCTAATGATCACCTATTCTCTATCTCATCTATTACACCATGGTATGCTAACATTTCTAATTACTTGTCCTCTTACAAGGTACCTCCACACTTCTCATCCAAGGAAAAGAGGCTTCTCATAGAGAAAATTTTCAATTTCTCTTGGATTTCCAACTGCCTATTTTATACTAGACCAGATCAGATCATGAGGAGAATTGTGAGGGAGGTTGAGGCCTATGATATCCTTCATTATTTTCACGATGATCCATGTGGAGGCCACTTTGCACAAAAAAGAACAGTAATGAAAGTATTAACCACTGGTTACTGTTGGCCAACCTTACACAAAGATGCAACAAACTACACTAGAAAGTGTGATAGATATCAAAGGATGGGCTTCACTACAAAGTTTGATGAAATTCCTCTCTTTCCTGACGTGGTAGTTACTCCATTTGACAAATGAGGATTAGATTTTGAGGGACAAATCAATCCTGTATCCAATGATAATTCCTACATACTAGTTTACACAGATTATATGACCAAGTGGGTAGAGGTCAAAGAAATGAAACATTTCAGGGATAATAAGGTTTTTGCATTCCTATATGAGGAGATTTCACAAGGTATGGGGTTCAAAGAGAGCTGGTCATAGATCAAGGAGCACAGTTCACATCAATGTTGATCAATGTGTTGGTGAATGAGTACAAAATTTGGCACAGAAAGTCTAGCCCATACCATCCTCAGGCTAATGGCCAGGTCGAGATCACCAATAGGTAAATTGAGTCTATCCTGACCAAAAAATTTCACATACATGAAATATTAGATCATTCAACTTCAAGAAGCTATATGGACCTACAGGACAACCTAGAAAATAATGACAGGATTCACACCTTCTGAATTGGTGTATGGGAAGTCTACAATGATGCATATGGAGCTTGTGCACAAGACATTATGCACAATAATGGAGCTCAAAATAGATCTTCCTACAACTCAATAGGGATGGCTCCTACAGCTCAATACCCTAGATGAGATGAGGAAGGTGGCCTTACAACAAACAGAGATATTCCAATTATAGCGAAAGAAATGGCATGACTCACACATACGGAGCAGAAGATTTTCTACTAGTGACTGAGCTCTACTCTATGATTCCTGATTTGAGGAGACATAAGGTAAGATAACTTCTCATTGACTCAGGCCTTATGAAATTGAAAAGGTTTTTGAGAATGGTGCAGTTTATTCATCCACAATCGACCTTGTGCATTTTATGCTCCTAGTTAATGGGCACAAACTTCATTTGTACCATAAACTAGCAACAAAGGTTGATTTCCAGCGGTAGTTTGAGAATTCTCCTGTAGTGGAACTACCTCCTACAGCTGATGATCCTCCTACAGCCAAATGGGATGCACTTCCACCCCATTCTCTCTAATCACCTTACATCATACAGTTCATAGCAAAGTTTCCTTTTCTCTAGGAAACTACTCCTTTCCATAATAAACTTTTCATTCCACATCACCTCATATTTCTTCCATGTCACTCACCTTTCCACTTCCTCATTACTTCCATGATTTGATTTTCATGGCATATGCCAGGATATCTTTTTGAATGTAAGCATTCACTGGTAATTCAATTTAAGGTATGCATCTACATTTATTATTCATTAAACTTACTTATTTTTTCATGATCGCAATTACTTTATATTTTAAATATAGCAATTAAATCCAATATCACTATCCTTTTCCACTGTATGTGAGGACACTTGCCACCTTTTTGTACTGGGCAGGGCTATTAGATACGCATCACCATTAAATGATTCTTTGAAAACTATCCTTATCACCATTTCCACCCCCATTTCCATTTTTTTAGCCATTCTTAAAGTTTTGATGTGACAACCCCCGCGTGAGAAATTGTCTTTGCCATCCTTGTCAAAAATTACATTTCAAAAAACTCCAGCTCCAAACTAGCTACTCTATGAACTTTGTGATTATGGCTTGCAGGATTTTTCTAAATTTTTTCAGCGCATAGTATCCTAAGTTGTAGCAGCGAAACAATCAAAGAAGAATTTGGAAGGTGAGATATTGTAGAATCAGGCAACATTATCAAGGTTGACAACTTCTTAGAATGGGAGGAGCACTCATATGGCACGAACTAGTCGACCAATCATCCTTGTTGCAAGACTCAATGAGTGTACACATGTTCAACAATGTTGGGTGGCTGGCATATTTTCTATGATTAAATGATTATGATGAGGAGGTATCACGGGAACTTCTGATAAATTTGAGTAATGGAGAAGCCCAAATAAAGGGATTGAGGGTAGACACTTCAAAGGCAATAATTTACAAGGTTTCATGACTTCCTGCAGTTAGTGAAGCATTTCCTCATGGGCATGATGCACATTTAGCACGGGATGAGTTTACCATCCCAACATACCAGAGGCTAGAGATAGAAAAACAAGGAACAAAAAGATTGTCCTTTCCTGTAACATATCCACATATCATGATCCATGTTATCAAGTATTTAACCTATGATGGATGTTTTCCTTTTTTACATGTTGTGCATTTTAAATTTCTCAGTCATTTACAGCTTGGGCGAACTATGAATGTCCCAAATTTTCTTTATTCCATGCTCACTTTGAGTTTGGAAGAGGTTAAGGATGACAAAATTTTGTAACCCATCATGGGTTGATCAAGTTGCTAGTAGAAAGGTCTCTAAGGGATGTATCCCCCATGACCTGAGAAGAATTTATCCTGGCACAAAGAGTGTAATTGATCAATGAAGTACCTAACTAGGCTGTTAATAAGGAACAAAGTAATGTTACAAAGGGAGATTCCTCTCCAGTTTGGGAACCATATTTTGCTAATCTTTTCCTTGAAAAAATTGAGCATGAAGATAGGGTATCTGAAAATCCAAACCCTAGTGCTGAGGAGGTTGAATATGAGATTCCTGCAAAATTGCAAGATCCTATAGTATCTCATTCTAGGATTCAGAAGGACAAAGGGAAAGGTAAAATATTGGAGGATATATCTGAGAAGGAGACAATGCTTTCTCCTAAACTCTCTCCCAAGGATTCCAAGAGGAGAAAAAAAAATGTTGATACTTCCCCTATTTCTTCTAAATCTCATGTAGCCACTTCTTCCGAAAGGAAAAGTACCTCAAAGAAAATTCTTGTAGCCACTACAAGAACTCCGCCAAGAAGAAGTGTTTGACTTCACATGCGAGTAGTGGTATCTCCTAATACTATTCCCAAGGCCACTCAGGAAGATGTACCAGAAAGTCCCATGGAATAACCACTGGCAGATAAACCCCAAGAAAATCTCAGTAGCCCGCCTCAAGAATTTCCAGACATAGGGAGCGAGGAGCCTGCAGCCTCATTGTTTGAAGAGGTCACTAATAAAAAAAATGGGGTGATAACCAGTCCCTACCTCAAGAGGAGAATCAAGGGGAGAATCAAGAGGATAATCAAGCGGAGAATATTCAGGTTGCTACAACCGAACAAGTAATAGACCATAGTGCCTCCCTACAAATGGTATTATAGAAATATGTAGAAATAAATAGAGGAGCATAGAAAAATTCATGGAAGGGCCCTTAAAATGAACAAGAAAAGGTAACTCTTCAATCCCTATCTCTATACTTTATAAGAAAATTCAGTATGAAAGAGCTATGTGGGAGATAGAAAGGGATAATTTGAAGAAAGAAATAGACAGGTAGAAGTAGGAAGTGCAAGAATTACAACATAGATTAGATTCATTGGTAGAGTTAATTCCCCATATAATGGAATGTAGACCACCCCCAAGGGTGTATGCATTATGTTTGGTGGAATAAACTCTTATGTTTAAATTGTTCTGAATTATTAGAGGCCTTAACCCAAACATAGATTCACTTGAGGAATTTGTAAACACATATGAGGTCACCTGATTATATTCAGAATCTTATGTGTGAATTATACCTACATAATTATGTTGTTCCATCCAATATCAATTGGAATCCGTTATTGTTTATTGGTGATATTCATCTACTAGCCCTTCTTTCATGGGTAAGGAATGAAATCAATTATGGGGGTCAATTAAAGAAATATAGGGAGAGAGAAAAGTCATTAATCTTCCCCTGAGACTCAAAAGCAACAAGCCTAAAACAATGTACTATGATTGGCTTGAGATAGCCTATGGGATCCATCAATGAGAACACAGAACAAGGATATTAGGTTCCACGGAACATGTTTATAGAGAGTTTGAACGGCTTTAAGAAAGGTTGAACCACACAACCTTATCAATTTTTGAGCTACAATGCAGGAGGTTCATTAGTACATCCACTTGATAAGACAAGCCAGTCCAGAGCTATGGGTTCCTCTAAATTTCTAGCCTCCTCTCCTCCTGTGGCCTCTATATAGCTAGCTTTCAAGAGACTCAACTAAATGATCAGTTAGAGGCTAGCCAAAGGAGAAACAAGAATGAACAAGAGGTTTTTATTGCCACCTTGGTAGCACCAGTGGGGGAAAATTTATAGTGGGGGATCTCAAACTACTTTCCTAGATCTGGAATGTTTTAGTGCCTGAGGATCGCCATTAGTCTTCATAGGGAGCAATAATAAGGCCTAAATATGTCATCGTTCATTCCATAAAATAGTCTTCTACTGTGGCCTATTTCCTAGTTTTCATGATACTTTTCTTCAAACTAATTTTTTATTCTCATGGAAATAGGTGGCATGCAACCATGAAGACATTTGATATATTTTTAATACTTATGCATGCATACCTATCCATAGTTTCTATATTGAAAATGATAATTATGTTGTTATGTCTTTATAAGTAGTTAGTTATTTGAATGAAAAGGTATGCATGTGTATTTTGGTTTATTCTATCTTGGATGTTTGTATTCTAACACCTTGGTGTAGATCATGGCTATTAAATATAAATGACCAGGTGAATGCACCCGAGCATTGTACAGATAGACCCAATCCTAGAGTAAGTCACTCAGTGAAGGAGTTAATGCAATTGGAAGTTGCAGTTGCAAGATGATAAAGGCGGATACTACTAGATGAAGATTGGGTTGTGAAGTTGTTCTATTTTTCATATAATCTAGAGAATTGTGAGAGGCTAGATCTATTCCTCCTTTATGTTGTGATGGTTCCTTTCCTATTTTTCTGGATAGTTTCTTTCCTGCTTTATAGATGTGTAATAAAGTCTTCACTTGTTTTATGGAGTGAAGTAGTTAGCTGTTATATTTTTTCCTTTGAATAAATCCCCACTCCTATGTGAGAAGGAAGGTTTTATTAGTGTTGCAAAAGATATAGTTTTCATTCTGATAAATTCCAAGTTTTTTGATGAATACAATTGTACTTTATTTTTTGATCAATGATAGTGAAGTGTTGAAACTTAGTATTGTGTGATTGAGTTTTGGATACTTATCCAAGGGAGCCCACTTGGTTTGAAATCCACATTAGATAGCTACATTTCCTGTGGTTTTCATTCATGCATCTTGTGGTTTCAATTCTAGTGTTGAAAATTGTTCCTGCAGCCAAAGCCACAAGAAAGCCATTGCTTCCTGCAGCCAAAGTGGCAGAATAATTGAAACATTATGGTTTGGAGTTTCAAGCTTTTCATTATTCAATATTTTATAATTTTGCATTCATTTCTCAAGCATTGTGTTTCCTATAGCTAGAGACTAGCTTTTCTTTCAAAGCAATTTGTTTCCTACAGCAATAGTGTGGTCTGAGTCAATTCTTGGTGCATATATCTTTATGACCCGTTTCAAGTACCACATCCTAGAGTTGATAATTAAATGAATTTTTATGACATGGAGGATACCTACTCAGAAGGATTCCAATCCTTGAGTTCCATTGATAAGCCTATTTTTTATTGCTTTCTAAAACCGATCACCTAGAAAAACCATGCATAAAAGACAAAAAACCATGATCAATTATGGAATCAACTATCATATCAATGTTAGGAAGGGAAAATTCATCTTTTAAGGAAGCTTTATTAAGTTCTCTAAAATTAGTACACATTCGTATCTTATTATCTAGTTTAGCAACAACAAAAATATTATAAATCCACGGAGAAAAAATTATAGAATCAATAATTCCATCTTCAAGGAGCTTTTGAGTTTCATATTTAACAAGTAAAACAATCTTAAGATTAATTTATTGGATTTTTTCCTTAACAGAGTTTGCATTATAAATCAAGACAATTTTGTGGGTGATGATTGTAGCATTTATTACCAACATATCAAATTAATTCCAAGAAAAAATGTTAGGAAAATCATGAAGAAGAGAAGAGAGATCACATTGTTCATCCTCATCCAAACATTTTCACATCTTAATAATCTTCTCCTCATTATAAGGATCCATTTGAATATTGATGATTTCTATTATAAGAAGATTACGTTGTTGAGGGACATCCATTGGTAAGGATGTGTAGATGTCTAAAAATGTCCTTGGACACTTATTAATTAAATTTGATTTAATTAATCCCCTTAACACTATAACTGATTTCAATTAATTAATTATATTTTTAATATTTATCTATTTATTTAATTGAATTTATTTAATTAAAAGTGGTTCATTTCTAAAGTATTTAAATACATCCTCATCTAATGTATTTAATTTAATTTAATGCACGTCCCTTATAAAACCTCTTTTAAAATAAATTTCTAATTTATTTATTTTCTCCACATTCTAATATTCTTCTAAACCTTGGTTAATTTAAATTTAATTTAAAATCTATCCTAAAACCCTAGTCTAGACACTTATCACTTCACTCACTAGGCCTACCCCACTAGTTAATCTTAAAAAGGTGATTCCTACCCTATTAGTGCCCAAAAAGATGAAGATCACCTCTAGAACGGATATACACATGGACATCAAAAATTGGATAGTTGAAGTTCCTAAACCATTGACAGAGGATGAAGTTACAATTCCTACAATTAAGAACTTTATTGTGGAGAAGATAAACTTGGGAGTTGCGGATAGAGCTGCAAACAACCATCATTTTGAGATTTCTGCCAAGAAGATTTTAAGTAGATCATTGAATGATAAGAAGGAAAAATTAGAATTAAAATAAATAGTGAGATAAATGGAAGATTATATCAATTTTATCCATAGTCCAGACCCATAGCCAATCTCTCAAGTGCGTTAGTCATTTGATCCAAAATATCCAGCCAGTCAGAAGCTTCTAGGTCAAATTCAGTGAGATTAAATGATATTGCGGATTTTTATGATTGGTTAGATGGAGTAATTAAGGAAGGAAGAAAATATATTACTGATTCTAGACATGTCTATGATGATGTATTTTCAGCCATCGGTGATTTACAAATACAAGCTCTCGCTTGGGAGAAATAAGGGACTAAATGGGAGACAATAGTACTTCAAATGTCTGAAATCAAGAAGTATGATGTTGTAAAAAATTTATCTCAAAAGTGTATTAAGAATATTGAAGATGGTCTACTGTATGCATGTAAGATAAATATGGATTGGAGGAGCTCTATGATAAAATCAGGCAGGGTGAGTTTATGAAATTGGAGAAAGAACTTAAAAACCTCACCCAATGCTTGGTGAATGATCTTAAATGCATAAATGCTACTTATGATTAGGAAGATGACACTGTTGAAAGGGACATAGATGTTTTTGTCAAATATTTTCAGCAAGTGATAGAAAAAATAAAAGAGGGTAATAGTCTATCAATCGAGGATTTTTCCAAAGTGTTGATTTGAAGAAGTTTAACTTCAAATATTACAAAGTGAGGCCAAATTTGATAACAAGGGATTTGTGAGAGAGAATTTGAACTTAGGAGGCCAGTTTCTACCTATGCCACACATGGAGAACTTTTGTGAGGATTTCCCTGATAAAATGAAGGTAAAAAGAAGACTTTAGAGTAGATTCTCCTTGCAACAAATTATTACCTTAGGTTTGAAAATGGATATCAATGGTGCAAAAGAAGATGAAAATACTTAATGGATCCTTAGTATGAACAAATCAAACAACAGGAACTCTCAAAGGTAGATTGGACTTGAACAAAGAAAGGCCAGATTGAAATGATAAAGTTCCCTTTGATAAGGAGAACAAAGAAGTGGCTAAGAGAGTAGAGATTGAACAAAGACCAAACTGATGAACAACCTACATCAAAGTTGATCCACAAATATTAATCCCATGTCTCTTTTTCTAATAAAAATTTTAAAACTTGTGATGTAGGTACCATTAATACTAAAGCCAAGAGGTTTTTTACTAGCAAAAAACCCAAGAGTGTCCAACTGGTTAGTTGAATAGTTCAAACCACTAGTTCAAAGAAAAAAGGGTTGAGAAGAGAAGGATCTATTCAGAAAATAGTTATAGACTTAGATTCAGGTGAATAAGTTGATAAAGGAATGGTTGATCAAGATGTTGATTCCCCAAAGGAAAGAACAAAGTATCAATAAGAGGACACCATCAATCTTGGTGATATGATGAACCTTGTTGATTGAATGGTGGTAATTGCCTCAAATCCAAAATAGTCTTCCCCTAGAAAAAATATTTATGAGACTACTCATATGTTGCTAGAGGCCTCTATTAGAAAGAAAAAACAACATTTTTTCAGTTGCCCTTCCCCTTAAAGATAAGGTAAGAAAATATTTTGGAAAAACCCCAAAGCCCCAAAAGCTAAAGATCACCTCCAGAATGGATATAGACCCAAAAATTGGAAATTGGGTAGATGAATTTGCTAAACCCTTGATGGAGGTTGAGGTTACATATCCTACATTTAAGGACTCTACTATGGAGAAGATAAACTTGGGAGCTGCAGATAGAGCTATAGACAACCATCATTTTGAAATTTTTGCCAAGAAGATGCTAAGTAGGTCATGGAAGAATGGGAAGGAAAAACATGAGTTAAAACAAATGGTGAGGTAAATGGAAGAGTATATTGATTCTATACGTAGTCCCACCCCAAAATTGATCTCTCAAGCACCTCAGTCATTTGATCCAAAATCTCCATCCATTCAGAAGCTTCTAGGTCAAATTTAGCTAGGTAAATTGATATTGGAGGTTTTTTATGATTGGTTAGATTGAGTACTTAAGGAGGTAGAAAATATATTACCGATTCTAGGTGATTATGCTTTTACTGCCATTGGTGAGTTACAAACACAGGCTCTCACTTGGTAGAAAGAAGGGACTAAATGGGAGACATTAGTACTTCAAAGGTCTAAAATCCAGATGTACGGGGTTGTGAAATTTTTATCTAAAAATCCTATTAATAATATGGATGATGATCTACTATATGCTTGTAAGAGAAATATGGATTGCGGGAACTCTGTGATGAAATCAGGCAAGGGTGAGTTTATGAAATTGGAGAAAGAACTTAAAAATCTCACTCAATGCTTGGTGAATGATCTTAAATGCATAAATGCTACTTATATTTGAGAAGATGGAACTGTTGAAAGGGGCATGGATGTTGTTGTCAAATCTTTTTAGCAAGTGATAGAAAAAATAAAAGAGGGTAAGAGTCCATTAATTGAGAAACTTTCTAAAGTGGCGAGGACTAAATCTTTATTTTTTTAGTGTGTGGATAAAATCCCAAAGCATGTAAAAAAAGTGGTAGAAATTAAGAGGGAGAAAGAGGTATGGAGGCAACACATTACACACATCAACATCCCTAACTCTTAGGGAATTCAGGAGTTCCTAGAAACTTATAGGGAGTGGAAAGAAACACGTACCCATTCTATTAACCAAAACTAGTTCGTGAGTTCTGGAATGCCTATTGGGCCATGACTTAATTGTTGCATTTTATATTTCCAGTTTTAGCCTAAGATAGTTATCTTTTCAGTTTATCAAGTTAGTTTGAAAACTAATTGATACTTTTTACTAGGTTAATTTAAACTCCAATGTTTTAATGAAGCATAAGACTACATATATGTAATCGAAAGACATCAAAAGGGTTTGAATGTTTTTGGTTTCCATAGATTACATATACTGTTATTTTGAAACTTTGAAATACACTTTTTATCTATGAACAAGAAAGAAATTAGTTTTTTAGCGAGTCCAGATCTATGAGTTTGGACTTATGGTAATTGAAGTTTCTGTGTAGATTTTGGTTCTCAGCTATTGAATCTAGCTTTTTTTTCAAATGTATGTGATTACATATTTATGAATTGGTCTATTGGAATTATAGGTAGATATTTCTAATTCGTTGGCAAACAGAAACTGTGTTTTCTGAGAGTTAGCAATTCATAAAAGATTAAACTTCGTATTCATTGCATATTGATGGATGGATATTTGTTTCCTTATGTATTTTCTGGTTAAAAGTATACATGAATGTAATTTTAGTTGTTATTCATCATAATATCATACAAGGGAGCTATATCTTATAAAATTTAGAGGGAAATTAGTAATAATTTACCCAACTATTGATGATAGATTTGTACTCTAATTAAAGGGATAGAGCTAAAAACTGAATTATTTATCGAAGGATAAGTCTTTTAGCCAACATATTTTTGGTGACTCTTATGGGGATCGAACTAAATTAGTATATTTAAGACTAGTTGCCTGTAAATGGAAAAAAAATAGTTTTGTCCCATGAGAATAAATTCTTGTTTTCCAACCTAATTTGGAATTTTAGGACGAACATGAAGATATTATGAGTTAGTTAAATACTTTGGCTTGGCATACAAGAAGAATTTTGGAAGACTATAGGAGAAAAATTTTGGTGTTGGAAAGAGAGAAGGATCTAGCTGCCAATATGAGGTTTTTGTTACTAAGAAAAAGGAGAAGGCAAGAAAGAAATGCCAATAGAAACCAAGTAGAAAATCAAGCCCTTAAAGTCCCAAGGAATAAAGAACTTCCTAGGGACTGATAAGTAATGGTGTGATTGAAAATCAACAATCTGGAGTTTAAAAGATACACAAGGTCTCAAAGGAAACAAGGATTGTTTGATCCTATTTTTGATACATTGCAAAATTTGATCTTTTCACCCAATTTTTCCTACACAAGAACATCTAGAAGTAGACCTCCACCTCCTCCAAAGGCCTCAACATCCCCTATCTTCCAAGCCCTAACCTTACACGACACTATCTTGCTTATACCTGTAATGGCTCAGCGTTGGGGATAGCTATAGGACCATTAAACCTAGGAGCTAATTTGAATGCATTACCCAAATGAGCTAGAGAAAAATTTCCAAAGTTCAATGGAGATGGGAATAAATTAATAGATGCGCATTTTAATGACTTTAATGTATCATGTGGGGTACTTGGTGTTCAACACCAAGATGTAGCCATCAGGATTTTTGTTCAAACTTTGACTGATGTTGTTGTAGAGTGGTTTTACCATCTACCTAATGCATCAATTTCAGATTGGGATGACATGAGAACTACATTTGAAAATAGTTTCAAAAGTGCAGAGGATGAGCATTCTTTCTTGGCCCAATCAACTCAACTAAAAAAGGAAATTCATGAGCGAATGAGAGATTTCGTAGCAAAATACAATAAGATTATTAACAACATTCTAAATACTAAGAGATCAAGGACTGAAAACCAAAAGTGTTTCTTTTTAAATTCTATGCCACCATACATTGGTTTTCAACTTAGGAGGAGCAGGGTATCTGATCTAACAGTAGAGCAGACACAAGAAATTGAACTAGATGATGATCTAATTTCAATTGGTAAATGGATAAAAGAGGTTCAAAATCCTAATGGATAAGCTTCAACCTCTTCCGACCCTATAGTCTAAAGGATAGTTAACGATGTAATCACATTGAAAAGACAGATGTTGAAAGTGGGTACATTATATCCACAGTTGTATTAGGATATTGGTTGGAGGGGTTCAGTCAACAAAATAATGTTAGGAAGACTTTGAAACTCCCCTCAACACAATCAAGGCTAGCTATTGAGGCTCCTCTAGTTAAGGTAAATATGTGTACTTTCCACTTAACCACGGATCATGATGGGAGTACATGCCCAGAGATGATTAAACATGCCCAAATAACTATTACAAAGGATACACTAGGAGAAGACATAGGATACACTACGAGAAACCATAATTCAAAATAATTTTAGAGCCCCAAACAGCTCAGCCTAACCAAAAAATCCTACGAAGAAGAAATAACATGTTGTTTGAACACCTAATTTTGGGAAACCTGGTTAATCTGGTTCACCTGGTTCAACTAGTTCAAGGGCTCATGAGGTAAAAATTCTTCATCAGTCTAACCCTGGCCTCCTTTTGATATTGTGGAGTTTTGTAAGTTTTCTATAATTCAAATATCTCATGCTAAGTATTTGAAATTGAACCCTAAAGAACATGATAAATTAATACAATTCATGCATGGCGAGCGCTCCCAAGCTCAAACTAGAAACCATAAATTTGTGAATAATGAGTCTCCCATTTCTTAATTATTTGAATAATGAGTCTCCCAAAGTGTGCTTGCCTTAAGATGAGAAACCTATTAATGCATCAAATGATTCTTCTTCTACTTCTTGTGTAAACCTCAGTCCTTTCTATGTTTCCCTGTTCCTGAAGGGTCATAAATTGAGAAATTGTATCATTGATCCTAGGGATTCTGATAATATTATGCCCTCCTCCATTTCTAAAGCCTTACACATAACCCTCACCAAGAATTTTAGAAGGTGTTATTCCATGGATGGAAAAAAAAAGTTCCCCTACTTCTAGGAAAATAAAAGATGCACAAGTAGCCATCATAGCTTACCCCAACAAGAGATTGAAATTACCTATCTAAGTAGAAGACATCCATACTAGCTACGGTATGCTGTTGAGCCAAACCTTTTGAAATTTTTTGGGAGGGGAGATCAAAATGGACTGGTCAAAATCCATGGTTCCTGTAGGGAATAAAAAATAAAATTGGAACCTGAAGCAAAATGTAAGTTCACAGTGTTCCCTTCTAGTGACCCTAAAGCTCAAATATTATATGAGGAATCTAAATTTGGCAACTAATTCTTCTTTTCTGAGGAGATGAAGGAAGAATCTATTACAGAAGAAGTACAAAATGATGACCCCTAGATTATGGATTTTGATGGCATCTATTCTGTAATAGTTTCTAGAGAAAGGGTGGTCTTGATTTCACCTCAAGGAAAAAACTTTCCTTTCTCTTTTAAGTTAAAATTCAAGAATACTAACAATACTGCATAGTATGAAGCCCTATTGCTTGGGTTGCAAGAAGATGAGAGGAAGGAGATGAATTTTCTTAAGGTAAAAGGTAACATGGAGCTAATATTCAAATAGGTAAGAAATGTATTTACTATTAAAAATGAGAGACTAAAGTACTATAGGAATAGGAGGTGGGATGAAATTGAGTATTTTGATGCATTTTCTATTGAATCCATCCCTAGAAACAAAAACTCTGACAAAGAATCCCTGGCAGTGCCAGCCTCCCTTATTTTGCCCCACCTTGAATTCAAAGAGAACACTTATAGAATAGAATTGATATACAGACCTAGTGTTCCTAATAATTTTGATTTGTGGCAAGTCTTTGAAAATGATCATGAAATTCAAAAATTTCTAGAAATTGATGAGATGTTTGCAAGAACCTATTTTGAAGAGTCAAAAAATACTTGTAAATAATTATGTCTTGATCCCAACATTCATTCAAGTGATGGTGTAATTTAGATAAAGGGAAATAAAATCTTTAAGGGTCTGGTTTCTCTCAAGCAAATATTCACCCATAAAGATGAATTCATTAGAGGCAAACATGCTCGATCACGTAGTAATCCTAGATAATGTGAGAAGATCTATATTGGTAGCAAGTCTCAGACAAAGTGGATACTTATTGGAAAAGGTTGTAATCTTGAGGAGAGATGTAAATAGATTGAATTATTAAGAGAATATAAGGATGTCTTTTCCCAGAGTTATGAGGACTTGAAAGATTTCAGAAATGGTCAATTTTAGCGCCAAATTTCCCTCAAACCAAATGCATCTCCATTTAGACAGAATTTGAGGAGCTATAATCCAAAATTCACAGGGGTGATTTACAAGGAAGTTGATAAGATGATAAAAGCTAGGATTATATATCTTATACATCATTCCACTTGGATAGAAAACATAGTTCTGGTAAAGAAAAAAAGTGCATAAATAAGGATTTGTGTATATTTCCAAAACTTAAATTAGATTAGTTTGAAGGATAACTATGCATTACCAATGATGGACCACATATTATAGGTAGTTTCTAGCTCTAAGATGATGTTAATGCTAGATGAATTTTGAGGATATAATCAAATCAGTGTGGCCAAGGAGGATCAATATAAAATGGCTTTCATCACTCCATGGGGACCTTTGCATATATAATTGGATGCCTTTTGGTCTAATTAATGTAGGAGCTACTTTCCAAAGAGCTATGAACTCTTCGTTTAGAAATTTGAGGGATAAGATCATCGTGATCTATTTAGATGACTTAACTATGTTTTCTAAAAAGAGGAAGAACCATCTGAAAATTGTGTTGTAAAGATGTCAAGAGCATAAAATATCTCTAAACCCTAAGAAGTCAATATTTAGGGTAACAAAGGGGAGATTACTTTTGTATCAAGTTTCTAAAGACAGTATCAAGGTTGATCTTGAACAAGTTAAAGCAATCCAGTAATTGAGTCTTCCTTCAAACAGAAGCGGACTTAAGTCCTTTAGACAGGTAAATTTACTCAAATGATTTTTCCCTAATTTCATTGAAACTATAAATGATATAGTGGGCTTGATGAGAAAAAAAATTATTAAAATGGAGTAAGACTACAAAGAAATCATTTGAATATATCAATGAAGCAATTACACATGCCCCTACATTGATTAACCCCTATTTTAATTAAGAAAAAATTTATTATATATTGTTACGCTTCAAAGCATACTATGTCGGGTATCCTCATGTAGAAGGATGAATCACGATTTGAAGCTCCCATAACATTCATGAGCATTCCATTTAAGGAGCATGAGCTCAATTATTCTTTGACAGAGAAAAAAACATTTATGGTAGTTAAACTTGTTAATAAATTTAGATACTACATTCTTCACTCACACTTGACATTCTTTGTACTTGATTCAGTTGTAAAGAGTGTGTTGACACAGAAATAAGCGAGCATGAAAAAAAGAGCAACATGGTTGGAAAAGAAACAAGAGTATGATTTGGATTTCCTCCCAACCAAATTGGTTTGGGCCTAGGGTTTGTGTAAGTTGATTGCTAAGAATAAAGAAGAGAATGAAGAAGATCATACTTTCACTTTACTTGTAAGTTTGCAATATCCTTGGTTCATAGATGTGGCTTATTACTTAACTTATGGATATTGTCTCGGTCATTTATCACTATGAGAAAAGATGAATTTGAAATTGAAAGATGCTAAGTATGTCATTTGACAGGATGTATTATATTGCAAGGGTTTAGATGGGAAATTTCTTAGGTGTGTAGATAAGGAGAAACAACAAAAGCTCCTAAAAACCTTTCATGACGAAGCTTGTGGTGGGAATTTCTCCTGTACAATAACTACTTTCAAAATCCTTAGAACCTATTACTATTGGCTAGGGATGTTCAGATATGCTTATAAATAGGTAGAAAATTGTGAGAAATGCTAGATATTTGCTAGAAAACCATAGATTGTAGCGTTGCCCCTGAGATATGTTTTTGTTGAAGAGCCATTCAGACAGTGGAGCTTAGACTTCAGAGGGTCTCTCTCACTTCCTTAAATTTTTGGGCATGCATACATCTTAACATCTATGAACGAATTAACAAAATGGGTCAAAGCTATACTAGTGAAGAAGACCACTTCAAAATTAGTATGTAATTTCGTCAAAGAAAACATTTTTGTGTGATTTGGAGTGCCATAGAAAATTGTAGCCAATAATGCCACTTATTTATCCTCTAATTAATTAATTATGTTCTATTATGATCATAGTATATCCCTGTCCCACTCCTCTGATTATTACCCTCAGGGTAATGGACAGGCAGAGTCTAGTAATAAGAACTTGGTAGTCATTATGAAGAAGTTAGTTGGTGATAATGCAAAAGACTAACACAAAATATTGTATGGATCTCTTTGGGATGATAGAATCACACCAAAAAGATTGATAGGAAAGGATCTGTTCAAGTTGGTGTATGGTATAGGAGCTCAATTACCACTGCCACTTGAGATACCAGTGTCTAAGCTAGAGAGTGTTGTCAAAGATCAATATTTCCAAAGCTCTTTGGAGAAAAGAGTAATGTACTTGACTAAGATTGCAGAAGAAAGGAATGAACTAGTTGAAAAAATTACTACACATGAAGCCAGAGTCAAGAAGATCTTTGATAAAAGAGAAAGGCCCTAAAATTTTATGGAAGGTGATGAGGTATTTTTGTGGGACAAGAGAAGAGAACCCAAAGGCACCCATAGGAACTTTGACTCGCTCTATAAAGGGCCTTTAAAGAACCACCAGGTATTGAATCCTAACTCATTTAAGCTCACATACTTAGATAGATCTATATTTCCCTTGGCCTATAATGGGAAATATCTCAAGTTGTATAAGTTGTAAAATAGGAGGCCCTTGTTTGTACATATTCATTTTCCCTAGTCATTGTGTGGTGTTTGTCTCATTTTTGTTTTGTGTTGGCTCTTCTTTGTTGTCCAATTTTCCTTTGTCTATGCAAAACTAGAGATTCATAGTTCTTTATATTTTTGTTAAAAAATGCAGTCCCCAGTCTGAGCCAGTGTTACCTCAATCCCTATTTTTACCCCAATTTCAATTTTGTGTATCTTTGTTCAGTAAAACTTGAAGACAAATTCCCCTTTATGGAAGTCTCGAGCACCTTTGAATTTTATTTTTCTTTTGAAAACCTTGCATTAAGCATCGGCTCAATGATAAAACAAAACCATTGAACTTTGGGCTTGAACCTTTTTGGAAGTTATGTGAGTTCACTCGGTTCAATGGGTTCAATAGTTATCCAATGTGTCTAAGCCTTTTTGTTTTTAGCGTCCAAGAATGTTGAAGATAATTCATTGAAGTGATTGAACTTTAATTCAATGGTTTCAAT
Source organism: Thuja plicata (assembly GCA_018584345.1). NCBI lineage: Eukaryota > Viridiplantae > Streptophyta > Pinopsida > Cupressales > Cupressaceae > Thuja > Thuja plicata. The sequence goes on along the minus strand of MU225170.1, from coordinate 547,559 downwards.
GGGTTCATGGTTCAACCATTGTCAGTCTTGTCAAACTGTCACATTAGTCCACATCCCCTCTTTCTTGGTTAATCTTGATCTTCAAAGTGAAATCAACAAGCAGGATGAACTTGAACTCATTGAACTTATTTTTCCAAGGTTTATTTGGTTCAATTGGTTTGGAGGTACCTCATTTAAACATAAAGGATAAAAATTGAAGCTTTGAAATGGAACTAGTTAGCGGAAAAGGGAATATTTGGGGCATCTTGAGAATATGAATTTTTTTAAAGTTTATGAAAAAAGGGAAAGTAATCATTATATGGTAAGATTTTGTGGTGAAGTGACAAGTAATAAATTCTCATGTTAGGGAAAGTGTCTCGTTGCATTAATTTGACATGAGAAAGAAGATTTAGTAATTTCTCTTTGAGATTTCATCCTCATAAGCAGTAATTAAAAGCTCGTCTAATGACTAAAAAGACACCAATTTGGAAAGCAAAGGAGAGAAACTAGGAGGTAAAGATGGTTTCTCTGGATCTAGACTTGTATGAATTCTGAGTTATTGAATGTTATTTTCAACATTCCTATCTCTTTTATTGATTTGGAAGTACTTGTGTTGTTTGTGAAATTCAACTGTTTATTCAATTTAGTAGAATTGTCACCATGAAGACTTCCTTTCAATTTTTTGGGAATGCATCTCGTATGGTTTTTTTGTCTCCTGAGCTTGGGGACACATTCCTTACACATTATGATTTAGAGGATTTTAGGGAAAGCATTAAGATTCCTGCAGAATTCCCTTTTATGAAATAAATAGTAGAAAGTGTCCTTGTGGAAGCCGCAACTTTTTCCCTAGCCATAATATACCCTGAGATAGTTTGAGAATGCATGAAAAAATATGATTCCCGTCACCAGTGAATTAGAAAGGATAATTTAGACATTTTTTGTCAATTTATAGAGAAATAATAATTTCCATCATGAGGAATATGGAGAAAGAGGCATATTCACACTTTACCCCTTCACTGTTTGTGGTTCATTTTACTAAGAAGAAATCACAATACTTAAGTGTTATAGCCAGAATTTGGTTGCTGAATTTCCAAAAGGGTGGTTTAAGGTTACCAAAGCCTCTTACCATATAACACATGAATTAGTGTGTGAGAGAATTAATTTTTTTATTGCATAGGGTTAGGGGAACTAACCAAGCCTATCATTTTCAAGACTGGATGTACTTCTTCATCTAAATTATTCTGCAAGGAAAATACTACCTGGACTGAGGAGAAGTGATTAGCCAAAGATCTTCATGATGAAATGAATCTTGGTTGTTTTATTCACAAGGATTTATTTATTTCCTCATATCTATTTTACTTCATGGACTATACTAGAGATTGTATGGGTATACCTCATGAGCCCTAGACAGAAAATATCAGAATTTATGAATATTATTGTCACTTACATAAAAAAAATATGCCATATGAAATATAGGAGAGATAATGATTTTTTTACAAGTAGGTTGATTCATGAATTGACAGGGAGTCTAGAGAAGAGAATTTCTGAAGAGGCAATGCAATTGGTAATTGTTTATGGTGGCTTCTTCATTCAATTTCCACAGTTTACCTACATCAAAGCTGGAGGGTTCGAAGGTTAACCAAAAAAGATACCTCGATATGCATTAGATTGTTTTGTATTGGTTGAGATATGCAAGCAGTTGGCTCATGTAAGTAAGACATTTCCGCCAAAAGATGACCAAGGGATATCTTTCCTATTGAACTAGGAATCTGTATATGAAAATCTATTTTGGATGCCCTGAATTTGGGAGTTATTTTTAAGAAGTTTAACTTCAAATATTAAAAATCCAGACCAAATTTTGATAACAAGGGATATGACAAAGAGAATTTAAACTAAGGAGGTCAGTTTCTACCTATGCCACACATGGAGTAATTTTGTGAGAATTGCCCAGATTAAATGGAGGTAAAAGAAGACTTTGGAGAAGATTCTCCTTGCAACAAATTATTACCTTGGGTTTGAAAATGGATATCAGTGGTGCAAAAGAAGATGAAAATAATTTAATGGATCCTTAGTAGTATGAACAAATAAAACAATAGGTCCTCTCATAGGTAGATTGGATTGGAACAAAGAAAGACCATATTTAAATGAGAATGTTCCCTGTAATAAGGAGAATATATAAGTGGCTAAGAGAGAAGAGAATGAAGAAAGCCCAAAATGATGAACAACCTGCATTGAAGTTGACTCAAAAATATTCATCCCATGTCTCTTTTTCTAATAAAAATGTTAACTTGGGATGCAAGTACCACTAAAACTAAATCCAAGAGGTTTGTTACCAGCAAAAAACCCAAGAGTGTTCCAATGGTTATTTTACATATTCAAACCACTAGGTCAAAGACCAAAGGGATGAGAAGAGAAGGATCTATTGAGAAAATATTTATAGACTTAGATTTAGGCAAGGAGGTTGATAAAGGAATGGTTGATTAATTTTTTTATTCCCCAAAGACAAGAACTGAGTATCAAGCATAGGACACCATTGTTCTTGGTGACATGATGAACCTTGTTGATTCAATGGTGGTAATTCACTCAACTCTAAAAAAATCTTATCCTAGAAAAATCATTTATGAGACTACTCCTGAGTGGCTAGAGGCCTCTGTTAGAAAGAAATGAAACATTGTTCTAGTTTCTCTTCCCCTTGATGATATGGTAAGAAAATATATTGGAAAATCTCCAAAGCCCAAAAAGATGAAGATCACCTCCAGAATGGATAAAGACCCAGACATGGGAAATTGGATAGTTGAAGTTTCTAAACCCTTGAGGGAGGATGAATTTATAGATCCTCCAGTTAAGGACTTTACTATGGAGAAGATAAACCTAGGAGTTGTAGATAGAGTTGTAGACAACCATCATTTTGAGATTTATGTCAAGAATATGCTAAGAAGATCATGGAATGATGGTAAAGAAAAATTGGAATTAAAATAAATAGTGAGAGAAATGACATAACATATCGATGTTATCTATAGTCCCAGCCCACAACCAATCTCTCAAGTGCCTTGGTCATTTGATCCAAAATTCTTAGCCAGTCAGAAGCTTCTAGATCAAATTCAACGAGGTAAAATGATATTGGAGGTTTTTGATGATTGGTTAGATGGAGAAATTAAGGAAAGAAGAAAATATATTACCAATTCTAGGCATTTCTATGATGATGTTGTTGTAGCCATCAATGAGTTACAAATGCAGGCTCTCGCTTGGGAGAAAGAAGGGACAAACCTTTACCTAAGGATGAATTCTTGTATCTTAGAGGAAAGCTAGGGGTGCTTCCCCTAACTGAAGCTCACTAAAATATAGTTTAGTGATGCATCAACCCGAGCAACAGTGAAGATCTATCAGTTGATGTAGGTACATCAAAGCACATTGCAGATGAATTAGTATATTCAGGTACATTACAATTACAAAGTAAAATAGTACTGACTATTGGTATTTAGTATTTGTGGAGATGGAGTCTTCGACATCTATTGTCAAAGAGGGATATTTTTCTATAATACAAAAGAATAATACAGTAAGAGGGAGATTTTGATGTCAAAGGGATTTTTTGGATGAGAATCAGAATGAAGCTAAGAACATTAAAGAAAGTTTTATGTTGCTCTAAAATTCTTTGTATTATGACATTGTTGTGTTTCCACCAATGCCAAAGAGGGAGATTGTTGAAGACAATTATTCAATTGTGTATTGTCATTGATGTTACACATGTATATACACTTATGTAGTGATGTTACACAAATGTCTACATTCAGACCGAGCACAGTTCATGAATAGAATGAGTTGTTTTAGTGTTGACTGAGTTCAGTCAGGTATTGAAGAATTTTAATGTTGACTGAGTTCAGTTGAGTATTGAAGAATGTTAGTGTTGACCGAGTCACTTGGGCATTTCAGTCATGGTCAGGCATTCAGTGCCACTCGACTAACAGTAATTTACATACTATAATTCATTGATTATATAAGGCTAACTAAATTGTGATTTATTATTTAGAAATGTATTCAAGCCGACTTGACAAGGCTCATCATATCTATGAAAGGTCAAGTTTGGATTGAATGTGTGCAAGTGTGAAAAGTTGAAGATAAGCAGAAGCGTGGAATTCTGTGACATGAAGAGTGAAGGCGAAATCAGATAGGATTCTGATTGAGTATAGATCACTCAGAGATATAATAGAATATCTAATCAGCAAGGATCCAGACATAATCAAAATAGAGATATAAATTAGCAAAGACACTTTCTTACACATACAGGTCAATTCATTTTTACTCTCTAACAATTGTATCAGTGATCTAAAATCTCTTAACATAGTAGACTTAACGGCCTTTTTGTAAATCCTCTCACAAGGTAGCATTTCTATGTTGAAGTGTTAAAGACCTCTAACAAGGCCACTCCTCACATGGTGATTAAATCCTTTAATAGTGTCACACCTAATAGTGTGTTATTGTAACCTTTAACAGGGTTGGCTCCTAACATGGCTCACTTCAGAAGAGTGAAAAAATAGTAACTAGTTACATTGGTGTTTTTTCCCGTATTTGGTTTCCACATTAAATCTTGGTGTCACCTCTGTATATGTTATTTGTTTCATGCTTTATGTTTATGCACTTAATCACTAAAGTATAATTGCATTGGATATTATAAATATTTCTTTGACACCCAAGTTACAGAAGAATATTTTAATTGACCGAGTAACAGTGTCAAAGTATTTAAGACATCTAAGGGACAAAGGATTTATTTTTAAGTAACTAATTCACCCCTCCCCTCTCAGTTACTTATCTCATTTCCAATAATTGGTATCAGAGATTCAAGTGCTTTCAGAGAAGGTTTCAAGACCTAAGCTAAAGATCAGAGATGTCTTACAGAAGGGAGATCCCAAAGCTAAACAAAGACAACTTCCTAGCATGGCAAGAGCTGACGAAGCTACATCTATCTACTATCAAAGATGCTGGTTTGCAATTTTTGGAAAGCAAATATGTGGAAACAGCAGGGACTATGACTATGGACCAAATGATGGAATGGAAGCTTCATAATATAATGATGATTGATATAGCTTCTTCAATCAACTACTCAGAATTTGATGAAGTCAAGGAATGCCCTACAGCCTATGATATGTGGAAGAAATTACAAGAAATTCATGGAGGAGATGCAAATGTAAAGAGAGCTAAAGAAGAAAGTCTAAGAGGACAATTTGACCAGATGAAAATGAAAGGAGAAGACATTACAAGATACAGTGAAAGAATCAAGAAGATTGTGAGTGCCATCAGAGCTGCAGGTGGAATAATTGATGATACAACAGTGGTCAGCAAGGTACTAAGAACTTTACTTCCTATCTATGCTATTAGAGTTTCAGCTATTCAAGAGATGAGGTGCAATAAAGATATAAATTTGGATACATTAGTGGGAAGGCTTACAACTTTTGAGCTGGCCAACTTTGATAATTACTCTCCTAGCTCTAGCAATCTTGAGTTTGCATTCAAAGCTAAATTAAACCTTGGTAAGAAGGATAGATACTAAAAAGGGAAGAAGATTGAAAGTGACAGTGATGATAAATCTAATGATGAAGATCTTAACATCATTAAAGCATTACTTGCAAGAAGATCCGTAAAAGGAAAATAAAAAGGAAAGATACCATTGATTTTTTTTTCATGCAATGAGGTTAGTCACATTGCTGCAAAGTGTCCGAACAAAGAAGACATATATGAGAAAAATTTCAAAAAATTCAAAAACAAGAAAGATTTCAAGAACTACAAAAGCTACAAGGATAAAGGTAAGAAGTATTGTTATATTGCTAAAGATTGTGACAGTGATGAAGAAGAAGATGAAATGGTTTATATTGCTATTAAGGATGAGTCAGATGAAGAAGATGAAAAGACAACACTTTTCTCACACATCAATAAAAATGACACATGGATAATTGATAGTGGTTTTTCTCATCACATGACTAGTGATAAGACAAAATTTGAACATCTTGACCACTATGATGGTGGGAGTGTCAATTTTGGGAATGATGAACCTTCCCCTATAAGAGGAAAAGGTTTCATTACTCTGACAGAAGGAATCAAATGTCATAATGCTTATTGGGTTTAAGGATTGAGGAGAAATCTACTCAATGTAGCACAACTGAACAACATTGGCTTCAAGGTAGAATTCATGAATGGTAAGGCCAAGCTCCTGGATGGTAAAGGGAACCTAGTTGGAACTAGAAGGAAAACAAAAGGTAATCTATCCTATCTTGATCTCACTGAAGGTTCATGCTTTATTGCACAAGTAGAAGAAGTTTGGTTATGGAATAAAATGTTGTGTCATGTAAATTTTGATAATCTGGTAAACATAAGCAAGAACAAGAGAGTCATAGGTATTCCTATTTTGAAGAAACCCAACTTAGAAATATGAAAACAATGTCAAATTGGAAAGATGAGAAAGACAAGTTTCAAAAGCAAGAATTAAAATACTAATGAAGTCTTGGAATTGGTACATACTGACCTATGTGGACCAATTGGAACAACAAGCTATACTGGAGAGAAGTATTTTATTCTATTTTTTTATGATCATTCCAAAATGATGACTATCATTTTTCTCAGAGAGAAATCAAAAGATTTTCAAAAATTCAAATGGTATCTTGTAAGAGTTGAAAAGGAGACATGAAAGAAACTAAAATGCCTAAGATTTGACAGAGGAGGAGAATTCATTTCTAATGAGTTCAATGAATTATGTAATGAGAGAGGAATCAAAAGATAGGTATCTACCCCTGGTACACCACAGAAAAATGGAATAACAAAAAGAAGAAACAAATTCATTATGGATTGTGCTAGAACCCTAATGATTGAAAAGAATGTTGCTACCAAATACTGGAAGGAGCCATCAGCACTACAGTGTTCACCTTGAGCCAAGTTCAACTAAAGAAAGGTAGGAACCAGACACCTTTTGAATTATGGTATGACTATAAACCTAATGTTCATTATTTCAAAGTATTTGGAAGTAGATTCTACATCTTGAAGGAAGCAAGAAATGGAAAACTAGATGAAAAAAGTGATGAAGGAATATTCCTAGGTTACTCATGTAAAAGCAAAGCATACAAATTTTTGAATCTTACTACTCATAAATTCATAGAAAGTGTACATGTCAAGATTGATGAGTTTGTAGAAAAATGTGAAGAAAAGAGCAGTAAAGATCCTAAAGACTACAAGAACTTTGTGTATCATGTAATTTACACTATACCTATGACTTGAGCAATGGTGATTGGACAACAGAACTGTCAACCACTAAATATACTAGCACAAATTGTGCAACCCAAGCTGCTGGTAGAAGAGACCGAGTCACAAACAGAGGGAACAAAGTCACAGACAGAGGGAACTGAGTCTCAGACAGAAGAACCTGAGTCACAGACAGTGGAACCCGAGCATCAAGCAGAAGAATAGGAAAGAATGTTTGAGAATGACAGACCCAGTGGATCAAATCCAGAACCTAGACTAAAGGATCTAGTACTTTAAAAATATGTTAGAAGGCATCATGCACCTAAGAAAATAATTGGAGATCAAACAGAAGGTGTAATGACAAGGAACAAACTCAAAGGTACATGTTTACTAAGTGAATTTGAACCTAGAACTGTTAAAGATGCATTGAATGATGAAATTTGGATAGAAGCAATGAATGAAGAAATTGAGTAGATTGAGAAGAACAAAACTTGGACTCTTGTGCCTAGGTCAAAGGAAAAGAACGTGATTAGAACCAAGTGGATTTTTAGAAATAAGATGAATGAAAATGGTAAACTTTCTAGAAACAAGGCCAGACTAGTTTGTAAAGGATATGCTCAAGAAGAGGGTATTGATTATGGAGAAACTTTTTCTCCTATTGCAAGACTTGAAGGAATCAGAGCTCTTCTGGCATATGTTGCACATAAATGATACAAAGCATATAAAATGGATGAGAAATCTACATTTATGAATGGAATCCTAGAAGAAGAAGTCTACATTGAACAACCTAAAGGATTTGTTGATCCTAGTAGAAGGAATATGGTTTGCAAGTTGCACAAATCATTGTATGGACTGAAGCAAGCACCTAGAGCCTGGTATGAAAGACTGCATAGCTATCTAGTAAGTATTGGATTTTAGAGAACCAATGATAACAGTAGCATGTACATCAAAGAAGGACCACAGAACAAAATACTGTTAGCAGATATATTTGTTGATGATATATTATTCACTGGTTATGATGACTTTTGCAAAGCATTCTTTGTAGCTATGAGTAAAGAATTTGAGATGTCTATGTTTGGTGAGATCAAATTCTTTGTTGGATTACAAGTACATCAAATGAAGGATGGTATCTACATTACTCAATAAAATTATATCAAGGAGATACTTAAGAAATTTGGTATGGAAGATTCCAAACCTGTTGGAACACCCATGTGTACTGGACAAAAATTGTCTAAGGATGATGATTCAAAAGAGGTAGATCAAACCAACTATAGATCCATGATTGAAAAATTGCAATATGTTGTTCACACAAGAGCTGATATTGCATTGGCAGTTGGTATTGTTGCAATATTTTCAGCTAATCCTAGAGACAATCGCCTAATGGAAATCAAAATAATTCTAAGATATTTGAAGGGTACTGAAGACTATGGTTTATGGTATAAGAAAGGTGGAAACTTTGATTTAAAGGCATTCACTAATGTTGATTGGGCTGGAAGTGTCGATGATAGGAAAAGCACCAATGGTGGAGCTTTCTTTCTTGGAAAGAGGTTAGTTTCTTGGACTAGCAAGAAACATAATTGTATCTCTCAGTCTATAGTAGAGGCAGAATATGTTGCTGCAGTAATGAACTGTTCAAACATCATATGGATCAAGCAATTGTTGTTAGGAATGAAGGAAGAAGTAAAAGAACTAGTTATTATCTACTGTGACAACACCAGTGCCATTAACATTTCAAATAATCCTATGATGCACACCAAAACCAAGCATATAGCATTAAAGTGTCATTTTTTCAGGGAATTGGTACAGAATAAAGAAGTAAAGTTGGAATATGTGAATACCAAAGAACAAGTTGCAGACATATTCACCAAAGCTTTACCCAAGGATGCATTCTTATATCTTAGAGGAAAGCTAGGGGTGCTTCCCCTAACTGAAGCTCACTAAAATATAGTTTAGTGATGCATCAACCCGAGCGACAGTGAAGATCTATCAGTTGATGCAAGTACATCAGACACATTGCAAATGAATAAGTACATCTAGGTAAATTACAATTACAAAGTGAAATAGTACTGACTATTGGTCGTTAGTATTTGTGGAGATGGAGTCTTTGGCATCTGTTGTCAAAGAGGGAGAGTTTTCTATAATACATAAGAATAATATAGTAAGAGGGGGATTTTGATGTCAAAGGGAGTTTTTGGATGAGAATCAGAATGAAACTAAGGACATTAAAGAAATTTTTTTGTTGATCTACAATTATTTGTATTATGACATGTTGTGTTGCCATCAATGCCAAAGAGGGAGATTGTTGAAGACAATTATTCAATTGTGTATTGTCATTGATGTTACACATTATGTAGTGATGTTACACAAATGTCTATATTTAGACTGAGCACAGTTGGTGAATAGAATGAGTTGGTTTAGTGTTGACCAAGTTCAGTCGGGTATTGAAGAAGTTCAGTGTTGACCAATTCACTTCGGCATTTCAGTCATGGTTGGGCATTCAGTGCCAGCCGACTAATAGTGATTTACATTCTATAATTAATTTATTATATAAGGCTGACTGAATTGTGATTTATTATTTAGAAGTGTATTCAAGCCGACTTGATAGGGCTCTTCATATATATGAAAGGTCAAGTTTGGATTGAATGTGTGCAAGTGAGTGTGAAAAGTTGAGATAAGCATAAGTGTGGAATTCTGTGACATGAAGAGTGAAGGCAAAATCATATAAGATTTTGATTTAGTACAGATCACTTGAAGCTGCAATAGAATATCTGATTAGCAAGGATCTAGTCATAATCAAAATAGAGATCTGAATTAGCAAAGATAGTTTCTTACACATACAGATCAATTTGTTGTTACTCTCTAACAATTGTAGCAGTGATCTCAAATCTCTTAATAGAGTAGACTTAACAATATTTTTGTAAATCCTCTCACAATGTAGAATTTCTATGTTAAAGTGTTAAAGACCTTTAACAAGACCACTCCTCATAGGGTGATTAAATCCTTTAACAGGGTCACACCTAACAGTGTGTTATTGTAACCTTTAACAGGGTTGGCTCCTAATAGAGCTCACTTCAGAAGAGTGAAAAATAGTAACTAGTTACATTGGTGGTTTTCCCCATATTGGGTTTCTACGTTAAATCTTGGTGTCACTTGTGTATATGTTATTTGTTTCATGATTTATGTTTTTGCACTTAATCACTAAAGTATAATTGCATTGGATATTATAAAGATTGCTTTGACACCCGAGTTACAGAAGAATATTTTAATTGACTGAGTAATAGTGTTAAAGTATTTAAGACATCTAAGGGACAAAGGATTTGTTTTGAAGTAACCGATTCACTTCTCAGTTACTTATCTCATTTCCAACAACAATAGTACTTCAAATGTCAGAAATCTAGAAGTACGAGGTTGTGAGATTTTTCTCTAAAAATCCTATTAAGAATATGGAAAATGTCTATTGTATGCCTATAAGAGAAATCTGATTTGGAGGAACTCTATGATAAAATCACGCAAGGGTGAGTTTATGAAATTGGAGAAAGAACTTAAAAACCTCACTCAATGCTTGGTGAATCATCTTAAATGCAGAAATGCTACTTATGTTTAGGAAGATGACTATTGAAAGGGAGATAGATGTTGTTGTCAAAGCTTTTCAGAAAATGATAGGAAAAACAAAAGAAGGTAAGAGTCTATCAATTGAGGATTTTTCCAAAGTGGCAAGGACTGAATATTTATTGTATGTGTGTTTGGATCAAATCCCAAAGCATGCAGTGAAAGTGGAAGAAATTAAGAGGGAGGAAGAGGTATGGAGGACGTACATTACACACATAAACATCACTAACTCTCAGGTAATTTGAGAGTTTGTGGAAACTTATAAGGAGTGGAAAGCAACATGTACCCCTCCTAGAGACCAAAACTAGATTGTGAGTTCTAGAATGCGCACTGAGCCATGACTTAACTACTGCATTTTATATTTCTTGTTTTATCCTAAGATAGTAGTCTTTTCAATTTATCAAGATTCAATTTTAAAAATACATGATACTTTGTACTGGGGTTAATTTAAACTCCAATGTTTTAATGATGGTTATCATAAGACTATATATATGTGTAATCAAAAGACATTAGAAGGGTCTGAATGTTTTATGTTTCCATAAACTGCATAGAGTGTTATTTTGATACTTTGAAATACAATTTTTATCTATGAATAAGAAGGAAGTTAGTTTTTTGGTCAGTCCAAATCTGTGAGTTTGGACTTATGGGAATTCAAGTTTTTTTGTGGGTTTTGGTTCTATGGGAATCATAAGTAGATATTTATAATTCATTGCCAAACAGAAATTGTATTTTCTAAGAGTTAGAAATTCATAAAAGATTGAACTTCATATTCATTTCATATTGATGGATGGATATTTGTTGCCTTATGTACTTTCTAGTTAAAAGTATACACAAATGTTGGTTTAGTTTTTATTCATCAAAATATCATACAAGGGAGTTGTATCTTATAAAATTCAAAGGAAAATTAGAAATAATTTACCCAACTATTGATGATAGATTTGTACTTTAATTAAAGGGATAAAGTTAAAAATTTAATTTATTATCAAAGGAAAATTTTGTTAGCCAACACCTTGCTTTATATAAATGTCACCAAATCTTTCCAAACTCAGGACCAAACCAATGCAACATCATCCCATGATAAAGGAAAGACTACCTCTAGTGGACCTTCTACATCAATGGCAACTCAAGCAACTATGAAAGACTTAAAAGTGACACCTGAGACTCTTTATAAAATCCTTAGTATCATTCCTAATTTGACCTCTCATTATAGTACTCATACTACAATGAATGATTCTTCCAACATGGGTGCAAGTGTATTGAACATCGGCCAAACTTAATTTGCATAAATTTTAATCCCACAATCCACACATCAATATTCGTCATCACTTTTCACAATGCCATCAAGTTCCATGAAGACATCCACTCAACAAATATCTAAATCATATTAATACACCACTCCTACATCGGTAATTACATCATCCATCTTTACATCTTCACAACTTAGTGGAGTACAATATTTTGGGAAAATGCTCACACATCAAAATGCTCCTAATTTAGCTCAACAAGTCAATGAGCTCAAGAGCCTTATCTAAAACATGCAAAATGGGGGAAAGAAGGAATTCCATTTTGATGAAATATGTCCCTACCCATTTGACAAATAAATTCAAATGGGTAGGGACATATTTCATCAAAAGATAATTCCTTATTCCCCCCATTTTGTATGTTGTAGATAAGTCTCTTGAGCTCATTGACTTGTTGAGATAAATTAGGAGCATTCTGATGTGTGATCATTTGTCCAAAATATTGTTCTCCGCCAAGTTGTGATGATGTAAAGCTGGTTGATGTAACTCTTGATGTAGGAGGATTGGCGTATTGATATTATTGAGACATTTATTAAGTGGATATCTTCATGGAACTTGATGGAATTGTGAAAAGTGGCAACAAATATTGATGTGTGGATTGCGGGATTAAATTTTTTGGAAATGAATTTTGGTCGATGTTCAAGACACTTGCACCCATGCTGGAAGAAGTGTTCATTGTAGTATGAGTACTATCATGGGAGGTCAAATTAGTAATGATACTACGGATTTTCTAAAGAGTCTCAGATGTCACTTTGAAGGCTTGTGTAGTTGCTTGAGTTTCCAATGATGTGGAAGGTATACTAGAGGTAGCCTTTCCTTTGTCATGGGATGATTTTGCATTGGTTTAGTCCTCAGTTTGGAAATACTTTGGTGACATTTATATAAAGAAAGTTGTTGGCTAACAGACTTGTCCTTTGATAAATAATTCAAATTTGAACTCTAGCCCTTTAATTAAAGTACAAAACTATCATCAATAGTTGGGTAAATTATTACTAATTTTCCTCATAAATTACTAAACTTTGAAATTCCTAAATTTGACAAATACAAAGGGGAAACATGTCTGGTCCAACACCTTAAGGAATTATATTTTGCATGCTAAGAGGTCTCCTAAAATTATAATTATCTAAAGAGTCTTTTAATTAGAAGTCTTAGAGGCCCCACCCTTGACTGGCTTATCAATATCCTGCATCCGTCTATATCTACCTTATCTGACCTTGCAGGGAAGTTCATTGTGTATTATTCCTACAACATTCAATATCATGCATCATTAAGTAACTTGTGCAACACCAAGAAAAGGAATGGAGAAATATTTGCCAATTTCCTACAAAGGTTGAAACACCTTGCAAACATAATGCCTTATAAAATACCTAAACAACACTTGGTTGACACCTTCAGTATAAATTTGGTATCTGAGATGTCATTCCAAATGAAAATGGCTTCACGTAACACTTTTGAGTGCATCGTTAAGAAAGGGAAGAACATTGCGTTAGGAATAATATAACTGAGAGGGGGGTGAATCAGTTGTATACCAAATATTTAAACTTTAAACTTTGAACCAATTACTTTTAATGAAAATTTGAACACTTCAAGAGAAACACCATAATATATGTATTTGTTTTCAAGGAAAACCCTGTTAAGGGAAAAACCCCGATGGGAATTAGCACCCACAAATAATGCACTAGAAATATTGTATCCTTTTTATGAGATCTATCCCTATTAGGAGTTGATTATTACATCTAGTACAAGTTTCTGTTAAAGGGGAGACCCTATTAGGAGTCTTCTCAACCCTATTAGGAGAGGAATAAAATGATGAGCTCACTTCCTGAGAACACTACCCAAAGTGAAGGTTAAATCCACCTTTGAAGGTTAAACCCATCTTCTGGACTCACTGTCCAAAGAGAACTATAATATTATACTTATAATAGTGAACTAACTGATAGAAAATTTCTTTTCCTATACAGATCTAATGAAGTACATTACAAAAATAATCAATTCTCTACATCTAGTAGAACTATTGCAGAGCACCTCCCATTTTGATGTTTTTAGTATGTTTTAGGGTTATGTTAGGTTTATTGTGTGAGTTATAATAAGATCCAGTAGGGTGGATCCAATTTGGTTCATCTCCATGTTTGTAAGAGCCAAATGTGCTCATAAGTGATATTGTGGTCATTTTGGCCTAAAAAGGGAAAAGTTGCTATTTTTGGGTAACTGTTGGAAAGATTTTTGGAAAGCTACAATGGAAAAAAATGTTGTTTTGTCATTGATGTCAAACCTTAATTGGTAAGAATATTGCTATCTATTTGAGCACCATATCTATTGACTGATGAAGGAGATTTAACAAGAAGACCAAGTTGAATGGTTGAGTTATGGGAAATCACAAGGGTACTTGATCAGTTGGCACATTGGCAAAGTAATGTGTTGTTTATCTTTTGATGACAGTTTACTGAGAACAGTTTATGTTGAGCAAGTTTGTGTCAACCGAGCACCAGTGTATGTCAGGCATAATTTATAGTGTCGACCGAGTGTCAGTAAATTGTCGAGGAAAATAGTGATGACCGAGCGAAAGAACACAATGTTGGTCGAGCAGCAGTATTTTGGTAATTGTTGAGATTTGAGATCTCTGGCCAACATAGTTGATTCTATTGGGATATGTAAAGTTAATTAAGGATAATCATGATTAACCCACACTATTTAAATGCATGGGAAACCATAATTAATTCATGGATCAAAGCTTCAATTAGTGATTGCTTTGGAGAATTAAATTAAATGTAAAGATGGAAAGATCCGTTGGATCTGATCTAACCTAAGATCTACGATCTTGATTAAGCGGAAAAGATTTATTTTACCTAGATGAAGAGGTATAAGATAACCTCAAGGGGTTATTCATGAGTGTGTATGATGATTATGCAAGAGGATTGCATGGTTAATTGATTGATTGGCTTAATCAAAGCAGAGAAGGCTGAACAGAGAAGCTGAGAGCTACGAGAGTGATTGCTTGACGGATTTCCAAGAAGATCTGAAGATTGAAATGAGAATGGAGGCCACTCAGTGAATTAGCATTAGAGCTAAATTGGATCTAGATTTGCAAAGTAAGTTGTATGTATTAAATCACACCTGCTGATTACTTTCTAACCATTGTATCATTCAAAATCCTTTAACCAGGTTGACCTAACAGTTATTTTATAAATCCTTTGGGCAAGGTGACATTCAGGTGGAATGTTCTAAGTCCTCTAACAAGGCCACTCCTGATAGGGTGATTAAATCATTTAACCATGTCATATTTAGCAATGTGTTTTGTAACCTTTAACAGGGTTGGCTCCTAACAAAGCTCACTTCAGAAGAGTGAAAACTTGATAGCATTTTATTGGTGGTTTTTCCCAAATTGGGTTTCCACGTTAAATACTGGTGTCAACTTGTGTAAATGTTTATGTTGCATTTTACTGTTAAGTTTCTGCAAGCTGATTATATTTGAATAGTAAATTGCATATTTATGTTGTTGACTTATGCTATCACTGTAGAGAAGATCTAAGTTGTTCAAATTGGTATAAAGTTTAAATGGGTACATCTAGACCTGAGGATAACTGATTCACCCCCCCTCTCAATTATTCTGAATTCATTCTAACAGTAAATTGGGTTTATAGTGCCTTTGGCAACCCTAGCTAACCCAAATAGGGTCATGGAATTCAAACTCATGTATCAAGTTGACTAAAAGAGTCAAAAAGAAAAAATGCTAAAAAGTTGCTAGCAACTTTTGAAAGTTGCTCGAGAAACTTTTGCAACTTTTTGCAAGAAGTTGCAAATGGGAGTTGGAGTGGTTGTAACTACCCATTCTTGGGTATTTGAGCATGGATGGATGATTTTCAGAAGGTTAATGAATTTTTGGATTGCACAACTTATTTGTGAACCCTCTGTACAGATGTTTTTGATGGTGTACTTGTAATTCACAGTGCTTTCTACATTCTGTATGATTGTGTACAGATTGGGAAAGGAAATATAACCCCAGGGGGTGTAGTATTTCAAAATAGATTTCTTTTACATATTTTCATTTTCTTTGAAGTTATAGGAGTGTAGATTTATAGTAGATTTGAAGCCACTGGTCTGCAAGTTCCATTTGCAGAGTTGCAGAGGTGAAAATGGCTCTAACCTAGACATCCACCATTGATAAAACCATGGGTGATGAAGGGTTAGGATTGTACATATTGTTTTTCTTTCATTTTTGTTTTTACAATGGAGTTTCTAGACCAAGAGTGAATCCCTATGGCTGACTTCTAGGAGCAGGTGAGCCTGGATAGGGTAAAGAATGAATTGTATCAAGCACCCATGATCTTGAATGGTGAACTTAGTGGCATGTGTAGAAGCCCTAAAGTGTTCCCATGAAGAATAAAATGGTGAGAAATGATGATAGGAAGTTTGAAGACTAATTTGATGGCATTTTGTCCTCACTGGTCTAGAGACCTAGAATAAAGGTTGAAAACTAGGGCCTTGTGAAAACTAGGGTTGTGGATGCATTGAGAAGATAGGATTTTGGATTCTAGTATAGTTGGTGGACACCTTGAATATTTCCAAGGTCTTCTGGGAGTTTTTTTGGAAGATTTGGGAGATTTAGACCCAAAACAGTGAAATTTGACCTACTAGGAAATTAGCCAATTAGGCCTCCTAGTGAATTTGACAATAATTGGATTGGTAAAGCATCCAAAATTGTGGGGAAAGGTTCTAATTGAAATTTTATGGGCCAAGGACATAGAAAAGATTCTATGGAATGTATGGGAAAAATCCTAAGCAAGGGTTTGGGATTCTTGCGGAAGTTCTAGTGGAAAAGCCTAGGAAATTGAAGAACTAGTGGGACTAGTTGAACCTAGGAGTATTTGTGTCTTCAACCAAATCAACTATACCTAGGAGGAAAGTTGATAGAGAGGGTCTTGGAGATCCATATGGTAGAATTACACATGGAGAGGTAACCATTGGATGGTTGGAAAAAGGAATAAGCACTTTTGGAGGAAGAAAGACTAGAACCCTAAACCCTTTGCATCAGAGTGGTATCAGAGCAAGAATTTCTTGAAGTTTGTGTATGTCTGAAGGGGAGGAGAGTCAAGAGGTTTACAACATGCCTCCTAAGGAAATGATTAGGGATGCCATTGTGGAATTGGTTCAGAGCCTCTTGGAGAAGGCTGGTGTGTTAGAAACAAGAAGTAAGAAGAAAGTAACTGAATGGGAAGATGTGAGTGATGATGAAGAGACTGAAAATCAGTCAAGAGAATCTAAAGGAAAAGAAGTGGAGATGGATAAAGATCAAAAGGTATTCCTGGATGCCTTTAATTCCATCAAAAAAGAAATTATGGAACACATACCCTACTATTGTGGCAACTTGAGTGGTGAAGATTTGTTAGATTGGCTAGAGGCCATAGACAATTAGTTTGATTACAAAGAAGTGGCAGAGGAGAAGAGGGTCAGCTATGCCAAGGCTAGACTCAAAGGATCTGCATTGGTGTGGTGGAACATGATGCAGGATGACAAGGTAACCAATGGAAAGAAGAAGATTGTTTCATGGGAGAGGATGAAGATCAGATTGAGGGCACAATTCTTGCCCACTGATTATGAGATTCAAATGTATCAAAAGTTGCAGAACTTTAGGCAAAAGGAGATGACAGTAAGTGCCTATACTAAGGAGTTTCACAAATTGAGCCTAAGAGAAAGGAGACAAGAAGAATAAATGGAGAAGGTAGAAAGGTACCTAAATGGATTGATGCAGGGAATCCAATATGAAATTAGCATGATGGCTCCTGAAAGTATGCATAAGTGTTTTTAGTTGGCTTTGAGAGCAGAGGATAAGGCTAGGAGGAGAAATGATTTCCATCAAAGAGGAAGGGGTACTAACAAATTCAAAGGATTCAGAGGAAGGAGTAACTTTAGCAGAGGAAAAATCCCAATTGGGCCAGAAGAGAATCAGTCTATGGAAAATAGTGGGAGAAATCAGTACAGAGGCTCATTTCAAAGAGGAGGATACAAAGGAAGAGGGCCTCCAAGATGTAGATTTTAGTCCCAAGGAAGGAAAAATTCAGTTTTCACTGGCAGATGTTATAACTGAAATCAAGTGGGCCATACAATGGGTAGGTGTCCTGACAAGACCTCCACATCATCTATGGGGGAAAGAAGAAATCAGTTGGTGCAAGAGAATGACTCAAAGTGTCACTTCTCCTATCTCCAAAGTAGGACTAGTATTGGATGGGGAGAATCTAATGTTGAGAAGGACTTTGTTTATAGTTCCTAATACCATAGAGCCACCTCAAAGAAATAATTTGTTTAAGACTACTTGTAGGTCTCATGGAAAGATCTGCAAAGTGATAGTGGACTTTGGATCCACTAAGAATATAGTATTAATGGAGATGGTGAACAAACTGAAACTTAGAAGGATACATCATACCACTCCCTACAAGGTACCAAGGCTAAAAAAGGGACAACAAATAGTGGTGGGTGAAAAAACTATGGTGGAGTTTGAAATAGGTGAGTATAAGGACAAGGTCCTATGTGACATACTTCCTATGGATGCATGTCATCTTCTTCTAGGATGTCCATGGGAATATGATGTGAAGGTTATTCATAATGGAGAAAAGAACAATTATGTAATCACCAAGATAGGGAAGAAGTTTCAAATGGATCCATTACAAGAACCTAATGAAGAGAAGCATGTGGGGACCAATGTGATGCTCTTGAGTGGAAAGGAGTTTCTAAAAGCTATGAATGAGAGAGGAGTTTGTTGTGTAGTGATAGTGAAGCCAAAGGAGGAGACCAAGGAGAAATCCCACATGCCACCAGAGGTACAAGAATTGTTGGAAAGGTATCATGACATAGTGGATAATGGTTTTCCAAGTGCATTACCACCCATGAGGGATTTGAGTCATCAGATAGACCTCATACTTGGAGAAAATTTTCCAAACAAGGCAGCATATAAGATGACACCAAGTCAAAATACAAAGATAGCAAAATAGATTCAAGATCTGTTGGAGAAAGGACTGATAAGGAAGATTTTGAGTCCTTGTACTATGCCAACAGTCCTTGCACCTAAGAAGGATGGAAAATGGAGGATGTGTATGGACTCTAGGGATATAAACAAGATCACAATCAGATATAGATTCCCAATGCCCCAAATTGAGGATTTGATGGATAACTTGGGTGGTTCTTGTTATTTCTCCAAGGTGGATTTGAAGTCAGGGTATCACCAAATTAGAGTTAGGCCTAGCGATGAATGGAAGACAACTTTCAAAACCAATGAAGGGTTGTATGAGTGGATAGTAATGCCCTTTAGCCTAACTAATGCACCTAGCACATTCATGAGGCTCATGAATGAAGTGCTAGCAGATTTCATTGGTAAATTTGTAATAGTATATCTTGATAACATTTTGATATTTAGTAGGTACAAGGAGGAGTACATGAAGCATTTGGAGATGGTCTTGAGAAGGCTACATCAAGAGAAGTTGATGATAAATCAAGAAAAGTGTGAGTTCCTGAAAAATGAATTAGTTTATATTGGTTTTGTGGTTGCTAATAAATGTATGAAGATGGACCCTGATAAGCTTAAGTCAATTTTGGAATGGCCTACACCTAGGTTCATAGCGGAGGTTAGAATTTTTCATGGATTGGCCTCCTACTATAGGAAATTTGTGATAAATTATAGTCATGTATGTGCCTCTATCCTCAACACTATCAAAGGAGGAATCAAATGTCAGTTTAAGTGGACCATAGCAATAGACCAAGGATTTGAAATGTTGAAAAACAGGATAGCAGAATTACCTACACTTAGGTTCCCCAGCTTCAACCAGCTATTTTTCGTTGAGTGTGATGTTATTAAGCTAGCCATAGGAGCAGTTTTAAGTCAAGAAGGACACCCTGTGGCATTCTTCTTAGATAAGTTGAATGAGGCCAAACAAAAGTACTCAACCTATGATTTAGAGTTGTATGCTATGGTACAAGCCCTTAAAATGAAGACACTGTCTCCTACCAAGGGAATTTCTAGTCTACACAGATAACCATGCCCTTAGTTTTTTGAATGGGTAAGATAAATTGAACCAAAGACATCTTAAGTGGTTAGATTCTTTGCAAGCCTAAAAATTTGTTATCAAGCACAAGAAGGGAGTTAGAAACAAGGTTGTTGATGCTCTAAGCAGAAGATTATTGGCTATACAGGAGATACAATTGCAAAGTGTGAGAATGGATGATTTGAAATACCTCTACAAAGAGGATAATGATTTCAAAGATGCCTATGAGGCATGTGTAAAGTTCCAACAGGGGTTCAAAGTGGACTTCACTGAATATTTGTTGTAGGAGGGACTATTGTTCAAAGGACACCTAATGTGTATACCTTAGTGCTCAATGAGGGAGAACATTGTGAAGGAGAAACACCAAGGAAGCTTGGGAGGCCACTTTGGAGTGGATAAAACACTTGAGCAAGTGAATATGCATTACTATTGGCTTAGGTTATAGTTATATGTTAGGAAATTTTTGGAGCACTGTCAGATATGTCAGAGAGCTAAAGGAAAAAGTAGTAATAGTGGATTGTATCAACCTCTATCCATACCTTAGAGGCCTTGGGAGTGTCTAAGTATGGACTTCATTTTGGGATTACCAAAGACATCAAACGGACATGACAGTGTGTTTTTTGTGGTGGACTATTTTAGTAACATGGAACACTTCATTCCATGTAAGAAAACCAATGATGCTTCACATATTGCAGGCTTATTCTTCAGAGACATTGTAAGAATCCATGGACTGCCACTGAATATAGTAAGTGACAGAGATAGTAAGTTTGTGGGTCACTTTGTGAGGACCCTTTTGAAGATGCTAGGTAAGAAATTGTCTTTCTCTTCAACCTACCATCCACAGTCAGATGGACAAATGGAGGTAGTAAATAGGTCACTTGGGAACTTGCTAAGATGTTTGACAAAGCAGCATGGATGGTCATGGGATCATATCATAGGGAAAGTAGAATATGCTTATAATGACTCCATTAATAGGAGTACTAGTAAAATCCCATTTGAGATAGTTTATGGGGCTAATCCTAGAGGGATTCTAGAGTTGAAGGATCTTAGTTTACAAGACAAGAGGAGTGCTCAAGGGGAGTCATTTGCAAAATAGATGAAGGAGCTACATGATCAAGTCAAAAAGACTCTACAGAAGCAAGGAGAGAAATATAAATCCATAGCAGATCAAACAAGGAGGGATTTGTAGTTCAAGGTAGGGTATCTAGCAATTGCCTATCTCAGAAAGGAAAGAGTACCCAAGGGTAAGCCAACCAAATTACTCATGAAGAAGATAGGACCACTGAGGATATTGCGTAAGTATGGAAAGAATGAATATAAAGTGGATTTGCCTCCAGATTTGGGAATTTCCCCAATCTTCAATGTATGTGACTTGTATCTCTACAAGGGACCATCCTCATACACTAGACAACAAACTCTTTCAGAGTTGGAATATGCGGATTGGATCAAGGATTTGTCTACCCCACACCCTCTACAATTAGATAGTATACTTGATTCTAAGGTGATCAAGAAGATAAGGAAGGGTACCTAAAAAGAGTATCTAATCAAGTGGAAGGGACTACCTGAAGCTAAAGCCACTTGGATGACCAAGACAGACATTCTGAAGCATGGGGTCATGATTGAAGACCTCCTAACTCAAGGGACTTGAGTTCTTTGTCCCAAGGGAGTATGGTGTAGAGCACCTCCCATTTTTATGTGTTTAGTATGTTTTAGGGTTATTTTAGGCCTTTTGTGTGAGTTATAATAAGATCCACTAGGTTGGATCCAATTTGGTTCATCTCCATGTTTGTAAGAGCCAAATGTGCTCATAAGTGATATTGTGGTCATTTTGGCCTAAAAAGGGAAAAGTAGCTATTTTTGGTTAACTTGGGTTTATAGTGTCTTTGAGGACCCCAGGTAACCTAACTAGGGTCATGGAATTCAAACTCATGCATCGAGTTGACTAAAAGAGTCAAAAATAAAAAATGCTAAAAAGTTGCTAGCAACTTTTGAAACTTTTTGCAAGAAGTTGAAAATGGGAGTTGGAGAGGTTGTAACTACCCATGCTTGATTATTTGAGCATGGATGGATTATTTTTAGAAGGTTAATTAAGTTTTGGATTGCACAACTTATTTGTGAACCCTCTGTACGAATGTTTTTGACAGTGTACTTGTAATTCACAGTGCTTTCTGCACTCTGTATGACTGTGTATGGATTGGGCAAGGAGATTGGACCCCATGGGGGTGTATTGTTTCAAAATATATTTATTTTACATATTTTAGTGGTCTTTGAAGTTATAGGAGGGTAGAGTTATAGTAGATTTGAAGCCACTGGTCTGCAAGTTCCATTTGCAGAGTTGCAGAGGTGAAAATGGCTCTAACCTAGACATCCACCGTTGAAAATGGATAAAACCATGGGGGATGAAGGGTTAGGGTCTATAAATATTGTTTTTTCTTTCATTTTTCTTGTTTCAAAGGATTTTCTAGACCAAGAGTGAAGCCCTATGGCTGACTACTAGGAGTAAGTGAGCCTGGACAGAGTAAAGAATGAATTGTATCAAGCACCCATGATCTTGGATGGTGAACTTAGTGGCATTTGTAGAAGCCCTAAATTTTTCCCATGAAGAATAAAATGGTGAGAAATGATGATAGGAAGTTTGAAGACCAATTTGATTGCATTTTGTCCTGACTGGTCCAAAGACCTAGAATATAGGCTGAAAACTAGGGTTGTGGATGCATTGAGACGATAGGATTTTGGATTACAGTAGAGTTGGTGTACACCTTGAATATTTTCAAGGTATTCTATGAGTTTTTTTAGAAGATTTGTGAGCTTTAGACCCAAAACAATGAAATTTGACCTACTAGGAAATGAGCCAATTAGGCCTCCTAGTGAATTTGACAATAATTGGATTGGTAAAGTATCAAGAAGTGTGGGAAAAGGTTCTAATGGACTTTTTATGGGCCAAGGACATAGAAAATTTTATATGGAATGTATGGGAAAGATCCTAAGCAAGGGTTTGGGATTCTTGGGGAAAATCTAGTGTGAAAGCCTAGGAAATTGAAGAACTAGTGGGACTAGTTGAACCTAGGAGTATTTGTGTCTTCAACCAAATCAACTATACCTAGGAGGCAAGTTGATAGAGAGGGTCTTGGAGATCCATATGGCAGAAGTACACATGGAGAGGTGACCATTGGATGGTTGGAAAAAGTAATAAGCACTTTTGGAGGAAGAAAGACTAGAACCCTAAACCCTCTACATCAAGAACTCACATCCACATGTTCATAGAATCCAATGCATCCATTCCAAGGATTTATCCATCAAGACACTTCTTTCCTTTATAAAAGTTACAATAAGCAATTAGGTTGTCCTGTTAAGACTTCCCCAATGCACAAATAATTACGTAGATCCTTTCTTAGATACACACAGTACCTTTAAAAATTAATTAACAAATATAAATCATCAGTTATGTGCCAAGATCCATAATTTACGCTCACTAATCATTAATCATGTTACATCTATGTAGTCGGCCCCAAATAGGTCTTTGCTATTTCACACGCCTCAACTGACACCATTAGGAATTTAGAAACCCAAGAATCAAAAATAATGTTCTCACATGTATCTTTTATCATTACCTAAGCTATCATATCATAACTCATGCTCACATCCAAGTTATACCAAAAACTCAAAGACCATCTCTGTCATAATCCTCTGTAACTGCACTATAACCAGTCTTTACCAAAATATCTATAACTCATGAAAACAACAATATCAAATATAGAGACCTTAGAAATAAGGTATAGACTCATCCCTCTACACATATCCAATTTTCAAATTCTCTCACACGTCGTACATTGTTCGTACACATCTGTCAATCTCACATGTTCCTATGGTAACCAGTATTTCTAAAACTTCTAATACATCCAACTTAAATATATGTTGAAATCAATAAAAAAACATGAATTTCAACACCTCAAACAAAAAAAATTCCAAAAATCTCCCCCTTTTTCATTGATGGAAACATATGTGAAAATCCATCAATCTAAAAGTAGCTTTCTTAATATAATCTTCTCAATATCCTCTTCATTGCTCCCCCTAAAATAGTAGGGATTTTTCAATTATATCTCTCCCCCTCTGACATCAATGGAAAAGGGTTTCATAGCTCTTTTCCTTCTCTACACATCCCACCTCTGCAAGGTGTATCTTTTTCAAATCTTCATGCCTGCAACAAACTAGGTGCATGATCACCCAAATATATTATGTTGTGTTCCCACGATCACTCCCCCTAAGGAGTAGATCCAAGCATCAAGTCCCAAGAATAATATATCTCTAATAACTTCTGGAATGATGCATTTTTGATTCATTTGGTTATCACAAGGAGGGGTTATCACCCCAAGAATACCTCTGAGATACTCAAAGGAATATTTTGACAAAGGTTTAGTGAATATATCTTTTATTTTCCCCTTTGTACTGATGTACTCCAATTTGACTTCCTTTTCTGCAACCTTGTCTCTCAAAAAGTGATACTTAATTGAAATATGTTTAGTATTTGAATGAATAACATTATTTTTGACATGTTCACTGTACTTGTATTATGACAATGTATAACTATTGGCTCTTCAAAAGTTGTCTTAATGTCCTTTAGCATGCATTTCATCCAAACAATCTATGTGCAATTTATAGAAGCAGATACATATTGTGATTCAACTGTAGATTGAGCTATATAGTCATGATTATTACTTAACTATGAAACCAATATTTTTCCAAGGAAAAATGCTCCGCCACTAGTTCTTTTTATGTCATCAACACTTCCTACCCAATTAGCATCAATATAAGCATGCAATGTAAAATCATCAGAATTTTCATACCTTAAACCATATTCTTCTATCCCTTTCAAATATATGAATATCATTTTAACTATAGAAAGGCGAGTCTCCTTACGGTCAGCTTGGAACCTCACAACAATTCCAACTACGCTAGCTATGTCTGGTCTAGTGCAAGTTAAATACTACATACCTCCAATCATGGACTTTTATTTTTTCTTAAAAACACTTTGAGATTCATTTGTAGTAGAAATATTGCATCCAATAACCATGGGTGTTCCAACTATTTTACTATCTTCCATTCCAAACTTCTTTAGCAACTCCTTAAGATACTTGGTTTGAGAAGTAAAAATACCATGTTTACTTTGAGTAATTTGCAAACCAAGGAAGAAATTAATTTCTTGAATTATAGACATTAGAAATTCACTTTTCATTTCCTCAGATAATTTACTACTCATTTCATCATTGCCTCCAAATATTATATCATCCACTAAGACTTCAACAATCACTATTCCATCTTCACAAGTTCTCAAATATAGATACTATCTGCATTAACTTTTCTAAAACCAAGATGTAATAAATACATGTCTATCTAAGCATAAGCTCTAGGAGCTTATTTTAGACCATACAATACCTTCTTCAATCTGAAAACCATGTCTTCATCATCTATTAAAGGAAAATGATCAGGTTTCTCAATGTAGACCTCTTCATGTAGATCACCATTTAGAAATGAAAACTTCACATCCATCTGATATACCTTAAAGTCTTTATGTGCTACAAAAGAAAGAAACAATCTCACTACCTCTAACCTCACAATAGGTGCAAATGTTTCTTCAAATTTTAAACCTTCCTATTGTGAATATCCCTTGCAGACTAGTCTAGCCTTATTTCTAAAAACTATGCATTCTTCATTCCTTTTATTTCTAAAAACCTCATTTAGTTCCAATTACATTCTTATCCTTAGGTCTAGGGACCTATTCCCAAGTTATTTTTCTCTATCTGATCTAGTTCTTCCTGCATTGCCTTAATCCAAGATTCCTCTTTACATGCCTCATCAGTAGTCTTAGGTTCTACTTGTGAAATCAAACAAAGCTCATTTCTAGATTTAGACCTTATCATCATACCCTTATTAACATTGCCAATAATCTGATTCTTAGGATGATTCATGTCTTAACATACCTTGGTGTCTTTGGTGCTTCTATAGGCTCATCCAAGCATGTTTGAATCTCAAGAATTTATTCAGTCTCTTGATTTTCAGTATTCTTCTCATCTCTGGGATATCAATCTAAAACCTCTCATTAATTTTCACATTAGCACTTTCAACTATTTTTGTCAATCTCAGATTGAAACATTTATACGCCTTATTCCAGTAGAATATCCAAGTAAAATTCCTTGATCACTTCTAGCATCAAAATTTCCAATTTCATCATCTCTTTTGATATAACACTTGCTACCAAATATTATGAATTATTATACAGTAGGAGCATAACCAAACCAAAGTTCATAACGTGTCTTATCAGTACCTTCTTTGATCTAAATTCTAATCAAAGTATAGATAGTAGTACTGACTACTTCTCTCCAATGCATATGAGATATATTACCTTCAATAAATATAGTCTTGGCCGCATCTAGTATAGTTCTATTTCTTCTTCCTGCTATCCCATTTTGCTGAGGTGTTCTAGGAACAGAAGTTTGTCTATACATCTGGTGTAGGAGCACCCTTGAGAGGCCAGTCAGATTGGTGTTCTCATGTCACTTTTGGGTGTGTGAAAGTGTTAAAGACCCTCTTGAAGGGCATTGTAATTATATAAGGTCATGTGGACCAAGTGTGGTTGAGTTAGTGTTAAAATTTGTGCTTTCTGTTAGGTCAAAGTAGTTCATTTTGGCTCATTAATGACATTGTACTTGATAATGTGGTCAAGTTGAAAGTTGATTTTTTTCATGTCTTTATGGTCCTATGATACCCTAAAAAGTCCAACTAGGGTTAGTTGGGTCAGATTAGTGTAAAAACACTTGAAAATTGCAAATATGTAAAAGATGTCAAAATGTTGCTATGCAACATTAGCAACTTTTAAAAGTTGCTGACAACATTTTTGGTTGTCTTAAGGGTTTTAAGGTTTAAGTTATTTTTGAACCCATATAAGGAGTTAGACATGTGTTTTGAGGGGATATAAGGAAGGAAAACCCTAATTTGCAGGGTTAGAGGTCATTGTATGGATTCTGGGTTTTGGAGCCAAGAGCTTTTGAATGACAGAGTAATAGAATTGAAGGATTTTGTTATTTTCTTAGTGGTCATGGATTATATTTGGGACTGTGATCATTTGAGACCATTTTTTTTCATTTTTTAAAGTGTTTTCAATAGTTATTTTTCTCTATAATTACCTTTCTTTTGCTTTTTGTAAATTAGCTTGCTTTAGACAGTTTGTTGTCCAGTTCTGACAAAGAGGCAAAGATGTGGACCTAACTCCATTTCCCACCTTTATTTTTGTATGGCCACTTGGGAATGGATATTAGGTCCATGGAGCTTCAAGAATCTGGAAGGAGGAGCTCTGGAAGTGCATGCAATTATTTTTAAGGTAGTGCATGCAATGGTTTTTAAAGTCTTGCCCTAGGCGAGCTGAGTGAGAAGCCCAACTAGGAAGACCAAGTAGAAATTAGTGTAAAATTGTAGGAGGTTGTTGTCATGAGCCAATAATTCCATGTATTTAATGCATGATGTTTTTTAGGTACTAAAGAACGAGGAGTACTGCCCAAGAATTCATCTTACCAAGTTTTGAAGCCAAAGACCCAAGACTGGTCTAAAAACAAGGAAGAAGCCCTATTTCAGAAACAGGGTGTACGGACAGAGTTGGACCCTGAAACCTAGAAAATCTTGGTGGATTTTTGCCTTACAAGTGAACTTCCAAAACATATTTTGGGGTTCTTTGAGGATTTTTAGTTGTATTAGAGATTTCCTAGATTTAAGGAGGCCTAATTGTCAAAAAGGCTACAAGGCCTAAATCTTAGGAATCTAGAGCTTGATTGGTAAGTGGATATCCCTGGTAAGTTGATACCCCATCTTGGAATCAAGAATGGAGTGTAATGAAGCCCCTGACCTCCTACAACTCAAATCAATGGTTAGGGCTTGGAAGGTGTAAATGTGAAGAGTTCTTGCAGAGAAAAAAGTGTTGGAACCTGACAAGATAGGTAGATTCTTGGTAGAGGGAAGAAGAGTATCTTTCCAAGTGTTAGAGGGTAGATTGAGGAAGCCCTAAGAGGTCCTAGGAGTGACCTAAGAATATTTCAAGAAAAATCATAGAGGTATTCAAGTTTCTCCCTATCAACATCTCATGCTTTACCTAGTACGCATTGGAAAAATCTGATGTAAACTCTCCACCTCTGTCTAACCTCAAACACTTTATCCTAAGACCTGATTCATTCTCAACTTTTTCTTTGAAAATATTGAACTTATCAAATGCTTCAGATTTTTCTTTGATAAATGCAACCCAAATCATCCTAGAATAGTCATCAATAAAAAGTATAAAGTACCTTTCACCCTAGTAAGATTTGGTCCTTGTAGGACCACAAAGATTTGTATGTACCAAATCCAACTTCCCTCTTTCGAAGAAGGATTTTCATTAAAAGCTTCTCTTAGTTTGTTTTCCCATCAAACATTCTCTGCATGTTGTGTTAGTAGGTTTTACAATTTTTGGCAAATCTCTAACTGCATTAGTGTTACTAGCCCTTAAAATATTATCAAAATTTATGTGACAAAACCTCCTATGAAATAACCAATTGTCATCTACCTTTAAAACAAAACAAGTTTCCTTTTTAGTATTCAACTCAAACACATTACCTCTTGACTTAGTACCTGATGTGATCAAATTTCTAGATTGACCTCTGATAGTACATTTTCCATCCATGAACTACAAATTATATCCCTTGTCTACAAGTTTTCCAACACTCAACAAGTTTTCCTTAAGTCCATAAACAAGTAAGACATCAGTTTTAGGTTTACCATCAAGAGAGATTAAACCAACTCCAATGATAAACTTAGGATTTTTATCACCAAATCTAACTACACCACCATCATATCTATTTAATTGAACAAATTATGTTTATCACCATTCATATGATAATAAAAACCACAATTAATGATCCATTCTATTTATTTTCAAAATGCGAGACCAGAGCTTTTTCTTCATGAATAGGTTTGTCATCTTTAATAGAAATAAACCCAATTTCATTCCCATCATTCACATAATAATCATCAGACACACCTTTACTAGCATAGTAGCATTCCTCATCCTTGGAGTAATTATACTTGTAAAACTTAGGCTTACGCTTAGGAACCCTTGTAGGACATCTAGATGAAAAATTACCAATCTTATTACAAGAAAACAATTTCAGGGGTAATTTTCCTTCAAACTTACCCTTGCCTTTCCTTTCCCTTTCTTGTATTAGAGCCACAAGTTTGTCCACTTTCCTTTCTTCTTCTTCAATCTCTTCCCAATAATCAACATATTCTCCACACTCTTCATGTTTATTTCTTCTATTAGAGCTCACGAGGCTTGATAAGGTATTTTTTCATTATGAACAGTAGCCTTGAATGAAAACTACTTTGGTTAATGCATCATGTAACTCTGCAGTTTCAAAGGTGGTCATCTTCGCAATCAGGAATTCTTTGTTGAAATTTTTTGTTAGTTGTATGATCTCCTCTATCACTTTCACTTTAGTCTTCTAGGGAGGTTTCAAAGATCTAAGAATATTTGTGATCACTTCATCTTTAGTTTATGTGCCTACTAATTTTCTGATTGCAATAACAACCTTGGTAACACTCTTTACATATGCTCTGACATTCTCATCATCTCACATTCTCAGATTCTCCATTTTATTAGCTTTCCAATTCTCTATTTTTTCATGCTTAGTGTATTGATCTCATTCATATATAGCTTCTATCCTTATCCAGATATTGTGAGATGAATCAAGATCTTTAACCCACTAGTACATTTGAGCCCTTTTTTTGACGTCTATGCATCGCAATTCTGACACTACCTCGTCAAGCAAGCGACACAGACCTGTGTTGAATTTTTGGTGTTAGAATTACTGACGGCTAGTATGTCCTTCATTAATGCTAAGGTACTGACCGTCGCAATATGCAATAGCTACGATGGTTAACATGGTGTCATTACATATTATGAGTGTCACAATTACAATGGGTATGCGACAGATATGTTATACATGCAACGTCCAGCTGTTGACTATTTCTGACATTTGGACATCCCATGTAGTGCTTTGGCATCGATCATTCTCTGAACACTGTCACAATTGTGATGGTATGTTGTATTTTAAAATATATATATATATTGAGCTTCTCTTTATTTTGAGAATATTCATCCTCATCATAATCAACATCATCATCAGTAGAAACACCAGGAACACCAGTACCAAATGTGTCAATGATCAATGCAGTCATACCATCATCTTCAAATGTGTTTTTTGGTGCATGATCATCATCTTCCATGGGATCATGATCTTCATCTTCAATACTCACACCTCCATGTTCCTATATATTCACACCCCCATGTTCCTCTAAGATGTGGTGGTCCATATCACGTACTACACTGGGGAGATCGACCTATATAAAAATGATGATAATGAAACCCCCCTTCAATGTGATAATCAAACTTCTTTCCATGGTTCATATGTATATTAATTGTGAAAAAAATATAACAAACAACTTACCAATAGATGATAATAGAACCCCCCTTTAATGTGACAATTATCCCTATAATGTCTCTTTTCTATTTTGATTTTGATTCTTCTTGTCTTTAAGCCATTACAACTCTTGCATGGATAATAACATTTGTCATCGCCTTCTCTTTGAAAGTTAGACAATAATCTAGCGATTGTATCCCTATTTTGATAGAATTACCTTGTATTATCTGACATGATCCTTAATGTGTATACCTACAAAAAAATTGGACATGTTGTACTTAATGTTTATATCTGCACATATGGTTTTGATAGAAAATGGTCACTCTATTTGCTCATGGTGAGAACTCTTTAGTTGTAACAAAAAATGTCAAAAAAAAAATGACATGTTACGATAGGTTTTATAAATGATATGTTACTTTGTAAATTTAACTTTAGGTTGATATCAAATTTCTTTACCTGATGGGACAAATAATCTAGTTGAAGCATATACCCTATTTACGATTTCGAGCTTGCTAGAAATGTTAATATTAGGAAACTCCATATACACAACAACAACAAGCATGCAATGAAAACAATAACATCATACATATATATGTATATATTGTGGGAATAGTCCCAAGGGATAATTGAGAGGGGGAGGGGTGAATCAGTTATCAACTAGTTTAATTCTTTTCTCTTTTTAATAACATAATAACATTAAGTATTAACACATTCAGATAACACAAGATAGAACACAACAATTTTAGTTATGGGGAAACCAAATAGGTAAAAAGACTAGTGGGAATTAGCACCCACAAAGAACTGTACTTGAGTATAATAATCCCTATTAGAAGATCTTACAACCTTGTTAGGATTTGATCTTTAAAATGCAATAAGTACAATGACTTGGTTAAGGGTTAGACCCTGTTAGGAGTCTTTTACAAATAACCCTGTTATGGGTGAGGACTCACTATCCAAAAATATCAATGATAAAATGATGAAGGCTACAACCTTCAGTAGAACACCCCCACATTGTAATCATATCGACAGGTTGATAGCAAATTCTATGTCAAGATTTACAGCATTAAATTGATCATAGTTGGAAGACTTAGACACAAGACGAATATGAGTATAGCCAATTTTTAGAAGAATATGAATGAATGAAAACATACATAAGTGGATGAAAATAAATAATGAAGGTACCAGACATTTCCAAAAGTAATGAAGTGTTTCCCCGAGGTTTAATCTAGTATGCAGTTGTATGATCCAGAACCTGCAAGGAAGGAAAATATGGGGTTAGATCCAAAGGATCTAAGCAATGCCTGGCACCCTATTAATAATTCTCATCTACAATTATGCATCCATAGCAGTAACCCACCATGCCCATCAACACAAGGAAGTCATGATCAAGCATAAGGAATGGAGGGGACATTATCAAGGTCAAATCAGAGGTCAAATTTCATGCCTTGAAATTTTATATATGTACAGTTGTAAAATTTCATGCCTTAAAATTTTATAACATAGTTCCTTAGAATTTGATCTTCATATGGAAGCCATGACTTGAGGTAGGCGTTCAAGATTTGTCTTCTCATTAACTGAATTTGATTTTGATGGCATTAGTTGTTTTAAAGGCACAAGCTCATTGTTTAATAGTGGCATTGTTTACATCTTTGCATTTGGAATTCTTGATGACTCACAAGCTTTGAGAGATAGGGCATCATTGCTATTACCTTCAAGGCATTATGTGAAGTGTTTGATCTCTCTTTATTTGTTTTTCTATTTATATTCACTATGTGGTACTCCTCATTTATGATCATTTCATGAGGAAATATCTTGATGGCTCGCGGGCTACAAGCTAGGACATCATGCATTGTTTATGAGCTCACTATTTGAGCACCACATGACCCTGCTACTGTCATGGCACTGTTTGGATTATTTAGGCATTTTATTTATGCTAATATTGATGCTCATTGATTTTTCTATGCCCGTGAGTTGTCTCTATTATTGATTGGAATTATTTTATTACTGATGTCCCTATTTGATTGGTCGGTTCTCTGTTTGTTATATACATATACATATATGTACATATATGTATATACATATATATATATACATATATACATATATATACATACATATATACATATACATATACATAAATATATATACATATATATGTATGATGTTATTTTTGTCATTGCATGCTTATTGCTGTTGTGCACCATATATTGTTTTATACACTGTTTATTTCATTGAGACCGTGAGCTTGGCATAGCTAAATTATTTTCTGTTATTGGATCAATGTTGTCATGTTGTCGAGGTTGTAGATGCATTGAATCACCACTACCATTCTATTTTTATAGCATGCTAACTTGAAGATCTTGTGAGGTTCGAGATGTGAACCATTGTTGCTTGATAACACATTTGACATTGAACATAGTTCCTTAGCATAGTTTACTATGCTAAGGAACTATGTTATAAAATTTCAAGGCATGAAATTTTATAACTGTACATATATTTTATGAGTATAACTGTACAACAAAAGACCACTCACATGTCTTGTTTTAATTTGTGTTAATTTCATGAAAAGATACATGTAAAGGAAAAGAAATTTCTGCATCTAAAGATTACATGTAGATATATGCCAAATAACTTGTATATACTATACAAGGAAATGAACTGAAAGATAAAATCATATGGGCTCACACAGGCTGTGAGCATAGCCAACTTTCAGAAGAATATGTAAGCATACATGCATACATAAGAGGATGAACATAAATAATAAGGGTACCATACATTGCCTGAAGTGATGAATTTTTTACCCAGGTATGAATCCAGTGTGCTCTTGTGTGATCCAGAACTTGCAAAGAAAAGAGAGATGGGGGTTAGATCAAAAATATCTAAGCAATGAATGGCATCCTATTACTAGTGATCCTCATCTACAATTATGCATGTGCATAGTCAATCCATACACTTCTAAAATAAAAACCATGCTACAGGACATGTGCACTCATAAGAATGCTGCAGAAAGGAAAGAAGATACTATGTTTTTCCTCATAAAATTATCATAAACTAGATAGGTTAGTTTAAAATGGAGAAAGTATACAAACACACCAATTTAATCCCAACACATCATATAACTGGAATTATCATAGGGCTAGGGTTCAATGGCCCAAGTAGGTCTTCTACATAGGGAAATAATCATAAATGGGGAGTACCATATAGTGAATATCAACGGAAAAAAAAATAAAGAGAGATAAAACACTTCACACAATTCCTTGAAGGTAATAGCAATGATGCCCTAGCTCTCAAATATCGTGGGTCATCAAGCATTCCAAATGCAAAGATGTAAACAATGTCAGTATTAAAAAGTGAGCTCATAAACAATACATGATGCACTAGCTTGGAGTCTGCGAGCCATCAAGACATTTCCTCATGAAAATATCATAAACGGGGAGTACCACATAGTGAATATCAACAGAAAAACAAAAAAATAGAGATTAAACACTTCACACAATGCCTTGAAGGTAATAGAAACGATGCCCTATCTCTCAAATCTCGCGGGTCATCAAGCATTCCAAATGCAAAGATGTAAACAATGCCAGTATTAAACAATGAGCTCATAAATAATGCATCATGCCCTAGCTTGCAACCCATGAGCCACCAAGACATTTCCTCATGAAATGATCATAAACGGGGAGTACCACATAGTGAATATCAACAACAAAACAAATAAAGAGAGATCAAACACTTCACACAATTCCTTGAAGGTAATAGCAATGATGCCCTAGCTATCAAAGCTCGCGGGTCATCAAGCATTCCAAATACAAATATGTAAACAATTCCAGTATTAACATTCATATTGCGCCATTAAATCAACAAATGCCATCAAAATGAAATTGAGTAGATTAATGAGAAGACACAGCTTGAATTCCTACCTCAAGTCATGGCTGCCATATGATTGGCTGATGCTCTATTTGTTATATACATATACATATATACATATATGTATATACATATATATATATATACATATAAACATATACATATATACATAAATATATATGTTGGAGATTTGCTTCTGAGAAAATTGTTGATTGTATGTTTGTCATTGATGACAACATATAATATACATAGGTGTCCTATATGCAATTATCAGTATAGATGTTTTGGAGCCTTGCATGTTTATTTCCATGGTGTAGACATGTTTTGGTTTCTATGTGCATTCACGGAGATTCAGATATGCAATTTCAGTGGACTTATGTTAATATGTCTTGGCAGTTACAGTTTTTGAAGATCATCAGTTAGAGAGCCGATGTATTTACATTGTTTCTTGAGTTGCACCTATCTTTAGGATATACGTATTTTTATTCATGCTTAGTTATGAGTTAATGATTATTATCCAAAGGCGCTAAACATGTTCTAACTGAAGTGTGATGATTGAGTCACATTGGTAGAGCAGACTATGTGATGTGACGCGTCTATTCATTTTGAGTTGCGTGGTCCTAATTTTGATTGTGTGCTTAGTTAAGCCGACAAGGAAGTTAATGGAGAGTCACCTACAGCTGACTTGATCATACCCTTTATAAATATAGATATAGAATTTCATTTTTTATCACTATGTGTGAATGATAAGAAAAGAGAAAGAAAAATAACAAGCAGTTTACTAGTTAGTATGGAACAGTAAAGAGTCATCATTCATCAGTTGATGATCTATGTGAAGAAGCAGGAAGAGACTACAATTCATTAGAACTGATCAAGATAGCAAGTCTACTCAAATAGTTCATTTATCAGAGATAGTGTATATCTATTCTACTGAAGGTTGCAGCCTTCATCATTTTAGTAGTGAGCTTTTTGGACAGTGAGTCCTCACCCCTAATAGGGTTATTTGTAAAAGACTCTTAACAGGGTCCGACCCTTAACCAGGTCACTGTACTTATTGCATTGTAAAGATAAACTCCTAACAAGGTTGTAAGATCTTCTAACAAGGATTATTATACTCAATTACAGTTCTTTGTGGGTGCTAATTCCCACCAGGGTTTTTACCTATTTGGTTTCCAAAATCATTGTGTTCTATCTTGTGTTATCTGAATGTGTTAATGCTTAATGTTATTCTATTATTAAAAAGAGAAAAAATTAAACTAGTTAATAACTGATTCACCCCCCCCCCCCC
>MU225170.1:467577-511715 GCA_018584345.1 Thuja plicata | reverse complement strand
GTGCCTTGGAGAGAAAGCCTAATAGCTTAAGGTAGATCAAATGGTGTACTTCAGGAAAGAGAGTCCTAAGTTTGATGGAGAGAACTATCTTGACTGGAAGAACAAAATGATAACACATCTTCAGTGCATTGGTTTTTAGATCTATGAGATTGCTACTCATGCAATTGATGTTCCCACCTTGAAAGACCTTGTAGAACAAGACTCTACAAATAAACAAAAAGATGTATTCACTCATAATGCAATTGCCAAGGAATCCCTAATCAATGCCCTATCTGACAGTGAATTTTCTGAGATCAAGAAGGCAGAAAAATCATATTCAATCTAGAAATACTTAGAAGATATGTTTGAAGGATACATCCAAGAAAATAATGTGTGCAGAAAGACATGGAAGAAAAGATACAATAATTTAGAGATTCTACCTGAAGAGAACATTAGAGCTTACAATCAAAGGATTAATGAAGCAGTGTTAGGTATCAGGAACAATGGTGGAGAAATTTCACAGGATGATATAATGGACAAACTGATGACCACATTGAAAGAAGATTATGAAAGCAAGATTAACATCTGGGATGAAACCATGCAATTCTCAAAGGACTTCAAAAGAGAGACCCTGATTAGAAAAATATTTGCATTTGAGATATCAAGATTGAAGACAGAACCTAAAATGGAAACAGTTTTCAAAGCCTCAGTCCATGGTAAGAAATCCTTGAACATCTCTAGCAATAAGGAAAAGGAAGAAGTTGATACTGAACTAGGAGAAATCATTGCTATGATTTCTAAGAAGGAAAGAGAAGGTAAAGGTAAATATGAAGGACAGCTACCATTCAAATGTTTTTCATGCAACAAAGTTGGCCACTTTGCATCCAAGTGTCCAACAAGAGTCAAGAAATTCAGATCAGATTACAAGCCCAAATATACTAAAGAATGCTATCTTGTTGAAGATGGTGTAACTGATGATGACTCAGGAGAAGATGAAATTGGATTCATTGCCATTAAAGACATTGAGAAAATTCTTGAAGAAATGGACAATGAAGATGAAAAAAAAGCACAAGAGTTAGCATTAGTTTCCAAAGCAGACATTAGAACTGACTGGATCATTGACAGCGGGTGTTCACATCACATGACAGGTGACAAAGATAGATTTGTACATCTAGATAAGTACAAAGGGGACATGGTTAGATTTGGAGATAACACTCCCAAACCTATCATAGGCAGAGGATCTATCACCTTACATGGAAAGAACAAGACAGATGATGTTCTTTATATTGATGGTTTGCATCATAACCTACTAAGTGTTGGACAACCATTAGATAAAGGATATCAGTTGGAATTAAAGAAAAATAGATGTGTTATCAACAATAAAGAAGGAGACATGATTGCATCAGGCTCAAAGACCAAAGGTAATGTTTTTCATCTTAACTCTGAAGTAAGTTGTTTTGTTGCAAAAGTGGATGATAGTTGGCTATGGCATAAGAGACTTTGTCATATCAGTTTTGACAACATAGTGAAGATAAGTAATGTAAAGGCAATTGGAGACCTTCCAAATATTGCAAGACTTGTTGATACTATGTGCAGGGAATGTGTGATGGGAAAGCATGTAAGGAGTTCATTCAGAAGCAAACATAATTCAGCAGAAAACAAATTGGATCTAGTGCATACAGACTTATGCGGTCCCACTCAAACAAGATCATACTATGGAGAGAGGTATTTCATTTTGTTTGTTGATGAATTTTCCAGGATTATGTGGGTTGAATTCTTAAAAGACAAATCTAAAGCTTTTGATAAGTTCAAAGTATTCAAAGTTAAAGTCAAAAATGAATCTGGATTAAAGATAAAATGTATGAGATCTGATAGAGGAGGAGAATTCACCTCTGACCAGTTTTATGATTACTGTGAAGAACGTGGATTCAAAAGACAGTTAAGTGCACCTAGAAACCATCAGCAGAATGGGATTGTAGAAAGAAGGAATAGGATAATACTTGACACAGCTTGCACTATCATGATTGAAGGAAAGGTTTCCCATACCTATTGGGGAGATGTATTCAATACAGTAGTCTATACTATCAATAGAATCTAGTTAAGGCCAGGCGCAGACAAGACACCTTATGAACTTTGGTTTGGTATTGTACCTACTGTAAAATACTTCAAAATCTTTGGAAGTGAGTTCTACATCAAGAGAGATGACAGTATTGGCAAGTTTGATGCTAGAAGCGATGAAGGTATTTTTATTGGTTACTCTACTAAAAGCAAAGCCTATAGATTTTTTAATCTAAGATTGAAGAAGATCATTGAAAGTACTCATGTAAAGATTGATGAGAAGTTTATGATTCAAGAAATATACTATGAATGTGCTCCCATGATTGAAGATAAACCCAGACCTATCAGTAAGGACACAGTTATTGAAGAAATGTTTGACTGTATTGATGTTTCATGCAACAATCCTGAATCAAGTCAAGAAGAATCACAGATTACAGATGAGAGTGTCACTCCTAAAAACTCAAAATACACATCCAAATACCACTCTAAGGAAGACATCATTGGAGATCAGAGCGCTACAGTATTTACAAGATCCAAAGCAAAAGGTTCAACTATTGATGAAGAGGTATGCTTACTTTCTTAGATTGAACCCTTAAGTGTTGAAGATGCGTGCAATGATTTAGATTGGCAAAGTGCTATGCATGAAGAATTAGATTAGATGATCAAGAATGATACATGGGAACTGGTCCCTAGACCTCGTGACAAGAATGTGATTGGAACAAAGTGGATATTCAAGAATAAGATGAATGAAGAAGGTACAGTGGTAAGAAACAAAGAAAGACTGGTATGTAAAGGATATGCACAGAGAGAAGGAATAGACTACACTGATACATTTTCCCCTGTGAGTAGACTGGAAGCTATCAAGTTGTTTCTGGCCCATGCAACATTCAAGAACTTTAAAGTATATCAAATGGATGTCAAGTCAGCTTTTCTGAACGGTGACTTGAAGGAAGAAGTTTACATAGAATAGCCAGAAGGATTTAATCTATCAGACAAACAAGACATGGTATGCAGACTAAAGAAAGCACTTTATGGACTTAAACGGGCCCCAAGAGCATGGTATAAGAGACTTGATGGTTACTTAACAAAGATAGGATTTAGAAAAGGAGTAGCAGATTGTAACTTATTCATAAGAGAGACAGATGAAGGATTACTACTTGTTGCTATTTTTGTTGATGACATTATCTTTGGAGGTAATGACAAGCTTAGTGCAGAATTTGCCAAAGAAATGCAAAGTGAGTTTGAAATGAGCATGATTGGACCTATCAAATATTTTTTGGGATTGAATGTAAAAAAAATAGACAAAGGCATATTCATAAATTAGTCTAAGTATGTGAAGGAGATATTGAAAACTTTCAAAATGGAAGACTACAAACCAGTAAGCACCCCCATGATAATAGGAAGAAAGCTTTCTAAA
Organism: Thuja plicata; assembly: GCA_018584345.1. Classification (NCBI taxonomy): domain Eukaryota; kingdom Viridiplantae; phylum Streptophyta; class Pinopsida; order Cupressales; family Cupressaceae; genus Thuja; species Thuja plicata. Next base: position 508,261 of record MU225170.1, on the reverse strand, counting down.
GATGATGATTCCACAGTAGTTGACAAGACACTATACAATTCTATGATTGGAAAACTCATATATCTTACTCAATCTAGACCAGATATTTCCAATGCAGTTGGCATTGTTTGAAGATTTGCAGCTGAACCTAAACAAAATCACCTAATGGAAATAAAAAGAATATTCAGATACTTAAAGGGGACTATAGAATATGGTTTATGGTATCCTAACTTAGATAATATACAACTTCATGTGTATACAGATGTAGATTGGGCAGGTTGTGTTGATGACAGGAAGAGTACCTCAGCAAGAGTAGTATTTCTTGGAGACGGGTTGGTTACTTGGACAAGCAAGAAGTAGAACTATATCTCTCAGTCGACAGCAGAAGCTAAGTATGTTGCAGCAGCACAGAATTGTTCAACAATGGTTTGGATCAAATAGATGATTAAAGACTTTGGTATTCAGATTGATTATCCTATTTTTATTCATTGTGATAACACTAGAACTATCAATATGTCAAAGAATCATGTGATGCACACAAAAAAAACCACATAGAGATCGAATATCACTTTCTAAGAGAAAAATTTGCAGACAAAGAAGTAAATTTGGATTATGTGAGCACTAAAGAACAGTTAGTGGATATTTTTACAAAGCCTTTATCAAAAGATACTTTTGAGTATCTCAGGGAGAAGCTGGGATTAATTCCCTTTCCTGAGTCTAATTAGAATTTGCAGCAAAGAACATCAGTCCTTGGTGACTAATGAATGGTTGACTACTCTACTTCTGGAGTAGTACCTATGCTTATTTGTGTTTGGCATCCTTTTCCATTGATGTCAAAGGGGGAGTATATAGTAAGGGGGAGCATATACTCTGGGGGAGTATATAGTCTTGAAAATAAAAAACATAGTCAGAGGAGCTACAATAGTAAAGAGGAACCCTTGATGAGGATATTGAGAAGATTGTAAAAGAAAGGAATCACTTTTGATTTATAGTTTTTTTAATCATATGTTTCCATCAATGTCAAAGGGGGAGATTGTTGGAGATTTTCTTCTGAGAAAATTGTTGATTGTATGTTTGTCATTGATGACAACATATAATATATAGCAGTGTCCTATATTCAATTATCAGTACATATGTTTTGGGGCCATACATGTTTATTTTGATGGTGTAGACATGTTTTTCTTGCTATGTGCATTCACGCAGATTTAGATATGTAGTTTCAGTGGAGTTATGTTAATCTGTCTTGGCAGTTACAGTTTCTAAAGATCATTTGTTAGAGATTCAACATACTTATATTGTTTCTTGAGTTGCGACTATCTTTGGGATATGTGTGTTTGTATTCATGCTTAGTTATGAGTTAATTATTATTATCCAAAGGCACTAAACATGTTCTAACTGAAGCATGATGATTGAGTCAATTCGGTAGAGCCAACTATGTGATGTGATGTGTCTATTCATTTTGAGTTGCGCGCTCCTAATTTTGATTGCTTGCTTAGTTAAGCCGACAAGGAAGTTAATGGAGAGTCACCTACACCCGACTTGACCATACCCTTTATGAAGATACATATAAAAGTTCATTTGTGATCACTATGTGTGAATGATAAGAAAAGAGAAAGAAAAAGAACAGAGCAGTTTATTGGTTAGTATGGAACAGTAAAGAGTCATCATTCATTAGTTGAGGATCTATGTGAAGAAGCAGGAAGAGACTACAACTCATTGGAACTGATCAAGATAGCAAGTCTACTCAAACAGTTCATTTATCAAATATAGTGTATATCTTTTCTACTGAAGGTTGCAGCCTTCATCATTTTATCATTGAGATTTTTGGATAGTGAGTCCTCACCCATAACAGGGTTATTTGTAAAAGACTCCTAACAGGGTCTGACCCTTAACCAAGTCATTGTACTTATTGCATTTTAAAGATCAACTCCTAACAAGGTTGTAAGATCTTCTAATAGGGATTATTATACTCAAGTACAGTTCTTTGTGGGTGCTAATTCCCACTGGTCTTTTTACCTATTTGGTTTCCCCATAACCAAAATTGTTGTGTTCTATCTTGTGTTATCTAAATGTGTTAATACTTAATGTTATTATGTTATTAAAAAGAGAAAAGAATTAAACTAGTTGATAACTGATTCACCCCTCCCCCTCTCAATTATCCCTTGGGACTATTCCAACAATATATACATATATATGTATGATGTTATTGTTTTCATTGCATGCTTGTTGTTGTTGTGTATATGGAGTTTCCTAATATTAACATTTCTAGCAAGCTCGAAATCGTAAATAGGGTATATGCTTCAACTAGATTATTTGTCCCATTGAGTAAAGAAATACATTTAAATGCTAAAACTATACCCCTATGATTGCGAAGACACATACCACATCTAAACTTGCCAGGGTTTCCTCATGCTGAGCCATCAAAATTTAGCTGTAAAGAATGATTATCAGGAGGAATCCATCTAACTTTTGAATGATCTCCCTTCTATTTTCTGATATTTGGGATCATAAATGGAGGGGTGTGAATCAGATTCAATGACTTAAGAAAATTAGGATCCCAATTTGTGAAGTTGTAATTGCAAATTTTATCTTTAACATGGGAATTAACCATCTCTGAAATGGATTGCTCTAGTTTTTTTATAACAACTTCCACTGGTGAAGCATAATTTCTAAATATTCTCTTGTTACATTCCCACTAGATATCCCCAAAAAAAATAGCTTGTGCATAGAGCCAAATACATGAGAAGAAAGATCTAGAATGAAGAATGGGCTATGATTTGAAAAATCACACAAATTATTCAGAAATAGCATGGAGATGTTCAATTTTCCCACCACTTGTTGCCAGCAAGTTTGAGCAAAGGGGCATAATAATAGTAAGTGATCAACATTTTCAATTTTTGCTTTATATAACACACACTGAAAAGGTTGGGAAATATTGAATTTATGAAGGCGGTCACTAGTCAGATTCCTTTTCCTAATTGCTAGCCAAGTGAAACATCATGCCTTTGGTAGAATCACTTTGTTTCAACATAGGATATATGTCGGTTGTTTAGTCATGTTTTTCTCCATTATAAAGAGGGCTTATACCCATCTTTAATACTATAATCACCATTTTATGATGAGGCTCAAACTACATGTTTTCCCTGGCCAATTCTTTCCTTTTTTTGCTTCTTTTGGAAGAACAAGAGCTTTATTTTATTTTTTGTTTTTTGCGGAAAGAAGGAGCTTTATTTGTTTGAGAAACACAAACACATGATCTTATTAATATTATAGATAAAATTACAAAAAATGTGGTGTTTTTTTTTTTCTACTAATTTTTTTATAACTAAATGTTTTCCATGACCAGTTCATTTTTTTTGTTAAGGTTGTCTATTTGGCGACCAACAAAAAGATCTACTAACTTGTCTCTACCTTTTAGTTTTAATGTTTTGTTGAACTTAGGCTATTTTTCCCAATAGTGTTGGGTCAGTATTTTTCACATGCCATTTTTTCTTTGTTTTGATGGTATTTTAATGACATGTATTTTAATATTTTCATGCATCAAGAAACTATTATTTGTTGTGATGGTATTCATATGACATGTATTTTAAATTTTCTATTCATTTAGAAACTAGCATCCTAGACAACTCCTATTGACGTGTCCCCACCAAAGTGTGAAAAATAAACATACATTAATTAAAGCTATAGATGAAGTACCAATAATATGATAGGTGATATTATATATTGTTTTATACACTATTTATTTCATTGAGACCGTGAGCTTGGAATTTGTAATGTATTTGTTGTTATTGGATCAATGCTCCCATATTGTTGAGGTTGTAGATGCATTGAATCACCACTGCCATTCTATTTTGATAGCGTGCTAGCTTTAATATCTTGTGAGGTTTGAGATGTGAAACATTGTTGCTTGATAATACATTTGACATTGAACATAGTTCCTTGGCATAGTAAACTATGCTAAGGAAGTATGTTATAAAATTTCAAGGCATGAAATTCTATAACTATACATATCTTTTATGAATATAAATGTACAATAGAACACCCACATGCCTTGGTTGTGATTGGTCTATGAAAGGTTTTGGTTTTCCTTTCCCAAGTGAGATGTCATCCTAAGATTCAAAAAGACCAAGGTAATAATAAGTCTTGAACATAAATTCATGATTGTGGATCCTCAAGTAGGAGTTGTGATGCACAGGAAGAACACTTATATGGGTTTACCCACATAAGGAAAATGGTTTCATTCATATTTATTTCAAGTGCTCTTGGGTACTTTCCTTTGCCTCTAGGCTTGGGCATCCTATAGGGGTTGAACCAAAATTACAAAGTCAATAAGGACACATAGAACAATAGGTTTGGGGAATTTTAGACTTATGTTCAATCCTTAGTAATGGTTCTTGTTACCATATTTTTCATGCCCATTCCAATTTGGTAACCTAATTACTAGATGAGTGAATACAATACCCTAGTTTTCATTATTAGATGATCTTGTTTAATTTGTGTTCATTTCATGAAAAGATACATGTAAAGGAAAATAAATTTCTGCATCTAAAGATTACGTGTATATATATGTCAAATAAATTGTATATACTATACAAGGAAAGGAACTGAAAGATAAAATCATTTGGGCTCACATAGGCTGTGAGAATAGCCAACTTTCAGAAGAATATGCAAGAGTACAGGCATACATAAGAGGATGAACATAAATAAAAAGGGTACCAGACATTGCCTGAAGTGATGAATTTTTTACCCGGGTATGAATCTAGTGTGCTCCTGTATGATCCAGAACCTGCAAAGAAAAGAGAGATGGCGGTTAAATCAAAAAGATCTGAGCAATGAATGACATCCTATTACTAATCCTCATCTATGATTATGCATGTGCATATTCAAGCCATACACTTTTGAAAGAAAAACCATGCTACAGGACATGTGCACTCAGAAGAATGTTGTAGAAAGGAAAGAAGATACCATGTTTTTCCTCATGAAATGATCATAAACTGGATAGGTTAGTTTAAAATGTAGAAATTTTATAAACACACAATTTTAATCCTAAAAAATCATATAACTAGAATTATCATAGGTCTGGGGCTCAGTGGCCCAAGTAGGTCTTCTACATAGGGAAATGATCATAAACAAGGAGTACCACATAGTGAATATCAACAGAAAAACAAATAAAGAGAGATAAAACACTTCACATAATGCCTTGAAGGTAATAAAAACAATGCCCTAGCTCTCAAATCTCATGGGTCATCAAGCATTCCAAATGCAAAGATGTAAACAATGCCAATATTAAATAGTGAGCTCATATACAATGTATGATGCCCTAGCTTGCAGCCCACGAGCCATCAAGACATTTCCTCATGAAATTATCATAACGGGGAGTACCACATAGTGAATATCAACAATAACAAAAATAAAGAGAGATCAAACACTTCACACAATGCCTTGAAGGTAATAGCAATGATGCCATAGCTCTCAAAGCTCGTGGGTCATCAAGCATTCCAAATGCAAAGATGTAAACAATGCTAGTATTAAATAGTGAGCTCATAAACAATGCACGATGCCCTAGATTGTAGCCCGTGAGACATCAAGACATTTCCTCCTGAAATGATCATAAACAGGGAGTACCACATAGTGAATATCAATAGCAAAACAAATAAAGAGAGATCAAACACTTCACACAATGCCTTGAAGGAAATAGCAACGATGCCCTTGCTCTCAAATCTTATGGGTCGTCAAGCATTCCAAATGTAAAGATGTAAACGATTCCAGTATTAAAATTCATATTGCGCCATTAAATAAAAAAATTCCATCAAAATGAAATTGAGTACGTTAATGAGAAGACAAAGCTCAAATGCCTACCTCAAGTCATGGCTGCCATATGATTGGTTGATGCTCTATTTTTTATATACATACATACATATATATGTGTGTGTGTGTGTGTGTGTGTACATATATATGTATACACATATATTTATACATATATAGATATATACATACATATATATATATATATACATATATACATACATATATATACATATATATGTATGATGTTATTGTTGTCAATGCATGCTTGTTGATGTTTTGTATATGGATTTTCCTAATACTAACATTTATAGCAAGCTCAAAATCATAAACATGGCATATGCTTCAACTAGATTATTTGTCCCATCGGGTAAATAAATAAATTTAAATGCTAAAACTATACCGCTATGATTGCGAAGACACATACCAAATCCAAACTTGTCAGGGTTTCTCATGCAGAGCCATCAAAATTTAACTTTAAAGAATGATTATCAAGAGGAATCCATCTAAATTTTGAATGATCTCCCTTCTATTTTCTTCTATTTGGGATCATAAATGGAGGGGTGTGAATTAGATTCAATGACTTAATAAAATTAGGATCCCAATTTGTGAAGTTGTAATTGCAAATTTTATCTTTAACATGCGAATTAACCACCTCTAAAATGGATTGCTCTATTTTTTTTATAACAACTTCCACTAGTGAAGCATAATTTCTAAAGATTCTCTTGTTACGTTCACACTAGATATCCCAAACAATCATATCTTATGCATAGAGCCAAATACATGAGAAGAAAGATCTAGAATGAAGAATGGGCTATGATTGGAAAAATCTGACAAATTGTTCAGAAATAGCATGGAGATGTTCAATTTGCCCACAACATGTTGCCAGCAAGTTTAAGCAAAGGGGCATAATAATAGTAAGTGATCAACATTTTCAAATTTTTCCTGATATAACACACACTGAAAAGGTTGGGAAATATTGAATTTATGAAGGTGGTCACTAGTCAGGTTCCTTTTCCTAGTTGCTAGCCAAGTGAAACATCATGCCTTTGATATAATCACTTTGTTCCAACATAGGATATATGCCGGTTGTTTAGTCATGTTTTTCTCCATTAGAAAGAGGGCCTTATACCCATATTTAATACTATAATCACCATTTTATGATGGGGCCCAAACTACATGTTTTCCCTAGCCAATTCTTTTCATTTTTTTGCTTATTTTGGAAGAACAAGAGTTTTATTTTGTTTTTTGTTTTTTTGGGGAAAGAAGGAGCTTTATTTGTTTGACAAACACAAACACATGATCTTATTAATATTATAGATAAAATTACAAAAAAATGTGGTTTTTCTATTATTCTACTGATTTTTTTATAACTAAATGTTTTCCATGACCAGTTCATTTTTTTTGTTAAGGCTGTCTATTTGGTGACTGACAAATAGATCTACTAACTTGTCTCTGACTTTTAGTTTTAACGTGTTGCTGAACTTGGGCTATTTTTCCTCTATTTTTTCCAATAGTGTTGGGTCAAGATTTTTCACATTCCATTTTGTCTTGTTTTGATGGTATTTTAATGACATGTATTTTAATATTTTCATGCATTAATAAACTATTATTTGTTGTGATGGTATTCATATGACATATATTTTAAATTTTCTATGCATTTAGAAACTAGCATCCCAGACAACTCCTACTCAGGTTCCCCCCCCAAAGTGTGCAAAAGAAACATACATTAATAAAAACTATAGATGAAGTACCAATAATATGATAGGTTATACTATATATTGTTTTATACACTATTTATTTCATTGAGACCATGAGCTTGGCATTTGTAATGTATTTGTTGTTATTGGATGAATTTTGCCATGTTATTGAGGTTGTAGATGCATTGAATCACCACTTCCATTCTATTTTGATAGATGCTAGCTTGAAGATCTTGTGAGGTTCGAGATGTGAAACATTGTTTCTTGATAACACATTTGACATTGAACATAGTTCCTTAGCATAGTAAACTATGCTAAGGAACTATGTTACAAAATTTCAAGCCATGAAATTTTATAACTGTACATGTATTTTATGAGTATAATTGTACAACAAAAGAACACCCACATGCCTTGATTGTGATTGGTCTATGAAAGGTTTTGGTTTGCCTTTCCTAATTGAGATGTCATCCTAAGATTCAAAAAGACCAAGGTAATAATAAGTCTTGAACATAAAATCATGATTGTGGATCCTCCAGTAGGAGTTGTGATGCAAAGGAAGAACACTTATATGGGTTTACTCACATAAGGACAATGGTTTCATTCATCCTTCTTTCAAGTGCTCTTGGGTACTTTCCTTTGCCTCTAGGATTGGGCTTCCTATAGGGGTTGAACCAAAATTACAAAGGCAATAAGGACACATATAACAATAGGCTTGGGGACTTTTAGACTTATGTTTAATCCAAATTAATGGTTCTTGTTACCATATTTTTCATGCCCATTCCAATTTGGTAACCTAATTACTAGATGAGTGACTACAATACCCTAGTTTTCATTATTAGATGATCTTGTTTAATTTGTGTTCATTTCATGAAAAGAGACATGTAAGGGAAAAGAAATTTCTGCATCTAAATATTAGATGTATATATATGCCGAATAACTTGTATATATTATACAAGGAAAGGAACTGAAAGATAAAATCATCTGGGCTCACACAGGTCATGAGCATAGCCAACTTTCAAAAGAATATGCAAGCGTACAGGCATACATAAGAGGATGAACATAAATAATAAGGGTACCAGACATTGCTTGAAGTGATGAATTTTTGACCCGGGTATGAATCCAGTGTTCTCCTGTGTGATCCAGAACCTACAAAGAAAAGAGAGATGGGGGTTAGATCAAAAAGATCTAAGAAATGAATGGCATCCTATTACTGATCCTCATTTACAATTATGCATGTGCATAGTCAATCCATACACTTCTAAAAGAAAAACCATGCTACAAGACATGTGCACTCAAAAGAATGTTGCAGAGAGGAAAGAAGATACCATGTTTTTCCTCATGAAATGATCATAAACTGGATAGGTTAGTTTAAAATGGAGAAAGTATACAAACACACCAATTTAATCCCAAAACATCATATAACTAGAATTATCATAGATCTGGGGCTCAATTTCCCAAGTAGGTCTTCTACATAGGGAAATGATCATAAACGGGGAGTACCACATAGTGAATATCAATAGAAAAACAAATAAAGAGAGATCAAACACTTCACACAATGCCTTGAAGGTAATAGCAACCATGCCCTAGCTCTCAAAGCTCGCGAGTCATCAAGAATTCCAAATGCAAAGATGTAAACAATGCTAGTATTAAATAGTGAGCTCATATACAATGTGTGATGCCCTAGCTTGTAGACCATGAGTCATCAAGACATTTCCTCGTGAAATGATCATAAACAGGGAGTACCACATAGTGAATATCAACACAAAAACAAATAAAGAGAGATCAAACACTTCACACAATGCCTTGAAGGTAATAGCAATGATGCCCTAGCTCTCAAATCTCATGGCTCATCAAGAATTCCAAATGTAAAGATGTAAACCATGCCAGTATTAAACAGTAAGCTCATAAACAATGCATAATGGCCTAGCTTGCAGCCCGTGAGACATCAAGATATTTCCTCATGAAATGATCATAAACGAGGAGTACCACATAGTGAATATCAACACCAAAACAAATAAAGAGAGATCAAAAACTTCACACAATGCCTTGAAGGTAATAGCAATAATGCCCTTTCTCTCAAAGCTCGTAGGTCATCAAGCATTCCAAATGCAAAGATGTAAACAATGCCAGTATTAACATTCATATTGTGCCATTAAATCAAAAAATTTCATCAAAATGAAATTGAGTACATTAATGAGAAGACAAAGCTCAAATGCCTACCTCAAGTCATGGCTGCCATATTCCAAGTGACAAATTGAGCTTGAGCTTCACAATAGAAGATCCCTTGTCGCGCACGTAGCTCGATCACAAAAATTAGAAATGAGCCTTTCTTTTTCTTTTTCTTTTTGTTTATAATCATGGGGGTGTCACAATTACAACAGTATCATCGCTATTGCGACAGCATCATGGGCATTTGGAAAAAACATGAAAATCAGACACAAATGGTAGTTTTGTCACAAATTGGCATTTAAATTCAACCCCAAATGTTTTAGTGACCTCGGTAAATAATGCCTCAGAGATCGTGCTTATCAATGTTTTTCTTGCAACCATATGGAAAGAAAATAATTTCTTTTCTTCCTCAATAGCATTTCCTAATTCATATTCTACCTTGATTGGTTCATCCCTCTTTTTAATCATCTCAGAATCACCTCAAATGGTTAATCTTTCTCTTAGAGGACCACAAGCTCTGATACCAATTGTTAGGAATAATACAACTAAGAGGAGGGGTGAAATAGTTATATGCCAAATATTTAAACATTAAACTTTAAACCAATTACTTAATGCAAGTCTAAACACTTCAATAAAAACACCATAACAAAAGTATTTTGTTGTCGAGGAAAACCCTGATAAGGGAAAAACCCCGGTGGTAATTACCACCCACAAATAATGCACTAGAAATATTGTATCCCAAAAAGGAGATCTAGCCATGTTAGGAGTTTATTATTACATCTAGTATAAGTCCATGTTAAAGGACTGACCCTATTAGGAGTCTTCTCAACCCTATTAGGCATTGAATGAAATGATGAGCTCACTACCCTGAGCACACTACGCAAAGTGAAGGTTAAATCCACCTTCTGGACTCACTTCCCAAAGAGAAGTATAAGAGTATACTTATAACAGTGAACTAACTGATAGCAACTTTCATTTCCTATACAATTCCAATCAAGTGCATTAAAAACATAATCACTTCTCTACATCCAGAAAAACTCTCATCCACATACTCATAACATCCAGTGCATCTATTCCATGCATTTACACATCAAGATACTTATTTCCTTTATACAAGTTACAATAAACAATTAGGTCAACATGTTAAGACTTCCCCATGCATAAACAATTACATAGATCCTTGCTAAGATGCACACGATACCTTACACAAGTATTAAAAAACATAAATCATCAGTTACGTGCCAAGATCCATAATTCATGCTCGCCAACCTTTAAGCACATTACATCTTTGTAGTCAGCCCCAAATAGGTCTTTGCTAGCCCACACGCCTTAGCACATGTCATGAGGAATCTAGGGACCCAAGAATCACAAATAATTTTCTCTCATGTATATTTTATCATTCCTTAAGCTCACATATCATAACTCATGCTCACATCCAAGTTATCCCAAAAACTCAGAGACCTTCTCTATCATAATCCTTTGTCACTGCATTGCAACCAGTCTTCACCAAAATAGCTATAACTCATGCAAACATTAATATCAAATCCAATATAGTCGTGATACTTTGAAAGGTGACCTTGAAGAAAAGAATATCCATAACATGAGGAGCCTTGAGGATGACCTCCGTGAGAGAGAGGTCAATGTCAAAAGGGTGGCTACTATTTCCTTCCTTCAAATAGCCAAAAATAAAGCAGAGAACAACTATAATATGGATAAGTGGATTCAGGATGATATTAAGGAGATCAAAGATAATTATAAGAACCTGGAAGATAGAAATGCTCTGTTGGAGGAAATTATTGACAAAATGCGCAATGATGCTACCATGTACCAAAAGGGGAAAGATGTTTTCAATAAGGTTAACAATATGGACACCAAGATCAGCACCATGGTGGACAATAAGCTCAAAAAAATTAATGACAAGGTTAACAACAACAAGGTTCTTATCAAAAGACTTACTACTGTTATAAAAATGGGTATGAAAAACTCTCTCATGGATAATCTAAAATCTTTATATACCCTTTTGGAAGGTAATGACGATGATAAGGCAAGGCAGGAGGATGATAGCCCTCAGGAAATTCATATTTCAAGCCCTGGCACTAGGACTTGCTCCAGCACTAAAAATAAAGCCGAAGTCCAGACCAAAGATATCATTAAGTTGTGGGACTTGATCCAGAGCATGGAGTTGTAGATGGTTGAAGTTTAGATGTTGGAGGATCAGATGGAAGCTATTTAGCTTCAGTGCTGGAATGTTTTGGATTGCTGGAAGTTTTTTGTTACCTGTCTGTTGGAAGCTTTTTGTAGTTAGTTGTTTTGATGTTTTTTAATGTTATATTCTATTTAATCTATGGTTTAGCCCTCTTTTGCTCTTCTGTCATATGTGACAGTTCGATGTTACCTTTGTTCTTTATTCTCTATCATTTTGGTGTTATATAAAGGGTTTCGGGGCCCCTTCAAAACTTGTTGCTACCTTAATCAAAAACAATATCAAATCCAGGGACATTAGACATAAATTATACACTCATCCCTCTACATATATTTGTTCTCACATTCTCTCACATGTTGTACACTATTTGTACACATCTGTCAATCTTGCATGTTCTTGTGATAACAGGTCTTTCAAAAAATTCTAATTCATCCAACTGAAACATATGTTGACATCAATGACAAAACATGAATGTCAACATCTCAAAGAGAAACAATTCCAACACATTGATGATGGACTCTTGCAAAAGGGTACCATTAAACACTATACCCCTTCACCTAATAATGAGAAACCTAATTTTTGGATAAAAAATAAAGGATTTATAAATGATAAAGTGAATGATGCTAAAAATGTTCAAAATATCCAAGTAGCTAATCAAGGAAAACAAAATAGTCATAATAACTAGAACAAATAAAATCAAAATAATTCATCACAGTACAAACAATCACAACAATAACCAAATCACAATCAGTCCTATTTTCTACCACATAATAACAACAACAACAATTCCATCATGCGTCAATGGTTACAATACACATCACTTGTGGAACCTATCGATGTCATCTTTTGAAAAAAAATTGATCAAAACCTGATGGTGTTTCCAAACACTAGACCATATGAAGAGAATCAACCCAAACCCACTTGGTGTAAGGAATTTGAATATTGTGAATGTGATCGCATCAAGGGTCATGATACCTAGAAATATATGAAGTTGAATAACTTTTTCCAAGACCTTATTTACGATAGAAATATTGAAGTTGATGGACAAACCTCGTCATCATCAAATTCTCAACTCAATATTTATAACACTCATTCTCCTAAGCATCATCAGAACAATGCCTCATCATTGAAGGTCATGCCATATGAATACCCCACCAACAACATCATGGGTTTTGACTCATTGTGTGCAAATGTTGAAGAAAATGATATCTTTGGCTTTGATTTTCTGTAAAGACTTTCCAATCCATGAAATGATCTTACCTCACTGAAATTCTTAGGTGTAGGACAAATAATTATAGCATCAAATTTCTCAGGATTCATTTTCAAACCATCAACTAAAATCACAAAACCTATATACACAATTTCTTCTTTCATGAAGGAACACTTTTTCAAATTTATCAGCAAATTTTCCTCTCAATCTGTGCAACACTTGTCTTATATGCATCAAATAATCTTCTCTAGTCTTACTGAATATCATAATATCATCCAAGTATACAATCACAAATTTATTGAATAATTTCTTCAAAACTTCATTCATCAACCTCATAAATGTACTCGGTGCATTATTTAAACCAAAAGGCATAACCAACCACTCATACAAACTTTATTTTGTCTTGAAGGTAGTTTTCCATTCATCACCTTCTCTAATTATGATATGATGATATTCACTCTTCAAATAAATTTTGGTAAAATATTTTGCTCCACTCAAACAATCCATTATATCATCCATCCTCGGTATAGAAAGCCTATACTTAAATTTTATCTTGTTTATTTCTCTTGAATCATTACACATTCACCATTCTCCATTCTTCTTAGGTGCTAACAATGTTGGTACTATACATGGACTCAAAATTTCTCTTATCAAACTCTTGTTCAACAACTCATGAACTTGTCGGTTGAGTTCCTCATTCTTAGTTGGTGTCAATCAGTGTGGTGCCTTATTTGGAAAACTAGCTCCAAGAATTAGATCCATACAGTGACTAATAACTCTCATCAGTGGCAAACAATCAGGTACATTATCTAAAATTATCTCCTTGTACTCAGTAATAAATTTCTCAACCTTTGTAGGAACTTCATCTTCTGTATTCTCTCTCAGTTTGTTAGGAATCAAAGCATAACAAATATTATTCCTCTTTAAATCCTTAACAAACTATCTACCTTCCATCAAACAAACTTTCACAGATGTACGTATCTCATCAACTAATTCTTCAACCAAAGGTAACAATTTTTTCTTCTTAACATTAACCCAATTAGTATATCTATTAACTCTTCCATCATGTATATCATGTCTATCATATTTACAAGGTCTACCCAAAAAAGTATGTCAGCAATCCACTGGCATAATATCACACAACATTTTATCATAATACCTTCCAATTTTCAGATTCACAAAACATTGTTCACTCACCATTAATGTATGCTAATCCTTGATCCATGAAATTTTATAGGGCTTTGGGTGTTGCATTCTTTCCAACTGAAACTTTGTGACCATCTCTTCAGATGCCAGATTCTCTGACTATCAACAATTACTTTCCAAACTTTGTCTGCAACCCTACATCTGGTCTTGAACAAGATTTTCCTTGCAGGATCTTTCTTATCTTTCTCACTCTATAGCATCCTTATGTTCATTATATTTCCTTCCTTCTCAAGTTCATTTGGTGACTCTTCTTACACCAAAGCATTTCTACTACTACTGACTTTCTTTCTTTAATGTGTACACTCAACGGATCTATGCCCTTCTTCACCAAAATTGTAACAATTTCCTTGGAACCCTCTTTTGTTATATCCACCTGGGGATTAGTTTCCTCTTCCTTGGTGTGAACTTCCACCTTTCCATTCGGTCTTTCCTTTGTCTTGATATGTGTCTGAATTTGTCTTTTCTAGTTCTTACCTATTGTTTTCAACATGATATTTCCCTCTTCTTCTTTTCCTTTGTTCATATCTTTTATTCAATTTCTCATCAACTTTTAGGGAAAAATGGTAATGCCTCTACAATGCTCTCCATATTTACCAAGCTGATCTCATCTTGTATATAACTTATTAATCCATTCAGATACCTTTCTATTCTTTCCACCGCATCTTCAACATGTCCAGATCTAATGTCTAATCTATAAAATTCCTCGGTGTAATCTTTTACCAAACTATCTTTCTGCTTCAAACTTTTCATTCTCCTAACTAGGTTAATCTAGTAATCATAAGGTAGAAACTTCCCTTTCAATTTGTTTATCATCTTATCCCATACCTTGATCTTTTCTTTACCCTTCTTCTTTTGATCCAATTGCAAATGCTCCCACCAAAAATATGCATGACCTTTCAACTTTGTACTTGCAATATTTACTTTCTTCTCCTCTGATACATTTTCATACTTAAAGTATTTCTCCATCTCAGTTATCTAGTCTATCAATTCATCATAATCCATCTTTCCACTATACGTAGGAGTATTAAACTGAGGTTTGGACTTCAAAATTTTCAAAGCTCACAGAAATCTTTTTTCTTCCTGATCCATCATAGGTGCAGGTGCAGCTTCTCCTTGCACTTCTTCAATTTCATCATCACTAACATCCTCAAGATGTCTTCCTCTACCCTAGGATATCTCAATAGCTTCTAATCTTGTAAAAATGTGTCTAAGCATATTAGCTAGACCTGGATCTACATTTCCTCTCCCATAAACCATCTTCAAACCCTCTGCAATTGTAGGTCAGAACGCAATCTTCTACCCCACAACAATATCAACCAACTTGAGTTAGGGCTTACAAGAAGGAACCTAGAGCTCACCTTCACTCTGATACCACTTGACACAAGGAGGGTTGGGACAGTAGGGGTCCAAGGCACTCCCAGCTATCCAAACCTCCTCATAGAACAACTCCAAAACAACAACACAAAAAGGTCAAGAAGAAACAACAGAAATTTATATTATTTCATCAAACTTATTACATGTCAGGTTGTAAGGCCTTCCCAGTTTCTTCCATATACATTTAGATGTTTATAGAATAATCTTCATACATGCAAGGTCACAGACCTGTGATCTGAATCTGCTAACACTAATCTTCTATATCCCAATTCTTGATGCCTAATCTAACAATAGAAAACAAAATATATACAAGAGTCCACCAAAGAGGTCGGCACTTAGATCCTAAAGATCCAATATAGGAAATAGAAAAGACCCATATTTAGGTCTGTACACATCCCAATGAGAGATCCCAACATTAATTATGCTACAAAAATTAAATGTAGAAGTCAGCCAGAAGATCCAACCTTAAAATACACGACTCGTTAAGAAAGCCAGTTGAGCACAAAGACCAATCAGTGAAAACCCACCGAGTAGCTACACAACTATCGAGACCCATCGGTAAAGCAACCCAGAAATAAGTAATCGATCCCGAGTAGAGAACAAACATGTCTTCAACTGAGAGAACCAAAAGCAGTTACCAAGCACTTTACCGAGGAGCCTCCAACAAGATACTAAACCAAACAAATATATTTTTTTTTGATCAGGATTGCCAAAGAACTGAAGATTCTCCTGCATTAACATCATTTAGTTATTCACTAGAAAATCACTAGTCTACTTGTCTTTAGTGACTCTCAGTTGGTTATTGGGAAATTTAACGATGAATATCAGACAAAGGATGATAAAATGCTCCCCTATTGCAAACTGGTTGTGGATCTAAAACAACATTTCATAGAGAACATATTCCAACAGATCCCTGGAAAGAAAAATAAAGTTGCGGACACCATGGCCACCATTGGGTCATTGATATCTATGCCAGAACATAGTCACATATGTGATTTTATTATTGAGAACCTTATGGTCCTTTCCTATGACATGATATAATCTGAAATGGTGTGTGATATTGTTGGTCCTAATTATCCTTGGTACCAAGATATTTAATCCTACCTCCATGATAAGATCGTTCCCCTTCACCTAACACCTAACCAATGCAAGACCTTCATTCATCGTAATTCCTGATAAACTATCCTTGGTGATACCCTCTTCCAAAAATACTTTGATGGAACCCTCCTTAGGTATCTAGATTTAGAAGAAGCTAAAAAAACATTATAAGAGGTTCATCAAGGAATCTATGGGGCTCACTCCAATGGACTCATTCTTGCAAAGAAGCATTTACATGCAAGTTACTATTTGCCAACCATGGAGCAGGATGCCTATCACTATGTGAATAAATGTTTACCTTTCCAACAACATGGAAATTTAATACATGCACCATCCCAATCTCTTCATCCCGCCATGACACCTTGGCCTTTCTCCCACTGGGGACTTGACCTGGTTGGCCATATATTTCCAAATTCCTCCAATGACCAAAAATACATTGTTTCTGCCACTAAGTATGTCACTAAATGGGTAGAAGTCATTGCCCTTACTTACACCATTGGAAAATAGATTTCAAAGTTCATCCTGAACTACATCATATTTTGTTAGGGCATTCCTCAAGACATTATCAATGAAAATGAGACCCCTTTCAAAAGAAAGGATGTCACAGAGCTATGTAAGAAGTTTGGAATTATGCAACACTATTCCTAAATTTACTTCCCACAAGGAAATAGTCAATTAGAGGCTTCGAATAAAACCATCCTGAAGATCCTCAAAAAGATAGTCGATGATGATGGCTTTGATTAAAACCTTTAGTTGAATCTCACCCTCTTAGCCTATCGCACTCCCATAGGAGCCACTCATTTTTTCCTTGTCTACGGTAATGTGGTTGTTCTCCCCATTGAGATCATGATTCCTTTTCTTTGAATCTTCATGAAATATATGCTATCCGATGAAGACTATCAATTTTCTCACTTGCAAGAGCTTGAGATTCATGATGAAGGTCGCTTTAATGCACTAAACTACCTCCATGTGTATAACAATCACCTGCACCTATAGTTCAATAAGAATATCAAACCCCATGAGTTTTAAGTTGGTTATCTTTTCCTATAACACAACATGAAGAACCTCTAGAGTTGTGAGAAGAAAAGAAAATTTGAGCCTAATTGGTTGGGGCATTTTATCGTCACACCTAAGTTTAGATCTAGAGCTTATCAAATTGCAACACCAGAGGGAGATGCTATCCCTAATCATGTCAAAGGATTAAATATAAAATGCTTCTATGCATAGTGTATCAGGGAGTCCCTCATGTTAAATTATAAAATACCAAAAAAATAAAAATGTAGAAAATTACAAAAAAAAAAAAAAATTAAAAAAAAAAGTTAAGAGAAAATAAGTGTCCTGTCATGAGAAATTGGAAATCAAGCGATCTGGACCAGTACCATGGTGAAAACCTATCTCAGGTGCCATGTGTAGAAAACTCAGATCCATTATCTATCAGGTTCTCCATCCCTTGATTCACTCTATCCCATATCTATGTAGAGATCCTATCAAGTTCCATTTCATTGCAATGTTCTATAGATCACCTCATACACCCCTACAAACCTCTAACCCCTTCACAAATAGGCATTATTCATGATCACAATAAGGATCCAAAATCATTTTCATATCATTCCAACACATTGATCTTAACCTTATTAAACTGAGCTTTACCCTGTTACATTGAGCTTATCACAGACACTTTGACCGCATGAGTTTTTAACCAAATCATTTTTGAGATTGAGTTTCCTAGCTAATTTTTCTTTTCCCAGCTATTGCTAGTGAATACCCATTTTGAATTCAATCATTCTCTACCCCTAAGGATGCTTCCTTCCTAGGTTGGCCTATCAATCCTACATCACACAATCTTGTTCCTGAAAAAAACTGTGGATAGAATGACCGCTTGGTCATGAGGCCTTTTGGTTGATTTTATCTTTGTGTTTCAATAGAGCCTACTCACAATTGCCTTTATCTTTAATATATTTTTGTATCTTGAAGAGTGTATATTGGTATACATGTCATTTGTAGAATAATATACTTGTGGGTACTTCAGAGCATTTTTGTTGGTCACGTAGTTATGGTTATGCATGCCTCACTAGGGTCAGGGTCTCGTGCAATTCCACCAAGTCCCATAAATGGCTTGGGTGTATTATTCCTCCTTGTGAGTGTCACTGCATTAGTTCCACAATGGTTTTTTATCTACATCTATGTTCCTAAAACTACTTTGTCTATCTAATATTTTGGTCCATGCAAAGGAGCCATGCCATCCACGTTGTCTAGTATGTGATGCATACCTCCTTTTTCAAAATCAAACTATGGTGCTCTCTCCAACATTAACTTGATATAATCCCCAATATTCCCCCTTTACATTTTATTAAGTTGCATTTTTTAGTTTTGTTTTGCATTTTGCATTGTGAGACTCCTATTTATTTACTATCATCTGCATCTCAGCTAGCTAAATAACCCTCCTAGCTATGTTGATACACACAAAAACATGTCTCATTTTAGAGGTCTTAATTTCATTCATTGCATGGTTATCTTTCACTGATTATATTTTCATCCTCATTGCATTGTTAATCACATTAGGTTTCATATCATATTTAGTTGGATTAAGTTGCGTTGCTTCATTGCATTAGGTTGTATCTCATCTTTAGTTGCATTTAGTTCCATTATTAAGTGCGTTAGATTGAATTATATATGTTAGGTTCATTTAAATCATACATCCCATTGCATGTGATTAGATTCATTACATTTAGATAATTGCACATCACATCAATTCATTTCATTATCTCATTATTATACATTTCATTACATTTAGTTGTGTTAAATACATTAGTTACATTATTTAACTAGTTGCACATTGTATCAAGTTATGTTATTATCTCTTTAGGTTCATTTTATATTCATTTATCACTTAATATCATTATTTATTATCATCTGTTACATCAAATACATTCACATATTGTTATTATCCACATAATATTATTTATTAGATCCATTTGCATTTATTATCTATCCATTTCATTAATCATTAAATATCTATCATAGTCACATCCATATATATACATCATATGTCTATATGCATAACATCGCATCATCGTAAATGCAATATCCATACATCATAATCATCCATTTTACATATACACTATCATATACATATCTGTAATCCATGCTCACCTACATCATCCTCATTAGAAATGTCATCATAATCATATCATGTAGTATAAATCAAATCACACATCTTGCATCACAAATGCCAGTACCATCATCATATGCATAATAAAAATCATAAATAAACATTTATGCATCAATAATCATAATCACACACATCACATAGAATAATATGCATCATAATATAGCTCATAAAAGAATAAATATTCCATCAAAGAGTCCACAAAAGTGTCACCATGTTGAATCATATCAACGTCCATCAAATAATACATCCAAAAAATCATACATCATAAAAGCACCTAAGTGCCTCTATACATCTGACCTCATATGTCCAAAAAAATCAAAAAGTGTATCAATGTCTCTGAGGGGATCTCATCCAGTTGGCTAGGATGGACCTCCCTCTCCTCCCTCATCATGTATGGGTGCCTTTGGTGTCATACATACTAAACCCTATGATTCCTTGCTTTTGGTCTGTGAGGTAGTCCTCTCTGAGTAGGGTGGTTGCCTTTGGTCCTCTAGCATAGCCAGGTGGTAGATTCCCATGTAATACATTGCCTCTCTCCCTGCTCTCCCTACCTCTCTTTGGGAAGCCATAGCATTGAACAAAACTATGATACCCCTGGGAGAGTAGCTTCCTACTGAGTGATCTTTTTCCTTCTCTGTATGTCTCGGCCCTCCTTTTCCAAGTGTCCCTCTCTAGGGTCATGGCCTCTAGCTACCAATGCAAATAATCCACCTCATCTCCCCCAAACTCCATGATCATAATGGTATCATCACCTTGGGCGATCACATGTGTCCACTCTCCTCTTTAAGTTTGCAAGGGGTGTCTCGAGACTAGCACTACGTGTTTTATCTTCTATGAAAATACCTTATACCCTGGAAACCTATTTTTGGAGTTCATCCCTCTCAGATTGAGTAGTGTCATGGTCGCTTCTCTCGGTCTCTAGGTCTCGATGTACCCTTTGAAGGTCAACTTGGATCTTGTCTCTGTACCTACTCACCACATCCTGTCAACACTAAAGAGAATCATAAACTACCCATGTCACCATCCCTGGTGGTAGATGTGTTTCTTTTGCTAGGGATACTAGTACCTATATTGTGGGGACCTGTCCTTGTGGCACCTACATGGGTGGGGCTTGTCCTTTTACCTGGGGTGCCTATCCTGCCACTACGGGAGCCCTTTTTCTAGCTTGTGGAATGGGTACCCTCTTGCATTCCCTCCTACCTTTTGCACCACCATATCCTCTGTCTCCACCATCCCCCTCATCCCCTCTGTCATCTCCCTCATTTATTCCCTCTTGTAAATCCTTATCACGACCCAACTGCTTGTCAGTAGCTACCTGTGTGGGATCGATGAGTCTCATATGAAAGTACGCGGCCCACCATGTTGTGTATGTGGGATGCATGTTTGTGTCTCCTCTATCATTCCCTCTCATCCAAGGGATGGGATTCATCAATATCCAACTAGAATAGGCTTGTACTAGGTCCTCTTTGTTTCCCCATAGTCCCACCTCTCATATCACATGAGGGTGTTGGAAACCGTCTAGCACAGTTTCATGAACTACACTAAACTATTGTCATACCCATGATGGTTGGTACTTGGATATCATGTGTAAGATAAGAAAAAATGTGGTGTTTTAGTTTGTTATTATTTTATCTTACATTTAAAGGATGTTTTGAAATGTAGGGGGTAAATAAGATGCTCTCCTTTTGTCCTTAGATACATAAATGAAGTATCCAAATTGATTAACCCAAAAGGAAGGATCAATCATTTGGAAATAAGAGCAAAGAGGAATATCTTAAATACCATTTTATTTATTTGAATGCGTAATAGATTTAGAAAGATTAATAACTTTCATTGAATTGAATAGGATAAAAGTACTAACCTTGAAATGTTGTAGATCTGAAGAATGTTGTTTTCGAGGGACTGCACTTAGTTTCTAGAAAATCTGAGACTGGATCTGGAATAGAAACGCAGAGACAAACAAAACCAATAAATATTTTTTCATTGTGACACAGTTCTGATTTGTACCCTCAAGTCAATGTCACCATTGACCTAGAATTTCCAATTCTAACCTAGGGAAGAATTGACCTAAAAAGTCTCTAATAGGAAATCTATTTTTGGATCCTGAAAGTTTGCGAAAAGGGTATTTGAATCCGCACTCCAATCTGTTGTTCCAAACCTGTACCTACAAGAAAATGGATTGTTTTTTGGGGGAAGGGGTTTTCCTTGGTCAAACCCCAGTTTTCGAATTAACCTCAAAGTATAATTGAAATTTCATAAGTAAAATAAAGTAAATGAACAAATTCACCTTGCTTGTAGAAGTCCTTGTGGCAGATTTGAATCCGTGAATCCACAAGTATGTATGCACCAAAGAAGATGTAGAATGCGGAATGTAGAATGTAGGATGTCTTCAATCAATTGCTTGTAGATCTTCAATACCAATCTTGAATGGGTTTCTGAATAGGAAGAGGCTTGGAGGAATGTAGATGGAGAAATCTTCAACAAGAGGGTTCCATGGAGCTTGAATCCTTCAATGGCCACCAATGGATCTCCTTGATAAAAATGAGTGCTTGAGAAGTGCTTGAGAATAGATGAATGCTTCAATGGCTACTTGAATTGCTTCAAATATTTCTTCTTCACCTTTGGATCTCACTCTTCAATTATTTGAATTCTTGCAATGATGGTTATCAATTCTTAGATTCTTGATGGTTTTTGTGGTTCATGGTTCATGGTTCATGGTTCATGGTTAAAGAAAATGAGAGGAGAAAGCTTCCTTTTATATGAAACTAGGGAAAAATCTTCTAGAGAGGCCTACATAGGAGAATTAAATTCCAATTAGACCCATGCCCCTAGAAGAGGACCTATGTTAAATATAATTTAATATTTTTCATTCCAAAGAACGAAATAGCCGACCTGGAAGCGGGAATTAACTTTTTCCAAAGACCGACATCCGAAAACCCTGAAATTCTGGAATTTGAATCTCGGGCCTGAAAAAGGTTGATTGTGACCTAGGTCAAGGTTGAGGTCAACCTTGACCCTGAGGTAAAGTCCCAATTTTTCATTCTTGGATGTCAGAAATAGGCTGGAAAAAGTGGAAATGGGGTAGAACAGGGGGATAAAGCCAAATCCAGGTCAAGAACCCATTCAAGCC
This sequence comes from Thuja plicata, assembly GCA_018584345.1. Classification (NCBI taxonomy): domain Eukaryota; kingdom Viridiplantae; phylum Streptophyta; class Pinopsida; order Cupressales; family Cupressaceae; genus Thuja; species Thuja plicata. Next base: position 485,215 of record MU225170.1, on the reverse strand, counting down.
ACTTGACATGACCCCAAACCACTTACTCAGAAGGATAAACCAGTCTATAATAGAAGTGCTTGCATTTTCCGACTATACATTTAGCCCCCACTTTAGCAAGAGTATGGACTCGATGCAAACTCTTGGTAAAGGAGATCATAAAGAATAGATAATCTTATTGAAATAAAAAAGGGACAAAGAAATCCTCAAGCCCCCAAGAAACTTAATTCTTTATCAACCCTAAGATCACGATAAGAGAGACATCACCAGTTAGGGAGAAAGAGAGAGAGGGTGTGGTTACCTTGCCCAATGAGAACTTATGTCCCATTGTGAACCACACAAGGAAAAATTGCAACTAGAAAGATGGAGTTGAACTTCCTAGTGAATGTGGCTACTCACTAGTCAACCCATCAGGGAGATCCATTCTTAAGGACACCTTCCGACCTTAAGGGATCAAAACATTATAAATTGAAACTGGAGGGATCAAGAGATCTGTGTAAATTTAAACTGCAGGGATCAATAGATCCTAAAAATTAAAATATCCATGCTTTAAGGATTAGTTGTTAATCCATAAAGGGAAAAAATTTTAAGTTTTGAAAATATTTTGAACGTGTGTCTGTGAAAAAATTGAGTAGAGTGTATTCCCCCAGTTAAAGTCATTGCTAACACTTTAACAAGAGCAATGGCTTTGACAGAAACATAAACAACTCTACTGATTACGTTTCATGGGAAATATCACATAAACATAATCATAGGAAATATCACATAAACATACAAAGAACACAGAAGGGATCTACCTACTATGGGGTTAGTATGATCATAAGATAACATGTATATATAGATATGATATTATTGCAAATGAATTGACATCATTCCCCAAAGAAAGTAGAACTACAATCACAATGGAGGAAACAAAACTCAAGAGTTATGAAGAAGAGTCTTTTTGGACTACAACATGGAGACCAAAAAGAATCAGTGCTACCATGTCACAAATCCAAGAGGACTACACAAGGAAAACATTTACAAACAATAGCACAAGTACAAAATAACATGAAAATTACATATAGAAGAGTAAAGATACATATAGAGGAATTATACAACAGGTTTGATTCCTTTATCACCTTGCACCAAAAAAGTAACAAGGGTCGTATAAAAGAGTCTAACAAACATTTATCAAACACATTACAGGAGAAGCACAATATAGCATGCAAACAAAAAAAGGGCTACCATGAAGGACAAGCCAATCAAGAGCATCGCCTACTCTCCCCATCTTGGTTTATATCATTTAGGGAATGTGGGAAACTCGTAAGAGGGACTATATCCAATACATTAGGAATAATAGCCAGTTCCAAACAAGGATCCTCTTGAGATTCGTGTTGCTTGATACTAGGTGTAATTGTAAATTGAGTTGAAAGCATATGAGGTAAGTCAGTATCAAGATCAATGGTCTCATATTGATCACTAAGATCAATAGGATCATCAAGAGTATCCTCCTCATCAAGATAAAATAAAATGGGATCTAAGATGTGAATAGGATCATCATACTCATTCATCTTAACATCATCATGAATATTAACTTCTTCCAACACATCTAGCATAGGTTGGTCAAAAGAAGGTAAAGAATTTCAAAGAACAAAAGAATGGGACCTAGCATTAGGTCTATGCTTCTTACGACGTTCATTAGCAAATTTATTACATTTTGCTTTATTTGAAACATGTGGAGAACTAGGAGGAATAACAACTGGTTCCTTCACAGGTTCTGTAGGAGGATTGGTAGGATTCACAGTAGGCTGAGAAGAGACATTGGGAAGTTGAGTAATAGAGTTAGTAGTAATAGATAAAGGAGGTATAGAAGGAGTGGTCAAAAGACCACAGTTAAGATCTATCAGAGGCATGCTTAATTCAACTATCTTGTGATGTTTATAGGCTTGATATGAATGAAAAAGGTTGTCAAGGCGAGGAGGACATGAATTAGGTAATGAAGGCCAAAATAAATCAAGAGTAGCACAATCTCTAGGCCTATAAGGTTGATACAAACTATGATTAATCATTTTTACTTCTCCATTATGAATGAACTTAAGACATTTATGAATAGGAGAAGCAATAGCATGCATACCAGTTATCCAGGCAAACCAAATTCGACTTGAAATTGATCAGAAGTAGGAACAATATTGAAGGTAGTATCTATAACCTTGCCACAAAGTTCAACAGGAAAGTTACTAGAACCAAGTGCAGGATAGAGAAAACCATTACAAGTTTGGATCCATGCCTTTGATGGATCATAATAGTGGCGTTGTAGGTTTTTCATAAAAATGTTTTCCTTGGTAATAAAATTTATTAAAGATGTGGGATCAACAAGACAACCACGCACAGGTATCTTAGCAATCCTAGCATAAATATAAAGGGGACCATCGGGAGCCTTAATAGTCTTAGAGTCATCAAAGGTAATTGAGAGTTCCCGAGGTCGCTTATCCTTAGTTTTTTTCTGAGGTTTAGGTGGAACTTGAAGTTGAGGTGGAGGTGAAGGATCTTGAATAGTAGGTTGAGATGAAACAATGCTCTCTACATGATTAACAATGTGATTAATATCATCCATCTTTGAATCGTAAACAATATCCATAGAAGATGGTTGAGTGATGGTATTAGTATCATGTGTAGGTAAAGGATTCATATAGATTTGAAGGTTTTGATTAGGAGGAGAGACATATTTTTTCCCATTACCATAAAAATTATCAATAGATAAAGCATTAGAATCAATTAAGTCTTGAACCTTATGCTTTAGAGAATAACAGTTTTCAGTATCATGGCCATTCTGGCGATGGTATTGGCAAAAAGATTTAGAATCAAAGGATTTTGAAGCTATCATAGTAGGAATGAGATATTGAATATGAGGGAAGGTAATCATATTAGCACTTAATAACCTACTCATAATAGAATGTAAATATTTAGAGAGAGGAGTGAACGTATGATTCATACGAAAATCAGTGGATGTAGAAGTGGTATTGTAGGATGCAACAACACTTGATCAGCAACCGCATTTGTCTATTTATTAGTCTTGGTATAGTTGTTAGGTTTCTAAAACTTATTAGGATTGGGAGCAGTGTCACTCTTATCAACAGGAACAGGAGCCATTGGAGTGTTTCTCTCAAATTGACTCACTTGTAATTGATAATTATGAAGTGCTGCACAAAGTTGTTGAAAAGAGGTAAATTCAGTAAGAAGAATCTTATCTCTAATATCCTTTTGTAAATTTGAAATAAACATATGTTGAATATCAATATCAGGAACAGGATAAGAAATCTGAGCATACAAATGGTTAAATCTACCAATAAGTCAATTTTTCCTTAATGTTTTGTTTATAATGCATTAAATCAGTTAAGGAAACTTGCGGACTAATGTTATTTTGAAATTGTTAGATGAAGGTATTAACAAATTTAGGAAAATAATCAATGGATAAGGAGGTAAAGAACAATACCATTGTAAAGCCTTATCACAAAAATTTCTAGCAAACAGTTTAGCTAAAATCCTATGGTCATGAGAATAATCACTACAAAGGATTTGAAATGTTTTAACATGAGTAACAAGATCACCTTTACCATTGTAATTCTCAAGATGAGGCATATTGGCTTGCTGAGGGATAGTAGCATGAATAAGGTCTAAGGACAAAGGACTACCCATGTCACATGTAGGAATGCTAAACTTGGATAGAGTTAAGCATGCAAGTTTCTATTGTAAAGATGACACAGTTTGAGCTAAACTAATAATTGTGGAATCACTAGAAGACATAGGTGGCATATAAATATTAGGAACACTAGGAAAAGTGTAGGAAGTGGTAGGAATGGAAGACACAACTGGTGGAACCCTTGGAACCACGGTTGGAAGGGGATTTTAATAAGTAAAATTTACATTATGATATGAAGGTTGTGAGGTAGGTAGAGATACCGATGGAACACTCACAGGAATAGATAAAATTGGGAGAGATGTAGTCATCAAAGGAGGAGTATAAGTAGGAATTCTATGTAAAGGAATAGAAGAAGGTCCCTCACTAGTGATAAGATGAGTAAATCCTAGATCTTGAGCCTCTTGTGCTAAAGGTTTAACATTCAAATTCACAATATGAGTGATACCACGCAAGAGATTAATACCTTGATCACTATCATGAAATAATTTCTTAAGAGCCTCTATAGCTTGGATGGAATCTTGATTATGGTTTTCTTGAAGAAGCCAATTTCCCATTTTATAAAGTTCAGTTGAAATGTTTTGCACTTGTTCAGGAGGAAACTCTTAAAGCATCATCCTCATCATGAGATGAGTGAGAAGAGTTATGCTCCATAGAAGGATTGGAATCATGAGTGATCAAGTTGTCATCTAGGATCCTAAGGAAAGGAGAGGAAGACTCAGGATCAAAGGAACCCATAAGTCTACCACTTCTTCTAACCGGGATACTATAAGTAGGACTAGAAGTGGTAAAGCTCATACACCAATGCAATGCAAATGAAATAATTTAGGAAACACAAGATTTTGATTTTGATTTTTAAAATGTAAATGAAAGAACATAAAAGAAAGATAATCTAATATACATCCAAGATCTAAGATAAAAGATGTAAATCTAACACCAAAAAGAAAGAGTTGTCTTTCGTGGGTTCACCAAAATGTAAGATAAGAAATATATGGGGTTTTTTAGTTTGTTATTATTTTATCTTAAATTTAAAGGATGTTTTGAAATGTAGGGGGTAAATAAGATGCTCTACTTTTATCCTTAGATACACAAATGAAGGATCCAAATTGATTAACCCAAAAGGAAGGATCAATGCATAAATGAATCAATCATTTGGAAATAAGAGCAAAGAGGAAGACCTTAAATACCCTTTTATTTATTTGAATGGGTAATAGATTTAGAAAGATTAATAAATTTAATTGAATTGAATAGGAGAAAAGTACTAACCTTGAAATGTTGCAGATCTGAAGAATGTTGTTTTTGGGGGTTTGCACTCAGTTTCTAGAAAATCTTAGACTGGATCTGGAATAGAAACATAGAGACGAACAAAACCCATAAATCTTTTCCCATTGTGACACAGTTCTGATTTGTAACCTCAAGTCAATGTCACCATTGACCCAGAATTTCCGATTCTGACCTAGGGTAGAATCGAACTAAAAATTCTCTGACAGGAAATATATTTTCGGGTCCTGAAAGTTTTTCTGAAAAGGGTATTTGAATCCGCACTCTGATCTGTTGTTCCGAACCTGTACCTACAAGAAAAATGGATTGTTTGATGGGGGGAGGGGTTTGCCTTGGTCAAACCCTAGTTTTGGAATTAACCTCAAAGTATAATTGAAATTGCATAAGTAAAACAAATTAAATGAACAAATTCACCTTGCTTGTAGAATTCCTTGTGGCGGATTCAAATCCGTGAATCTACAAGTATGTATGCACCAAAGAGGATGTAGAATGTAGAATTTAGAATGTAGGATGTCTTCAATCAATTGCTTGTAGATATTCAACACCAATATTGAATGGTTTTTTGAATAGGAAGAGGCTTGGAGGAATTTAGATGGAGAAATCTTTAACAAGAGGGCTCCATAGATCTTGAATCCTTCAATGGCCACCAATGGATCTCCTTGATGAAAATGAGTGCTTGGGAAGTGCTTGAGAATGGATGAATTCTTCAATGGCTACTTGGCTTGCTTCAAATCTTTCTTCTTCACCTTTGGATCTCACTCTTCAAGTCTTTGAATTCTTGCAATGATGGTTATCAAGTCTTAGATTCTTGATGGTTCTTGTGGTTCATGGTTCATGGTTCATGGTTAAAGAAAATGAGAGGAGAAAGCTTCCTTTTATATGAAACTAGGGCACAATCTTCTAGAGAGGCCTACATAGGAGAATTAAATTCCAATTAGACCCATTCCCCTAGAAGAGGACCTGTATTAAATATAATTTAATCTTTTTTATTCCGAAGACCGAAACAGCCGACCTTGAAGCGGGAATTAACTTTTTCCAAAGACCAACATCTGGAAACCCTGAAATTCTAGAATTTGAATCTCAGGCCTAAAAAAGGTCGATTGTGACCTAGGTCAAGGTCAAGGTTGAACTTGACCCAAAAAGGTTGACCTTGACCCTGAGGTCAAAGTCCCATTTTTAAGTCTGGGGTGTCAGAAATAGGCTAGAAAAAGTGGAAATGGGGCATAACAAGGGGATAAATCCATATCCAAGTTAGGAACCCATTCAAGGCGCTTGACATGACTCCAAACCACTTACTCAAAAGGCTAAACCAGTCTAAAATGGAAGTGCTTCCATTTTCTGACTATATATCATGTAAATATTATGTCCCACTAGCTAGAAGCCCCTTTGAACATATGCAAGATAGTGCACATCCTCTCTATGATCCTCACTGTCATGCTAAAATTCCCAGAGTCCCCAAGGCTCACAGTCATTGAATGGTGTCCAATAAAACACCAGAAGTTCATCCAATATCCTCTTCTAGTATAATGTACCTCTCACTGACGAGTACCATATTAGATGTTTAGACCTACACGCATAAGTCTGATACATCTTCCTATTCTCCTACGTCTAGATCGGCGTGGTGATAGTTATATGCTCCCATACCCACACCGACAATAGTGTGATGCATGTCCCCAAACTCCTCTCTATGTGGTAAGCATACATGTGCATATCATGGTATAGCTTTCCAAGGATGGCCCCTTTTTTCCTCCCCGTCTCCATTTTTGTCTCATTTTCTCCCACACCCTAAATGGTCATGCCAATTCTCCTTGTTCTCATTATTTCCCCCTCCTTCTACCTTTTTTGAGAAAACATACACAAAATCTATTTTGTGTGTGTTATTTTCTCGAGGGGGCACATCCCTCACCGTTGTTTCTTTGACACAACTCTTAGGTACCTGATTCTCTCTAGGCCATCTTGTTTTGTTTTGTTTTGTTTGACGTGACAACAACTTTGACGCCACTTCAAAGAGGGCAAAAATGTAGACGTCTAAAAATGTCCTTCGACACTTATTAATTAAATTTGATTTAATTAATCCCCTTAACACTATAATTGATTTTAATTAATTAATTATATTTTTTATACTCCACCTATTTAATTAAATTTGGTTCATTTCTAATGTATTTAAATTTTATTTAAATACTCCTCGTCGAATGTATTAAATTAAATTTAATGCAAGTCCCTCATAAAACCCCTTTTAAATAAATTTCAAATTTATTTATTTCCTCCACATTTTAATATTTTTCTAAACCGTGGTTATTTTAAATTTAATTTAAAACCTTACCTAAAACCCTAGTTTACACACACATCGCTTCACTCACTAAGCCTACCCTACTAGTTAATCCTAGATTAATTAAGCTTTAAAAGGTGATTCCTAACCTACTAGTGCCTAATGAGTTACTCAAACCTGTGTGAGAAACTCTTCCCAAGGAAGCCAACCAACTTCCTTAAAATCTCCAACTATATTCTTACACTTTTGTCCCCCACTCCTTTCCCCAATGTTTCTCACACATGTGTGAGCAACATTCAGCCTCTAAAATCTTAAATACTCATATTGTCTCAAGTTGCTCATACACGTGTGATTAAGGTTAACTTTTCCATGGCCATCATTTAGAAGGGCACACACATAGATGCCACATAGGTGCCACCTCATCCAATCCCCTCAAGTTTCTCCAAAAATCTATAAATAGGATCCTCACTCCTTGCATTTGCATCCATCATTTTACATCTCGAGTGACTCTCAACCCTTAAATACTCATCTTGTCTCAAGTTGCTCATACACGTGCTATTAAGGTTGAATTTTCCATGGAAATCATTTAGAAGGACACATACGTGGATGCCACATAGGGGCCACCTCATCCAATCCCCTCAAGTTGCTCCAAAAATCTATAAATAGGATCCTAACTCCTTGCATTTGCATCCATCATTTTACATGTCGATTGATTATGCTAGTTTCATTTTGAACAATTTAGAACATTTAGAGATTATATGTTAGTTCACTTTTAGTTGAATCTTCATGGAATATTATATTAGATCTTTGAATTCATGTTAGTTTAATTTAGCATTTCATGACTATCATCTTTGGATCTTTTGTTGTGAACTAGTTCCTCATACTAGGTTTGCATCATCTTGAATCTCCATTAGTTGCTTTAGCTTCTTTCTGTCACTTTGAGCTTTCATGTTGGGGATAATCTATCATGTTTGGAGAGCACACCCACATCTCCACAAAAGATAAAATCAAACAGTCCTTTCGTGTACTTTTTTTCCTCTATCGGGGGTTGTGTGGCTTCTCTTGTTGTGGTTTTTCTTATATGAACATGTTTTGATTTGTTTATTCCTAACCCTCTAATGTTTGACATCTTTTATCCTAACTACATGAGGTAGGGGTTCACACATACAATATGATAGTCATGAGATAATCATATTGGTGTTGTAAAATTCTCCAAGAAGGCAATTCCTCTTGAGAAAACACAATTTCAGCCTTAGGCCTATTTATGTTCATGCATTCCAATAAAGAAAATATATCATTAGGTTTCATAGGTGGAAGAATAATTATATTATTTAAAGCATCTTTTAACATTTCATGATAAGAAGATGGATTCGTAATCAACTCCCAAAGAAATATCATAGAAGGAGTAGCACAAAGTTTCTCAAGAAGGTCATATTCCTTTCTAGGATGTATGAGAAGATGAGGTGTAGGAGGAGGAACTAATTGAGAAGTGGGAAGAGATATAGGATTAGTTAAATTGGAATGTTATTTATTGTTTCTCGTGTTATAGGTTTGGGAAATTTCTTTGCAATCTTGGGTAATTTATTTGGCAAAATTCAAAGGACTCTTGGTTCTTCCTTTGAGAATTATCAACGGTTTATTAGAAGTTTGAAAGTTTTAGGAATTATGAAAACCTTGGATGCCAATCATGTGTTTTTTGGGGGGTTAAATATTGTCCTGACGAACATGGACAACAGCTTAATGTTTATCATTTTCATTAGTGTAACCGTTCATGCGAATCATATTAATCAATATTTGATAGCCAAATGGTTTAGGAGACATAGAGGAGGACTTAATAGAGATGAATTCATAAAGGGCCTCATCCAAAATATCAAATTCATAAATACTAAATGGCTCATAAAAGGCCTTAAAGTATTGCAAAAAGAAATCAAACATCTTTCTAATCTAGGAAAAGAAAAGAACGCATGCATAAAGGTGTTACTCAACTGATGGAGATGATGATGAAGACCAAGATCAGAGGTATAAATGATTGTAGAAAGGATTAGATTAGTTGTTATTTTTTTATTGATGTCAAGAAATTGATTTATGGTTCATATTGGATTTCCATATCTTTTGGAGTTGATTTAATTGGGCAATAGATAAATATCAAACAATGATAAGTTCATCTTCAAATAATTGGTTTCTACTTTATCAAGTCGGTAAAGAAGATTAGACAAGTCGGTAAGACTAAAGAGTTAAGTTACCGAGCAAAGAGAAGTCTATCAGTAAAGGGTTATGTAAGTCAGTCAGGACACCGAGACATTGAAGCATCGAGAAGTGCATGTTATTCATTGAACCAAGAGTTAGTTTCCAAGCATAACAGATGTTAGAAACAAGGATAAGAACACATTTAATGGCGATCTCCAGTGATCTGGAAGATTCCAAGAATGAAAAGGAAGTTGGTTACAAGATCTACGCATGGGAAAATTCAAGGAAGAGATCTATGGTATAGATTAGGCGTAAAAATTAAAGGTTTTATTCCAAGAAAAGTGCAAGTTCTGAGGTGATGTCGAAGAGGCTAACTGAGTTTCAAGTTCACTGAATTAGTTCAAAATTTTAATCTAACGACTGATCATGATTGAAGGAAAAACTAATCAAGGAGATTAAGAGGCAAAAATAGAGTCTACTTAAAGGACGAATTCAAAGAACAAAGGGCTAGAAAGTTAAAGTGTTGAAGTGCTACCGAGTGATGCAATGAAGAGAAAAGAAGTGATAATCTGAGTCTAAGAGAAGAGATTGATAAAGTGTTGATGCCATTAGTCAGAGAGTACATAAGGGATCTGATCAAGAAAGAGGTAGTTAAATTTTTACATATCATTTTATATAAAAATTCTTATTTGCATTTGTAACAGCAAAATCTCTTAATCGAGTGGACTTAACAGTCTTATTGTAAAATCCTTGAGAAAGGTGGCATTATAAAAGAGTTTTCAAAGCCCTCTAATCAGGACACTCCTAACAGGGTGAAGATCTTAACGGATCTGAGTTAAATCCCCTAAAAGGGTCACATATACCTATGTATATTGTAACCTTTAACAGTATTAGATTTTAAACGAGTATACTTCAGAAGAGTATTTCATTTGTGGGTGACAATTCCCACAGAGGTTTTTCCCAAATTGGGTTTCCTCATTAAATATGGTGTTAATTGTGTTGAATGTTCATGTGCATTTTATTTACTTTTTATGCAAGTTACTGTTTGAGTCATTGAAGTTATTTGGTGATTCGGTTGTTGCAACTTTTTATCCTACTGAGTTGATTCAGAGTTAAGTTTTTAAGTTTACAATATCATAAGTTTTCTGATTCATCCCCCTCTCAATCATCCAAAATTTGGTATCGGAGCTGACTACTCTAAGAGATAAGTTTAAAAGACTTGAGTTAAATATCTAAAGATGTATAAGAGGGAGGCACCTAAGTTGAATAAGGAAAACTTCTCTACATGGAAAAATAAAATGAGTTTGCACCTATCTAGGATTGGATAATATACACTATATTATGTTAACAATGAGTATACACCACCACCATCTGGTCCTTTCAAAGTTGAGAATATAAGAGAAATAAAAGACCACACATAAGCTATGAGTGAGATATCATCTACTCTCACCAATCTATAGTTTACTGACCTTATAGGATTTGATACAGAAAAATAGATGTGGGATAAGATTGAATTGATACATGGTGGAGATCAACATGTTTAGAAGGAAAAAGATGAAAGGTTAAGAGGGAAATTTGATTCTATGAGAATGAAAGAAGGTGAAAATGTTACACTATACAATACTAAACTAAAGGAAATTAGGAATGCTATTAGAGGTGCTGGAGGACAAATAAATGAAGAAGATGTGACAATAAAATTATCAAGGAAATTGTTACCTATGTATGCCATCTGAGTCTCTACAATACAAGAATTGATATCCATTCCTCATATGATTGTTTCACTGGATGCCACTATTGGTAAGTTGATTGCTTTTGAGCTTAATGATTTTGATAATAGTTTACCTGCTACTGCTAGGATTGAGTCTGCATTTAAATCATCTTTTAATATTGGAAGTTCTAGGGAGTCTATACCTAGTGAAGGTTATGCAAGTAGTGCTAGTGAAAGATTCTATAGTTGCAAGAGTGAGTTAGAAGAACTATATGCTGAAGATGAAGAAAATGAAAGAGAGTTTGAAGCTCTACTAGCTAGAAGACTACAGAGAGGTAAAGGCAAGTACCAAGGTAAGTTGCCCTTGAAATGTTTTAAATGTAACAAGATTGGACACATTGCTTCTAGATGCCCTGAAAATGACAGTGATGAGAAGAAAGACAAACGAGATGAGAACAAAAGAGAAAATAGATTTAGGAGATTCTGAGATTACAAAATTCAAGGTAAGAAGTCATGTCATATTTATAATGAAGGACTAATTGATGATGACACAAATGATGATGACAGAGAGGAAGTTGTATATGTTTCCATCAAGGAAACTTTTGATGAAGAAAAGCAAGAAGAAAAGGCCATAATATCACACGTAAGAAAAAATGATACATGGATTATAGATAGTGGGTGTTCACACCACATGACTGGTGATACACATAAGTTTACTACTATGGAAGAACATGATGGAGGATATGTTATATTTGGTAATAATGCTCCATATCATATGAAAGGTAAATGTTCTATAATTTTGTTGAATAATACGAGATGTGGTGATGTTTATTGGGTTGAAGGACTAAAGTACAATTTTTTGAGTCTAGCACAGCTAAATAATACAGGACACCAATTAGAGTTTCATTATGGAAAGGTAAAAGTATTTGATCATGAAGGAAGTATGATTTCCATTAGAGAACAATCTAAAGGTAACTTATTCTACCTTGATACATCTACTAAGATTTGTTTGTATGCTAAAGTTGAAGATGCATGGGTATTGCATAAGAGGTTGTGTCATGCAAATTTTGACAGTCTGATTAAAGTGAGATAAAGAATAGAGTAAGAGGTCTACCGATATTAGAGAAACCAGAGAATGTAATGTGCAAGGAATTTCAAGTTGGAAAAATGACTAAGTCAAGTTTTACATGTAAGTCTTATGTTACACAATAAATTTTGGACTTAGTGCACACTAACCTATGTGGACCGATGAGAACACAAAGCTACTATGGTGATAGATATTTCATTTTGTTTGTTGATGATTATTCTAGAATGATGTATGTCATGTTTTTAAAAGAAAAATATGAAGGTTTTCAAATGTTTAAATGGTACAAGGCAAGAGTTGAAAAGGAAACTAGAAGAAAACTGAAGTATCTTAGATCTGACAGAGGAGGAGAGTTTACTTATGATGAGTTTACACTCTTCTGCAATAAACATGGAACAAAGAGACAAATGTCTACACCAAGGACACCATAGCATAATGGTATAGCTGGAAGAAGAAATAGATCCATTATGGATTGTGCAAGAATAATAATGATTTAGAAGGGTATTTCTCAAACTTATTGGAGAGAATCAGTCATCACTATTGCATAATATACACTTAATCAAGTACAATTGAAGAAGGGTAAACACAAGTCACCATATGAGAGTTGGTCTGACCACAAACCTAATGTGAGTTATTTCAAAGTATTTGGAAGTAAATGTTATATTCTTAAAGATTCTAGAGATGGTAAGTTTGATTCTAAAGGAGAATAGGGAATATTTGTAGGATATTCTACAAAGATGAAAGCTTACAAATGTCTGAACAAATCTACTAAAAAAATTATGGAAAGTGAAAATGTGAGAATTGATGAATTTGCAAAGAGAAATGATGAGGATAACAAGAAGGAACCTGAAGATTATCAGAGATTTTTCTATGTTCAACTAGATGTTCCTAATACTTTACCGAATGCACAAATCAAGGAGGAATATGAACAGAGAGAACTACCACCAAATGATGGAAATGAATTTGCACCTACTACCAAGCCTATTCTAGCCAAGTATGTGAGGAGACACCACTCATTGAGTAAGATAATTTGAGACAAATATGCTGGAATCATGACAAGAATCAAGGTAAGAGACAATGCATGCTTAATTTCTAAATTAGAACCAAGAAGAGTAAAGGATACATTGGAAAATGAAGAATAGGTTAAATAAATGAAAGAAGAGATAGATCAGATTGAAAATAATAACACATGGACATTAGTGCCAAGACCAAAAGATAAAAATGTTATTGGTACTAAATGGATTTTTAGAAATAAATTGAATGAGCATGGATATATAATCAAAAACAAAGAAAGACTAGTTTGCAAGGGATATGCACAAGAAGAAGGAATTGACTATGGTGAAGCGTTTGCACATGTTGCTAGATTAGAAGGAGTTAGAACTCTACTAGAATATTCATCTTACAAAGGATTTTAAGTCTATCAGATGGATGTCAAGTCTACATTTCTTAATGGTATTCTTGAAGAAGAAGTTTATATAGAACAACCTGAAGGATTTGTTGAGATTACTAACAAGGACATGGTATGCAAACTGCACAAGGCACTATATGGTTTGAAACAAGAACCCCAAGCTTGGTATGAAAGATTACATGAATATCTAATCAAGATTGGATTTCAAAGAAATAGTGATAACAGTAATGTTTATCTGAAATGTGATAGTACTAATAAGATTTTTATTGCTGAGATATTTGTTGATGATATTTTTTTTGGAGGCAATAAAAAATTATGTAGATATTTTTTTGAAGAAATGAGAAAGGAATTTGAGATGTCCATGATTGGAGAGAATAAATTATTTCTTGGACTATAAATTCAACAAGTAAAAGTGGGATCTATATTACACAATCAAATTTTTGGGATGGAAGACTCAAGACCGGTTGGAACACCGATGATCACTAGTTGCAATTTATCAAAGGAAGATGAGTCAAAGGAAGTAAATGAGACACTCTATCGATCAATGATTGGTAAGCTACAATATTTTTTTCCTAGAAAATTTGGTATAGCTCATGCAGTTGGTATTGTTGCTAGATTTTTTGCCGATCCAAAGGAACCATATATGTCTGCAGTGAAAAGGATATTTAGATATCTGAAAGGAACCGAGGACCTTGGTCTACTATATAAGAAAGGACAAACTTTTGAATTGAAGGTTTACACTGATGTTGATTGGGCCAGAAACATTGATGATAGACAAAGTACAAGTAGAGGAGATTGCTTTTTAGGAGAAAGACTAGTTACATGGATGAGTAAAAAGTGGATTTGTATATCACGGATTATTGTCGAGGCTTAATATGTTGCTGCAACTATGAATTGTACAAACATTGTATGGATAAAACAACTACTAGAAGGTATGCAAGAGGATATTATCAATCCAGTTACTATCTTTTGTGATAACACAAGTGCTATAAACATATCAAAGAATTGGGTGATGATTTCTAAGACCGAGCACATCTCTATCAAGTATCATTACTTGAGAGAGCAGGTTCAAGACAGGCACGTGATGTTGAAGTATGTGAACTCAAAGGATACTACGTAAGGATACTTTTGATTATCTCTAAGGTAAATTAGGGGTCCTACCCCTATCCAACAATAATTAGAGAAAGATGCATACTGCATCAATTCTAGGACTCAATGTAATATGTATTTTGTGAGTTGATGCTAGTGTTCACACTTTAGGTGTTGCCTGAAGTTGTGAAAAGTAATTATATATGCAATGAGTTATCAATACATGCAAGGTATGATCCATTGCCTGAACATTTTTTTAGGAGTGTGAACCTTTGGCGTTGTTGTCAAAGAGGGAGAATGAATAATTGATCAATACAGAGATTAAGGGAGAATGACTGATTAAAAGAGCAGAAAGAGGGAGAATATGCATAAAGATGTTAAGAGAGAATGAACATAGAGGGAGAAAAAGATCACAAATATCAGAGGGATTAAAGACAAAATAGAGATGTAAAAGGGAGATTAATAGTGTTTCCATCATCAATTGACGGTGTTGCCATCAATGCCAAAGAGGGAGATTGTTACTCAACTGGTGGAGATGATGATGAAGAATGATATCAAAGGTGTATCAACTTAAAATGGAAGCACTTCCATGATAAGAATGTTTATCCCTCCTTAGGGGATGTTTTTGACCACCATCATATTGTCCCCTCATTTCTGCATCATCTCCTACTTTTGTGCCTGTTTGGGACCCTGATTGGACCTCTGCGGGCACCTTCTATCCCACATGGCACTTTTTCCAGGGGTTCTGACCCCCTGGGTCAAGGTCTACCTTGACCTTAACCTAGGTCATGGTCAACCTCAACCTTGACCCGGGTCCCCCTTCCAAATCTAGAAGTTTGTTGGCTGTCAAAGGTCATCAAAAATTCCTTTGTCCCGCTTTCGGGTCAGCTGTTTTGGGTTCCGAAGCGGAAAATCCTAAATTATATTTAATATAGGTCCTCTCCTAGGGGTAAAGGGCTTTAATGAGAATTTAATTCTCCTATGTAGACCTCCTTAGAAGATTGTGCCCTAATTTCATATAAAAGGGAAGCCTTTCTCTCTCATTTTCTCTAAGTCTTCTAAGTGCAAAAAGCTCTAACCAAGATTTTGTCAAGAAGAAAAAGGTTCAAGCATCCATTGTTATACATGTTCTAAAGATTTCAAGGTGTTCAAGTCTTCCTCTCAAGCATTCAAGATCTCCATTGAAGATCAAGTAATCAAGCTTTCAATCCTTTGAAGGGATTTGGTTCAAGCATTCAAGATTTATCATTCAAGCCCTAGATCTAGCCATCATGATGGTGTGATCTTCCTTCAAGATCCTTTGTGCATCCTCAAGACTCTTTCATCATCTCTTCAAGTTGGATTCCAAGCATACAATCAAGGATATATATGGTTTCTAAAGTCCATGCTTTCATATTTACATAATTGTCTATATTTGAATTACAATTGCTTATCCATTAAATATCATAGCTTCATTCTTAGATTCAATTCTACTACTTGCTAGCATTCTCTACTCTATTGATTTCAAGGTTAATTCCTAAATAGGGGTTTGACTAAGGAAAATCCCTCCCCCCCCCAAAAAAACAAACCTCTTTTTCTTATAGGTACAGGTTCAAGACTGAATATTTGAACTCAGATCTGGATACCCTTTTCAGCAAACTATCGGGATCCACGAACAGATTTCCTGTCGAACCTATGCAGGTCAAGGTCAAGATTATTGGGTCAGGGGTGACATTTGTGGATCAAGGTCAAACTTTTTCACAAGATGGTGTTGGATCAGAAAAATATTTGTGGGTTTTGTTCGTCTCTGCATTTCTGTTCCGGATCATACTTTAGATTTTCCAAAAACAAAGTACAGACCTCAAAAAACAACATTCTTTGATCTGCAATATTTCAAGGTTAGTGTATTTCTCCTATCCATTTCAATTCAAATCCTTAATCATTCTAAATCTATCACACATTTACATTCATTCATTTCAAAACACATTTTAAGATGGAAACCTAGGATCTCCTTCTTTATTCTTATTTCCAATAGAATGATTCATATTAAGCATTGATCCTTTTTGGGTTGATTTATTTGGATCCTTACTTTGTGCATTTGAGAATAAAGGGGAATGTCTTATTTATCCCTCCTCTCTAAACATTAAATGTAAGGTGATAAGTGATTTGAGTATCAAAACACTCTTATTCTATTAACATCATTTTGCTACCTTACATTTTGGTGAATCCGCGATAGACAACTCTTTCTTTTTGGTGTTAGATTTACATTTTATATTAGATCTTGCATGCATATAGAAGTAGGTTTTATTTTATTCTCTTGCATTCATATTTCAAAATTCATAAAAATCACAAAATTTCTTTCAAAATACAAAAACATTTACATTTTTCATTGTGTTCAACATGTATGATTTTTGTTTTGAATACTTTGATGAGGCTTTTGTTGCTAAAGAGGATAGATACCCTAATGAGGTACATGGAAGTGAGGATGAAATTTGTTTGAATAAGATCTCCATTGATCCTATTCCTATTTTATCCTCCTCTACAATCTCTTCAATTGACCTTTACCATACCTTTACCATAGAAATGAGTTAGGGGTAGATGTTAATTCTTCTCCTAATATATGTCTTTTCTATGAGCCCACTTTAGAAT
Organism: Thuja plicata; assembly: GCA_018584345.1. Taxonomy (NCBI): domain Eukaryota; kingdom Viridiplantae; phylum Streptophyta; class Pinopsida; order Cupressales; family Cupressaceae; genus Thuja; species Thuja plicata. Next base: position 467,903 of record MU225170.1, on the reverse strand, counting down.
ATAATTATTCCCCCTTTAGGGATCAAGCTTTAGGCACTCCTACAATGTGATTTATTGATAGGGATGATAATATTCCTATTTGGGATGAACCTTTAGATTTGGATGTTGATTACTCTCTTCCTCATGAAGCCATTATGGGTGATTCTACTTTTTGGGATGAACCCTTGGATAAAGACATTGATTTATTCCCTTCTTGATAAAGGGGACTCCCCTTAATACCACAAGTACATGATAGAAACAAAGAGAAACAATAGAAATTTGCAAGAACAAAAAATTGGCTTCTTATTGGCTCCACAAATGTGGAATTACAAACTTCAGAATTACAA
>MU225170.1:403665-462113 GCA_018584345.1 Thuja plicata | reverse complement strand
CTAGCCATTAAGGCTGACTACCCTTAGCATTTAATTATTTTTCACTTTTATTACAAAAGGGTCGGCTTTAAATATTTACAAAACATGAGATTAGGTAGCCCAACTTCCGGAAGCCATAACTTTTGAATTGTAGCTCCAATTGGCTATTATAACCACTTTTCAGAAAGGGGAGATCGTGATCTACAGTGCTTAACTCGCGAAGCTCCAGTCAGCTGGGGGTTCGACCTCGATCCGGAGCCTCTAAGGTCCTGAAAATTGAGCTAAAAGGTTTTGCACCCTAAAATCTCAACAGTAAATCCTTAATAACTTCACCAATACAGATGATCTGGCAATGAAATTCAACTGGCATTCTCATATTACTAAGATGAACCTTCACCTGGAAAATTAGAACATTCTGAGTTCAAATGACCAACTTACTAAAAATAGTAAGTTTCAAAAAATAGCAGCTTTGTACAAAATAGCCCTTATTGAATAGGAAAACACATATTTTTGGGTGATGCAAGATTGCCCTTACACCCAGGATGCTCCTGCATCACTTCTTGTGAAGATGCTTTGATACAAGAGAGTGATTTATTAATGGATGACATATTCATACATGATGATGACTCTTTTTCTAAAATACACTCCCCTTATGTGGACATTTTAGAGAAAGAAGAGAACATTATTGATACATTACCTCTAATTGGGATTCCTTCTAGTGATGAAGCATTAGCGGAAAATGATATGAATCCCCTTAATGCTCTCCCTCTTAGTGATGATCCTATGGCAAATCAAGCACCTACCTCATCTTCTCCTAGGGTATATTCCATTTTTCCTTCTTGTGAATCTATCGAACATACTAATGATGACATAGTGACTACCGAAGTTCCATTGACTCCTTTTGATTTGGCTTCTTGTTATGGTCCTAGTTATCATTTACTAGTTAAACAAGGATTCCATGGTCAAGGATGTGGTAAGAATAAACAAGGAATTCAAATTCCCTTACAGAATGGGGGGCACGAGCATTCTTATGGATTGGGATTTAATCCTCAACAACATATCAATTTTACCAACATCTCAAATAACACTTCAAAACATGATGACCCTATGAAGGAATTTGACCAAGAGGTTGTTCTTCCTAAGCTCCTTCGTGCTAAGATGATTACTAGACCTAAACACAAAAAGAAATGTAGTCTATACCTGAAGATTCTTCCTTTTTCTTTCTATCATAGATTTCATGATCACTATAATGAATATCAAGCTTTACATTATAAGATTAGGCAGCTCATTGTTAGTAAAGTTATTTATATATCATGTGGCAATGAGTTATATTTCAATCCTATTTTCTCTAAATAACATTTATGTTCCTATTATGGAACTCCATATTATGTAAACAATGTTAGCCTAATCTTTGGGGGCGCGTTGTCTTGCATAGTATTGTGAGCAATATAATAGGTCCCCTTTCATCCTTGTCCCTACACTTGGGGGGCAAGGATCACATCTCCTTCTTTTTTGTCTTTCCGGGATCCACTTTCCCTTGGTTAAGTAGTATCTATCTATTATGTGATATCCAATCATACATGAAAATCTTGGTTTGCATTAAGGATCTTTGTCCTTGATTATAACCTATTTTGTTGTTTTTGGGTTTCCATGGTTGATAAATATCTCACCTTGGAAACTGAATAGTGTGTTATCCCTCACAAGGGTTACTTTCTCACTTCTTGCATGATATCTCTTTTCTTACAACAACATTTCTTGATATAATTTGGTATATCCCTTGCTTTCACCCCTGGGGGGGAAGTTATTCTCTTTCTTCCTCTATCTAAGGATTTACTTTTCTTAGCTTAGTGGCATTTGTTTATCATATAACATTATTTCCTTATAAAGATGTATGTTTTTAACTATGGATATCCTCTTATATGAGAGGTGATTGTCCTAGGTCATCACCTCTTCTTTATTTTGCAAACTATGCTTTTGATAAACTCTTGCCTTTGCTTTGGGTTAGACTTTGACTCCTTCATTCTGAGATTCCTCTTCCTCTGCATCGTAGGGGGCTTGATGATTGAATCATTGGTCCCTCTTTTCTTTAGAAGATGACATTTTATCCTAAGCACTCCTCTATGGTGGGGGTCTTGTTGATAAGATCTCTTCCTTTTTGAGGATCCTTTTTCCATAAGTGACATATCCATTTCAAGATTATCTATGTTCTTGGATATAAGGGTCAAGACTCTTCACTAAGGATATGGTATACATTTTTGTTAAGCTGGATATCTCCTTACCTTGTGAAGTAGGTATCCTCTTTCTCTTCCTTATGCTTCCTAGTGGGTAGTCATGATAAGGAAGGGGGCATATATAGGGTATCCCATGTACTATAGTTTGGATTAATTTACATTTTGCAACATGCTAAATCCTCGGAAGGTAATGCACATAAGTTGATAAATCCTAAAGGGACACACATTTTTACTTTTATTTTTGCTAAATCCTCAGAAGGTAACGCGCATAAGTTGCTAAATCCTAAAGGGATGCGCATTTTTACTTTTATTTTTGCTAAATCCTCGGAAGGTGATGTACATAAGTTGCTAAATCTTGAAGAGATACGCACCCTTTTACATTTTACAATATGCTAAATCCTTGGAAGGTAACGCACATAAGTTGCTAAATCCTGAAAAGACATGCATTTTATATTCATAGTGATACAAGAATGTGGATCTATGGATATTTTCAAAAGCTGTCAGAAGAAGCATTACAATTACAAGCACAGTTTATGGGTGAACCTATTGGGTTCTCCCTCCTTGGTGATTCATAGTAAGGTGGGAATCTTACTATGTGAGGTAATCACTATCTCTTTTCTCTCTTTTTCACTTTCATGCTAGTAGGATTAGATCATGAAGATATGTTATCTATAGTGTTGTTCTTGTCTTGCTTATGTAATCATGTATGTTTCTATGATTGATTGCTCTTTATCTTCCATATCTTTTATGCATGTATGTTGAGTTAGAAACCTTTGTCTAAGGGCTCATGTCCTTGAATTAGTGTTTTTCTACCTCATTGAAATCCACCAAAGTCTTTCTTCTAACTTTACCGAAAGCATGTTCGATTTCCATACTTCCGCTAAAGTGGGGGCTTAATGTATCATCTTAAAATGGAAGCACTTCCATGATAAGAATGTTTAGCCCTCCTTAGGGTATTTTTTTTACCACCATCATACTGTCCCCTCATTTCTGCATCATCTCCTACTTCTGTGCCTGTTTAGGACCCTGATTGGGCCTCTCTGGGCACCTTATATCCCACTGGCACTTTTTCCAAGAGTTCTGACCCCTGGGTCAAGGTTGACCTTGACCTTGACCTATTTTAGGGTCAACATCAACCTTGAATTAGGTTAGGGTCAACCTCGACTTTGACCTAGGTCCCCCTTCCAAATCTGGAAGTTTGTCGGTTGCCGGGGGTCATCAAAAATTCATTTTTCCAGCTTCCGGGTCGGCTGTTTTGGGTTCCGAAGCGGAAAATCCTAAATTATATTTAATATAGGTCCTCTCCTATGGGTAAAGGGATTTTATGAGAATTTAATTATCCTATGTTTTCCTCCTTAGAAGATTGTTCCCTAATTTCATATAAAAGGGAAGTCTTTCTCTCTCATTTTCTCTAAGTCTTCTAAGTGCAAAAAGCACTAACCAAGATTTTGTCAAGAAGAAAAAGGTTCAAGCATCCATTTTTCTACATGTTCTAAATATTTAAAGGTGTTCAACTCTTCCTCTCAATAATTCAAGCTCTCTATTGAAGATCAATGATTCAAGCTTTCAAGCCTTTGAAGGGATTTGGTTCAAGCATTCAAGATTTATCATTCAAGCCTTAGATCTAGCCATCATGATGGTGTGATCTTCCTTCAAGATCCTTTGTGCATCCTCAAGACCTTTCATCATCTCTTCAAGGTGGATTCCAAGCATACAATCATGGAGGTTTATGGTTTCTAAATTCCATGCTTTCATATTTCCATAATTGTCTACTTTTGAATTACAATTGCATATCCATTAAATATCATAGCTTCATTCTTAGATTCAATTCTACTACTTGCTAGCATTCTATACTTTATTGATTTCAAGGTTAATTCCTAAATTGGGGTTTGACTAAGGAAAATCCCTCTCCCCCCCCCAATAAAAAAACCTCTTTTTCTTGTAGGTATAGGTTCAGGAGTGAAGATTTGAACTCGAATCTGGATACCCTTTTCAGCGAACTATCGGGATCCGGGAATAGATTTTGTATCAGACCTATGTAGGTCAGGGTCAAGATTATTGGGTTAGGGGTGACATTTGTGGGTCAAGGTCGACCTTTTTCACAAGACAGTGTTGGATCGGAAAATATTTATGGGTTTTGTTCATCTCTGCATTTCTATTTCAAATCATACTTTAGATTTTCTAGAAACAGAGTACAGACCTCAGAAAACAGCATTCTTTGATCTGCAATATTTCAAGGTTAGTGTATTTCTCCTATCCATTTCAATTCAAATCCTTAATCATTCTAAATCTATCACACATTTACATTCATTCATTTCAAAACACATTTTAAGAGGGAAACCTAAGATCTCCTTCTTTATTCTTATTTCCAATAGAATGATTCATATTATGCATTGATCCTTTTTGGGTTGATCAATTTGGATCCTTCCTTTGTGCATTTGAGAATAAAGGGGAATGTCTTATTTATCCCTCCACTCTAAACATTAAATGTAAGGTGATAAGTGATTTCAGTATCAAAACACTCTTATTCTATTAACATCATTTTTCTACCTTACAAAAGGTATACATGATTGTAGAAATAATTAGATCAGTTGCTATTTTTTCATTAATGTGAAGCAATTGAATTCTGGTTCATATTAAATTGCCATATCTTTCAGAGTTGATTTAATTGGGAAATAGATAAAGATCAGACAATGATAAGTTCATCTTCAGATAATTGGTTTCTACTTTATCAAGTCAGTAAAGAAGATTAAGAAAGTCGATAAGACTAAAGAGTTAAGTTACCGAGTAAAGAGAAGCATGCCGGTAAAGGGTTATATAAGTCAGTTTAGACATCAAGACATTGAAGCACCGAGCAGTGCATGTTATTCATCGAACTGAGATTTAGTTGTTGAGCATAATAGATGTTAGAAACAAGGATAAGAATTCATTAAATAGAGAGCTACAATGATCTAGAGGATTCCAAGAATGAAAAGGAAGTTGGTTACAAGATTTATGCATGAGAAAATTCACGGAAGAGATCTATGGTATAGATTAAGCAAAAAAAGTGAAGGTTTTATTTCCAAGAAAAGTGCAAGTTCCAAGGTCATTCCAAAGCGGCTAACCAAGTTTCAAGTTCACTGAATTAATTCAAAAATTTAATCTAGCAGCTGAGTGTGATTGAAGGAAAACCTAATCAAGGAGATTAAGAGTCAAAAATAGAGTCTATTTAAAGGATGAATTCGAAGAAAAAATGGCTGGATATTTGAAGTTTTGAAGTGCTACCGAGTGATGCAGTGAAGAGAAAAGAAGTGATAATCTGAGTCTAAGAACAAAGATTAATGAAGTGTTGAGGCCAATAGTCAGAGAACATGTAAGGGATCTGATCAAGAAAGAGGTAGTTGTATTTTTACATATCATTTTATATCTGGTTTCTTATTTGCATTTGTAATAGAAAAATCTCTTAACCGAGTGGACTTAAAAATCTTATTGTAAAATCCTTGAGAAAGGTGACATTATAAAAGAGTGTTCAAAGCCCTCTAATCAGGCCACTCCTACTAAGGTGAAGGTCTTAACAGATCTGAGGTAAATCCCATAATAGGTTCATATATAACTATGTGTATTTTAATCTTTAACAAGATTAGCTTTTAACCGAGCATACTTTAGAAGAGAATTTTCATTTGTGGGTGATAATTCCCACAAATGTTTTTCCCATATTGGGTTTCCTCGTTAAATCTGGTGTTAATTGTGTTAAATTTTTCATGTGAATGTTATTTACTGTTTATGTAAGCTATTGTTTGAGTTATAGAATTTATTTGGTGATTCGGTTGATGCAATTGTTTATCCTACCGATTTGAATCAGAGTTGAGTTTTTAAGTTTATAGTATCATAAGTTTTCTTATTCACCCCCCCCCCCTCAGTAATCCAATAAAAAGGAAATATTTTTGTTCTTTTTTATTAATCTTGAAAAAAGAAAGCACAAAATATAATGAAAGGAAATACTTTTTTTCTTTTTTAATTTTTTTAGAAAAGTAAAACACACAAATGCATAAAACTGAATCTAATCAAATAAAATCAGAAGTAAAAGGCATTCTATGTCAAGTTCACTAGAATGTGAGGGACCAAAAATTAGGATGGGTTCAAGATAGGCTCTGAGATCCCTTTCTACAAGGAGATGAATATGGTTGACCAACTCCTTTTGCACAAAAGAGGATAAACTCAATATCTATGCCCTTGAGGTCCCTACTCCCTTGTTTCTTAGGAATGAGAGATGTAAGATATTGAACTTGTAAATCTATTTTGTTACAAACTAAAGACAACAAATCAAAAATCTGAAACGTAGCACCAAAACAAGGAGAAAGCGGAATTCATGCACCTAGGTATGAGATTAGATACTTTCTTTGTTGATGTAGAGTTAAACAGGCACAGGAACCTAGTGAGCTTCTTGATCTGATCTTCCATAAACTATACCTACTTGTCCTTAACATTTAAGCCAATTATGGACTGTCAGGTGTGACTTAGGAAATTATAGGGGACTCAGCTTTCCCTTGTCTATTAGAGTCACCCCTAACACTATAATTGAGTTTAAAATTATAGATATTGGACTACCAAAGGTCTGAGAAACTATTTTTGTAGTCATAATTGGATCTCAACACCTGTATTTGCACCCTGCAAGAGAAAAATGGTGTGTGTGTGGCTATAGGGGTTTTCCTTAGCCAAACCCCTATTTTAGTCATTCCCACCTCTATGGATAGCTAATGTAACAATAAGAATGTGTGTTCTTTTGAATCTTAAGTGCATCTAAGATTGTTATGAGCTAAAATACATGTAGTAACAAGAGATATACCCTAATATATTAGGTTATACCCTATATGAAATTGTAATCAAATTGTACTCAAAAAAATATAATTGAAGTCAAATTTGAAGTCTACATGTGTAGATATGAGTATAACATGAAATCATGTACCCAACCCAAAGGAAGGAGCACAAACCAATCATCAGTCGATGATCTCCTAGTCATCTTCATGATCCTTTGAAAGCTCCATGTTAAGAATTTAGTTGAATGGTTGGTATAGATTTGAAAGTAGACTTGTAGTGTTAATCCTTCACAATTGCATCTATTCCCTTTTTCATTGCTAAATGCTAGAATAAAATAAAGTGGGAGTGCTTTTCTTTTATAGGTCTTTCAAGCATTTTGGGGTGCAAATCTCAAAGGAAGCCAACTAAGGATTTTAAATCCCACCCAAAATCAAAATACGGACCTCCACATAAAATTTAAGCTCAGGTTATCATGTCAAGGGTGACTCCCGATGACAAAATCACAAATTTTTTGACCCACTTGTCCTGGGTCACCCTTGTCGACGCAAAAATGAATCAAATTTTAATTGAGACTCAATTTGGATATGAATATTTTGACACCATCAAAAATATGTAAAATAGGCTACATATGTGTTAGTAAACATATTTGTCTTTTAATAAAACCCTTTCATAATGACTCTTGATCACCCAAACACAAAGACACAATCTACAACTAACAGTTGAGTCACTTGCAATTGAAATATGCAAGCGCTCTCTAAATTTTGGTATGAAGGTACAATTCCCTCCATTAGATATACAAAGAATGAAATCACTGGTATGCCTCTAACCAGAAGGCACAAAAGGTGAGAAACCATCTATCCATAAACATGGGATAGATGTGGCAATTTACAAGCAAATAAATGCAGACTAAGAACTCAAAGATTCTTAACTCCACATTTACAATCAAAAAACTAAGGAGAAGTTTAAAGATTTCTTTCTAGATAAACGTGATGCATGAAACTCAAAGATTTCTTAGCACACATGAAGACAAATTTAGTGGATGAGGATTTATCAAAACAAATGCTTTGACACAAAGATCACTTGCAATCAAAATGAATACATTCAAAACTCAAAGATTCAAAACATATCACATCTTTCTTTTAATTAATAATAATAACCAAAAGATTATTATTTTCATCCACACAGAAAACTATATCTGAAAATAAAACCCACTGTTCTTTCCCCTCTACAATTAGAAAATAAAGAATTCCCCTTTTCCCTATAGCACAAAGACTTCTTGGGAAAAAAAATCCCATGCTCTCTTCTTTCTTTTACATATTTATCCTTCTCTTTCTCTCTATGAGGTATTTTTTGTTTCCATAACCGATTCTATAACCGATTCTTTGAAAATCTTTAAATTATCCTCTCCTTCACCTTTGGGCCCGATAACTTTATAAACTTTGGAATAAAAGTGTATAATAATAATTTTCTACATATTGAAATGACAGACATGATTATATTTGGACAGGTGACATACATTGGTCTTTTCTTTATGGAAATAAGTTGTGTTCCTTCTATCGTTTTATCACTCCTATAACTATTATTGGCAGATTTGATAGTTTTGTAAACATTCACTTGTATCTCATGAACCAAGACACATTTTGATGATCTCTCTGGTGTGAATCTGTAGAATTAGATGTGCGACAACATATCCAAAATGTAACAACATCCAATGGTGTAATTGGAAGTTATTCCCCCCGCATAGAGACTAATTTTGTTCTCTTTAGAAAATTTGTGATTATAGAATTTATTTGATCCTTTCTTTTGCACAGTCATAATGGCTTCCACCAAGATTTGATGTCACCTAAAATAGAGATCCAAATGATAATAATGAGTTTTGTGTCGATACCCATGATATACAATCTAGGAGTGGGTATTTATTATCTTGGGATGTTTCATAGCAAAATGCAATAAATCTCCATAATTTTATGAAGTTGACAAGTTTTAATTAGTCAATCCTGTTATTTGGATCCATGAACTCTAGATTTGAAATCATAACCTTGAACTGACAAATTCAAACCAAGGGATTATGTCTCTAGAATGATGGGTCAAGTCTTAAATATGCACCTCAGATCTCCCAAGCTTGTTCCTTTGAATCTGAGCTTGAATCTAAGTATTCAGGTTTGAACTGGAGACATTTCAAACTTTGAACTTCTTAATCCCATCTAAACTAAATGTATCTATTGTACCAGATTAGACCGATGAATTATCATGAATCTAGGAAGATTTTGTCAAGCCATTTTGAACCCAAATTTGAAATGCACCTTTGAACTTATAAATCATGCCTTGTAACTTCAACTTTGAATGAGAAGTTTTCTGAACTTTGAAATCGCCAGATTACTCGTAACACTAAACTCAGAATCTCTGAAACTCTGCACTAAAAATGACCAAATTTGAACTTCCCAAACTTGTTTGTACCATTTGAACTACTTTGAACCATAGAGGATGAACCATCAAATTACTTGCAGCCTCAAATTTGAACCTGAACTTGATGAACCGCTTGAACCATTGAACTGTATTGAACCAATGAACTTGTTGAACCAGATTGAACCTATTTGAACTGATTGAACCCGTTTGAACTGCTTGAACTTGTTTGAACTTGGTTCAAGGGGGTTCAAAAGATCTGTTATTTCACTTACATCTCTATAAAACATGATACTTACAAGGATAAGAATCAAATGATCATGTAAATCCCACATTTTGGTGAATAATAACAAGATAGGGGCTGAGTTTTGAAAAAATTTAATTGGGGCACTATAAGTGGGCCAACAGCTAGCTCCGACTGGGGAATGATTTTTCATGCAAAAAGTAGAGAACACCAGAATCTTTAGTAACATGAAGAACAGTTCCTAGCACCATTGGACAATAGATTCAAGAAAAACATAGTGCATGGAGATGCTTGTAGATGGGTAGAGGGGAAACTAGGAAAACAACAATACAAAACCAACACCAAGCCAAAACTAAAAAAGACAACTTAAAATAACAACACACCAAAACCTATTCACAAGGAGTTGGGAAAACAACTCATACCTTTAGAGATGTATGTGGTTGCTCAAGTGAAGCCATTTACCAGTCGAGAGAAGTAGTTGTCGGTGCGGAAGAGTGGTTGAAATGTAAGAAGCACAATCACCAATAGGAAGCCCACAACCACCGTAAGAAAGGACCCAACAACAATAGACCGTAGAAGCTCTTCAAATTAAATATTAGGTCCAAAAAGACACCTTGCATCACATACTTCTGGAAGCAATATGTCAATACCATGTTTAAATATAGAATGGTTTGCATTAGGAATACCAACACTTTCTATATGATTCTTGGAAATACAAATCATACTTTTGATAGAGTAACCCTCTTTTAAATTATGAGAATGATTTACAACAAATTTCTTCATTAAAATCTGAATTCGGACTTACTAAAAATATGCTCTCCAAGAATGCATAACCAAGATCATCTTTAAAACAAAAAGATTCTAATATGGGGTGACTACTGGAAAACTCATCTTCATAATCAAACTTAAATACCTCCAGTTCAGAATGTGCATATGATGTCACAAAAAAAGTAAATAAGTTTTCCTTAGTTTGTGCTTTAATTTTATCATAATTACCTAGTGCTTTGGGTTGTAATAACTCTTCATTATTTTGTATGCAATCAAATTGGAAAATTCAAAATCTACCTGCACATCAAGATGAGGAATACCCTCTACTTTCTCACCAACATACATTTCTTGTTCATGTTTCTTCTCCATGTTTTCTTGATCAAGACCACTTGTTGAAACTGTGCCAGAAGTATCAAATGTGAAGGTTTCAAAATCTGAAAAAGAAAATTCTCTCGGAAAACTATTATTTGATCTTTCACTGTGTAATCTTTTCTCAGTATGAAATACATCTACACATGCCATCAAATTTTCTTATTTTGATCTGTGAGCATCATCATCTTCAACATGCAAATGATAGGTTCCAGGAATACTACGAGAGATATTTCCAGCCATAAGACATGGACGAAAGTCTTCATCATTAAAGGTTGTTAGATTTTGGTGGTAAGAAATGGGTGGTGTTGGTTTTTTTGCCTTCAATATGAATTTCCTTTGCTAAAAATTTTGAATGGGTTTAAAATTCTGATCATGAAAACAAATTTTTGATTGTGGCATCTTCATGCTGCACTCGTGAATGCACTTCATTCCACTCAAAAACATATCATCATCAACCTCAATAGCCTCTCTTTGTGCAACTTCTAAGTTTTTCAATTTCTTACATATCAAAAAGAATTTAATCTCAGTTTGCATAGAAACAATAAACACACATATTTGATTACTTTCACTTTGTTGATATTCTTGAGGAATCTTACCGACATATCAGTTAAATCTATCAACAAAGTTCCTCATAGATTCATTTTATTTCATTTGGGTTTGAAAGCAATTCACCAATAATTTACATATGTCAACCACGGGCTGAAATCTTGCAACAAATTTTACCTTCAAATAATTCCAGTTGGTAATGCATCCATCTTGCAAATTCTAAAACCATTCAACGACATTTGCAATCAGACTTCCAACAAATAGTCTCATGAAGAAATCCTCTTCTTGTACTCCAAGAATCCTATATGCAACAATGACTGCTTTAATATGATCATCTGGGTCTTGAATTTTATCTCCAGCACACTTAGGGAGGTATTCTCTTGCATTTTTAGGCAAAGTCAAATACTGGGGCAGAGAAAAAGGTCCAATCCAAGCCCCCCATGGATGTTCTGCAACCAAAGACATAACACATTGGAATTCTTGTTAGGAATAATAGTCCACAAGATAACTGAGAGGGGGGGTGAATCAGTTGTGATATAGATTATTAAACTTTATACTTTATAAACCAAATCTGTAAATGTAAATGATAACATAGTAATAGAAAAAACCATAACACAATATTTGTTGTCGAGGAAACCCTGTTAAAGGTAAAACCCCGGTGGGAATTAACACCCACAAATAATGTACTGAGAGTATAGTATCCCTATTAAAAGATATTAGCCCTATTAGGAGCTTGTTACAACATTACAGTACACAGTCCCTATTAGGAGAAAGACCTTGTTAGCAGTCAAAGGAAATAGTAGGCTCACTGACAAGGCACACTTCCCAAAGAAGGTTAAAGCCACCCTCAAGGATTTACAATCTGCACAAGTGTATAAAGAAAATACACAATCAGAGAACTGTCTTCCAACAACTGTCTTTGCTTGATTAGTTCCAATGAAGTATCAACTCTACTTGCATCTAGCAGTCAACAAGATTTTCAGCTTTCACATATTCCTTCTCTTCTTTTCTCTATTACACTTCTCCATAAGAATTTATCTTTCATATATACCCTTACACAATAACTTATTAGGTCGGCCAGTTAAGCTTTCCTAATACATAATTAATTAGGTCAGCCAATTAAGGCTTTCCATCATACAAATAATTACATAGCCCCTTGCTAAGATACACATGGTATCTAAGACAAGTATACAACATTTATAATTCATTACATACACTTATAGATCCGCAATTCATGCTCACAATTAATTCCACGTGCTACATGTCTGAAGTCAGCCAGGAAATAGGTCTTCTCCAGAATACACGCCACAACTTACGTCATCAGTCTTTAATAAACAATCAAACTCAACCCATTACTCTAACATATGTCAGTTGTCCATCTATAATGTCACAAGTTCTAAAATATCTTCATCAGAAAGATATACCCGAAACACAAAGAACTGCTCTGTCCAGAATCACAGTTGTAGTCCAGAAAACTAGCCTTCACCAAATGAACTGTAACATCCACATAATGTAACATAAATTCAAGTGACCTTAGGAGTAAGGTTAGCACACATCCTTCTACATAAATCCAATTTCAATCATTCTGAACCATCCATACAGTGTCCGTACACTCATTCCAGTTAAGTAGCCAGTCTGTCTTCTCCATAGAAATATATGTTGACATTAGTGATAAAACATGAATATCAACAGCATGATCAGTAACCAAAATTGATATCATCCAACAATCTCCCCCTTTGGAATTGATCAAAACATATGGGAAATCCATATGCATCAACCCAAAAGTACTCTCTCTCAATACAATCTTCTCAATATCCTCAACATAAATCTCACCAAAATAGTAGGGATTTTCTCATAGATTCCTTCCCCCTTTGGAAACAATGGCAAAGGGTGTCATAAATCACCTGTAGTCTTCTATAAGATGTAGCTTTTTCAAATCTTCATGTCCAATCAGCTAGGTGCAAGATCACCTAAATGTACTCCAGTATTTTCTGCGATCACTCCCCCTAAGGAGTAGATCCATACATCAAGTCCAGAGAATGATATAGCTCTGAGATCCACTGGACTAATGCACATCTGCATCATTTAGTTTTCACTGGGAGGGGCCATCACCCTAGGCATGCCTCTGAGATATTCAAAAGCATATTTTGGAAAAGGTTTGGTAAATATATATGCTATCTGTTCCTTTGTGCTAATATACTCCAGTTTAATCTCTTTGTCTGCTACCTTCTCTCTCAAGAAATGATACTTGACGGAAATATGTTTATTCTTTGAATGCATTATAGGATTCTTTGACATATTCACTGTGTTGGTGTTATCACAATGGATAACCACTAGTTCTTTGAAAATTATTCCAATGTCCTTCAACATTTGTATCATCCAAACAACTTGTGTACAATTTATTGTAGCAGCAACATACTCTGACTCAGCAGTAGATTGAGAAATACAGTTCTGCTTCTTGCTCAACCAAGAAACCAGCCTCTTTCTAAGGAAAAATGATCCACCACTTGTGCTCTTCCTATCATCTACATTACCTTCCCATTCAGTATCAGTAAAATCCTACAATGTAAAATCATCAGATTTTTCATACCATAATCCATACTCTACTGTTCCTTTCAAATATCTGAAAATTCTTTTCACAACAGCAAAATGTGTCTCTTTAGGATCTTCCTGATATCTAGCCACAATTCCAACTACATTGGAAATATCTAGTCTAGTGTGCGTCAGATATTGTAGACCTCCAATCATTGATCTATACTTAGTCTGCCCAACACTTTGAGTCTCATCACTTTTAATTAGTTTGTTCCCTATTACCATGGGTGTACCAACAGGTTTATAGTCTTTCATTCCAAATTTCTTCAACCTTTCCTTAAGGTACTTGGTCTAAGATATAAATATTCCATTATTACTCTGATTAATTTTCAAACCAAGAAAAAATTTCATCTCACCAATCATTGACATCTCAAATTCATTCTCCATTTCTTTAGCAAACTTCTTACTCATTTTATGATTGCCTCCAAAAATGATATCATCAAAAAAAACTTATATAATTAAGATTCCATCTTTATCAGTTATTAAATACAAATTATTGTCTGCATTACCTTTTCTAAAACCAAGACGAAGTAGATGTTTATCTAGTCTTGTATACCATGCCCTCAGTGCTTGTTTCAGTCCATACAGTGCCTTCTTCAGTTTGCAAACCATGTTTTCATCATTTGTCAAAGGAAAACCATCAGGTTTCTCAATGTACACTTCTTCTTCTAGATCACCATTCAAGAATACTGATTTCACATCCATCTAATACACTTTGAAGTTTTTATGTGCAGTATAGGCAAGGAATAGTCTCACAGCTTCCAGTCTAGCAACAGGTGCAAATGTTTCTTCATAGTCTATGCCTTCTTGTTGTGAGTAGCCTTTACATACCTGTCTAGACTTTTTTCTTACCATTGTGCCTTCCTCATCCATTTTGTTTCTGAAAACCCACTTAGTACCAATCACATTCTTGTTCTTAGGTCTTGGAACCAATTCCCAAGTATTGTTCTTCTTTATTTGTTCTAGCTATTCTTCCATGGCTTTAGTCCAAGATTCATCTTTACATGCTTCATCAGTAGTCTTGGGTTCAACTTGAGAAATCAAATAGATCTCATCTCTAACTTTAAATCTAGTCATCATGCCTTTGCTTGCATCACCAATAATTTGAACTTTAGGGTGGTTTTTCTTGACATACCTTGGTGTCTTTAATGTCTCATTAGCTTCTGCATGTTCTTCTTCTTCAATCTCATTCTTGATCATCAAGGGTCTTTTAGGTTCAGCAACAACTTCTCTTGATTCTATTATCTGACCACAATCATACATTCTTTCCTGAATTTGAAATTTCTCATCTATCCTCACATTGGCGCTTTCAATCAATTTCCTCAGTCTCAAATTGAAACATTTATATGCTTTACTCTTAGTGAAATAACCAAGAAAGATTCCTTCATCACTTCTAGCATCAAAATTTCCTATCTCATCATCTCTTTTGATATAACATTTACTACCACATATTCTAAAATATTTCACAGTAGGTGCATGATCAAACCATAATTCATAAGGAGTTTTATTTGTACCTTCTCTGATCTGAAATTTGTTTAATGTGTACACAAGATTTCCAACTGCTTCTCTCCAATGAACATGTGATACAATTCCTTCCAGCAACATAGTCCTTGTGGCATCTAATATGGTTATTTTTCTTCGCTCTGCTATCCCATTCTATTGTGGAGTTCTAGGAGCTGAAGTCTGTCTATGTATTCCATTTTCTTCACAGTATGTGTTAAACATTTTTGATGTGAACTCTCCTCCTTTGTTTGATCTCAAACATTTCATATTTAAACCAGATTCATTCTCAACTTTTGCTTTGAACAACTTGAACTTGTCAAATGCTTCAGATTTCTCTCTCAAATATGTAGCCCACATCATTCTAGAAAATTCATCAACAAAAAGTATAAAATACATTTCACAATAGTATGATCTTGTTCTTGTAGGACCACATAGATCTGTATGCACCAGATCCAACTTCCCTTTTGCTGAATAAGCTTTGATCTTGAAGGTGCTTCGAGTCTGTTTCCCCATGACACATTCTCTACACATGGTGTTAGATGGCTTTACAATTTTAGGTAGATCTCTGACTGCTTTTTTCATAGTTTCCTTCACAATGTTATCAAAATTAACATCATAAAATCTTTTGTGCCATAGCCAACTGTCATCAACCTTTGTAATAAAACAAGAAGCTTCAGATGTGTTCAATTCAAATACATTACCTCTAGATTTAGTACCAGATGCTATCAAGTCTCCTATTTTTCCCTTGATAGTACACTTTCCATTTATGAAGTTTGGTTAATAACCCTTGTCCACTAGTTGTCCAACACTCAACAAATTGTGCTTAAGTCCATCAACAAGTAATACATTGTCAGTGTTAGTCTTTCCATCCAAAGAAATAGATCCAACTCCAATAATAAGTTTAGGAGTATTATCACCAAATCTAACAATACCACCATCATGTTTCTTCAAACTCACAAATTTATTTTTATCTCCAGTAATATGATGTGAACAACCACAATCTATGACCCATTCAGATTTATTTTCAACTCGAGATACTAATGCTTTTTCTTCATGCATAGGTTCATCATCCTTAATAGAAATAAATCCAAATTCATCATAATCACCATTCTCATCATCAAATATACCTTCACTAGCCTAATAAAATTCCTTATCCTTTGAGAACTTAGACTTGAAAAACTTAGGTTTGTGCTTTGGAATTCTTGTAGGACATCTAGATGCAAAATGACCGATCTTGTTACATGAAAAACATTTTAAAGGTAATTTTCCCTCAAACTTACCCTTACCTCTCTTTTCTCTTCTAGAAATCAGTGCAAAAATTTCATCTAGCTTTCTTTCTTCTTCCTGTATATATTCCCATTCATCAACATAGGCTCCAAGTTCTTCTTTTAGATCATTACTACTTGTGCTTGCATTTCCAAGTAAGGTTCTTTTGCTTTTGTGCATAGTTGCTTTGAATGCTGACTCAACCTTAGGTAGAGTGTCTCCCAATTATGTGACTTAAAATGTAGTTAGCTTGCCAATCAACATCTCTCTAGTGAAGTTCGATGTCAAAGGTATGATCTCCTCTATAGCCTGAACCTTGGTTCTATATGCAGGTGTCAAAGATCTGAGTATCTTTGTAATAACTTCTTCCTCACTGTAAGCTCCTCCAGAGTTCCTAATACCAGTCACTACCTCAGTAATTATCTGTGCATATGCTCTAATGTTCTCATCTTCAGTGATTCCATATTTGTCTTCCAGTTCTGTAACTTTGCTTGCTCTATAAACTTGTCTCCAATATATAGTGCTTCTATTCTTGACCAAATTTCATGTGTCGAGTCCAGATCCTTTACTTTAGTAAATTCTCCTTCTCATAATGCGCTGATTAGGGATTCCCTTGCAACCATATTACATGAGAATAGATTCTTTTGATCATCACTAGCTTTCTCTAATTCATCCACAGTCGCTATCTTTTCCTTCTTTTTTATCATCCAGTAGTCAATTCCCAGACATAGAAAATATGTTCTCATCTTGTTTTTCCAATTGTCAAAGTTTTCAGAGTCAAACTTTGGACTATCTTTCCTATAGTAAGTCATCTTCAAGATCACCTCAAGTTGTTAAAATTTCTCTTTGAGGACCAATAGCTCTAATACCAATTGTTAGGAATAACAGTCCACAAGACAACTGAGAGGGGGGGTGAATCAGTTGTGATATAGATTATTAAACTTTATACTTTATAAACCAAATCTGCAAATGTAAATGATAACACAGTAATAGACAACACCATAACACAATATTTGTTGTCAAGGAAACCCTGTTAAAGGTAAAACCCCGGTGGGAATTAACACCCACAAATAATATACTAAGAGTATAGTATCCCTGTTAAAAGATATTAGCCATGTTAGGAGCTTGTTACAACATTACAATACACAGTCCTTGTTAGGAGACAGACCCTATTAGGATTCAAAGGAAATAGTAGGCTCACTGCCAAGGCACACTGCCCAAAGAAGGTTAAATCCACCCTCAATGATTTACAATCCACACAAGTGTATAAAGAAAATACACACTCAGGGAACTGTCTTCCATCAGCTATCTTTGCTTGATTAGTTCCAATGAAGTATCAACTCTACTTGCATCCAGCAGTCAACAAGCTTTGTAGCTTTCACACATTCCTTCTCTTCTTTTCTCTATCACACTTCTCCACAAGAATTTATCTTTCATATATACCCTTATACAATAACTTATTAGGTAAACCAGTTAAGCTTTCCTAATACATAATTAATTAGGTCGTCCAATTAAGGCTTTCCATCATACAAATAATTACATAGCCCCTTGCTAAGATACACATGGTATCTAAGACAAGTATACAACATTTATAATTCATTACATACACTTCCAGATCCGCAATTCATGCTCACAATTATTTCCACACACTACATGTCTGAAGTTGGCCAGGAAATAGGTCTTCTCCAGAATACACGCCACAGCTAACATCATCATTCTTCAATCAACAATTGAACTCAACCCATTGCTCTAACATATGTCAGCTATCCATCCGTAAGCTCGCAAGTTCTGAAATATCTCCATCAGAAAGATATACCTGAAACACAGAGAACTGCTCTGTCCAGAATCACAATTGCAGTCCAAAAAATTACTCTTCACCAAATGAACTGTAACATCCACATAATGTAACATAAAGTCAAGTGACCTTAGGAGTAAGGTCAGCACACATCCTTCTGCATAAATCCAACTTCGATCATTCTGAATCATCTGTACAGTGTTTGTACACTCGTTCCAGTTAAGTAACCAGTTTGTCTTCTCCATAGAAATATATATTGACATCAGTGAAAAAACATGAATATCAACAGCATGATCAGTAACCAAAACTGATATCATCCAACAATTCTCTCACCAAAAGATTCCTAAGTTTAAATACAGAATCACCAATCTCACACAAAGATATTTCACAATCTGAGGATATAAAAAAAGCACTGATCTTTGATTCTGAATCCCCAGTAGAGTCGCCAAAAATGTGTTAGTAAATAGATTTGTCTTTTAATAAAACCCTTTCATAATGACTCTTGATTTCCCAAACACAAACACAATCTATAACTAACAGTTGAGTCACTTGCAATTAAAATATGCAAGCGCTCTCTGAATTTTGGTATGAAGGTACAGCTCCCTCCGTTAGATAAACAAAGAATGAAATCACTACTATGCCTTTAACCGGAAGGTACAAAAGGAGAGAAACCATCTATCCATAAACATGGGATAGATGTTGAAATTTACAAGCAAATAAATGCAGACTAATAACTCAAAGATTCTTAACTCCACATTTACAATCAGCAAACTAAGGGGAAGATTAAAGATTTATTTCAAATAAACGTGATGCATGAAACTCAAATATTTCTTGGCACACACGAAGACAAATATAGTGGATGCGGATTTATCAAAACAAATTCTTTGACACAAAGATCAATTGAAATCAAAACGAATACATTTAAAACTTAAATATTCAAAACATATCACATCTTTCTTCTAATAAAGAATAATAGCCAAAAGAATAATATTTTCATCCACACAAAAAACTATATCTGAAAATAAAACCCACTGTTCTTTCCCCTCTACAATCAGAAAATAAAGAATTCCCCTTTTCCCTATAGCACAAAGACTTCTTGGAAAAAAAATCCCATGGTCTCTTCTTTCTTTTACATATGTATCCTTCTCTTTCTCTCGATGAGGTATTTCAGTTTCCATAACCGATTCTTTGAAAATCTTTAAATTATCCTCTCCTTCACCTTTGGGCCCGATAATTTTATAAACTTTGGAATAAAATATTATAATAATAATTTTCTACATATTGAAATGACATACATGACTATATTTGGACAGGTGATATACATTGGTCTTTTCTTTATGGAAATAAGTTGCATTCCTTCTATCATTTTATCACTGATGTGACTATTATTGGTAGATTTGATAGTGTTGCATACAGTCACTTGTATCTCACGAACCAAGACACTTTTTGAAGATCTCTCCAGTGAGAATCTGGAACATTAGGTTTGCGACAACATATCCAAAATTGAGAACGATTCAATGGTGGAATTGGAAGTTATGCCCCACGCATGGATACTAATTTTGTTGTCTTTAGCAAATTCTTGATTATAGAATCTGTTTGATCCTGTCTTCTGCACAGACATAGTGGCTTCCACCAAGATTTGATGTCACCTAAAATAGAGGTACCAAATGATAATGAGGAGCTTTGTGCTGATACCCATGATATACAATCTAGGAGTGGGTATTTATTATCTTGGAATATTTCGTAGCAACATCCAATAAATCTCCAGGATATTTCTAAACTTGACAAGTTTTAATTAGTCAATCTTGTTATTTGGATTCATGAACTCTAGATTTGAAATCATAACCATGAACTGACAAATTCAAACCAAGGGATTATGTCTCTAGAATGATGGGTCAAGTCTTCAAATCCGCACCTCAGATCTCCCAAGCTTGTTCCTTTGAATCTGAGCTTGAATCTAAGTATTCAAGTTCGAACTGGAGACATTTTGAACTTTGAACTTCTTAATCCTGTCTAAACCGAATGTATCCATTGTACCAGATTGGACCAATGAATTATCATGAATCTAGGAAGAGTTTGTCAAGCCATTTTGAACCCAAATGTGAAATGCACCTTTGAACTTATAAATCGTGCCTTGTAACTTGAACTCTGAATCAGAAGCCTTCTGAACTTTGAAATCACCAGATTACTCGTAACACTGAACTCAGAATCTCCAAAACTCTGCACTGAAACTGACCAAATTTGAACTTCCCAAACTTGTTTGTACCATTTGAACTACTTTGAACCATGGAGGATGAACCATCAGATTACTTGCAACCTTGAATTTGAACCCGAACTTGATGAACCTCTTGAACCACTGAACTGCATTGGACTAATGAACTTGTTGAACCCGATTGAACCCGTTTGAGCTGCTTGACCCTATTTGAACTTGGTTCAAGGGGGTTTAAAAGATCTATTCTTTCACTTACATCTTTATAAAACACGATCTTTACAAGGATAAGAATCAACAATCATACAAATCCCGCATTTTGGTCAATAATAACAAGATAGGGGCTGAGTTTTGAAAATTTTAAATTGGGGCACTATAAGTGGGCCATCAATATGATAATAGGACCTATCTATGCAAATAATGATTAAGTGGATGAAATAATTAAAGGAACACATCCATAATTAAGGGGCCCTCATAGAGATTAGTGGCATTAGATCAATAAAGGAGTCATTTTAAAAAAATTATTAATTAAATGAATTATGAAGTCCTATAATGCATGCTAAAATGAAACACACTAGAAATGAGTGCTAACAAGCATGTAATTGTAGAACTTAGCAAGGTGCTTACAATTTACGAGGCTACAAACTCAATAATCCATAAGTAGGTATAAAAGAGAATCTTAAAGGTTGTCCTTATGGCATCCTCGTTTAAATCAACATAATCTTGCTATTAAAAAGCACTTGCCTAGTTTCTATGTTGCAATTCTCATGCACTCCATATGTAACTTAGGGAAGTGCATAGCTACTATGAAGGTAAAAAATTTATCTATTCCATTCAAAACAATCCTTTATGCCAATAGAGTTGCATTTGGATCTTCATTCTTTGATGAAAATCATCTATTTTATATGCCCTTAGTTTGAATTTCCTACCCCAATAGGTTGGAGTGATCTAAGAAGAGAGTGACATCCTTTGTAACTCATAATTCATATTTGTATCCCTTTTACTTATTTATCATGTGATAGTAGAAGAAAAATCTTAATTATGGATTTATCTATGGTTTCTAGTTATTACCCTATCTATGCTTTTACTTTAATCTTATGTTTGCTAAGTTGTAGTAGGGTTTTTGGTTATTACCTATCAATGTGCTTTTTTGCATAATTGTATATTTACTTTTGAAATTAATGAAAAACTACCCCAAAAATAACTCAAAATTTGTGAAATAAACATATCAAATCACAACAAGAATTTGTTTGTTACATAATTAGAGTAATAGAAAATTAAACCTTTGAGTACTTCTAATTGAATAATTTTATTCTCTTTTCTATATTCCTTTGTTTTGGTACTAAAGTTTCTTGATTGAATTCATTCTTCCGATCAAGTTTGAATGTCTATGGTGTTGGTGTAAATAGCGACTTTATCAAACTAATTAGTTGTTAGCCTACCTAAGAAGAGTCATAATTACATTTAAGTGTTCACATAAGGAATTTTAGAGTTTTCTCTCACCTCATGTTGTTGAGACATGTGACCTCACTTTAAGAAACGCCTATTTTATACACAATTGCTACGTGCTCACACACTTGTCAAATGAGTTCACAAATATTCCATACTTGGAGGGGTACTTAGTCATTGTTATCATTGTTATTGCAGCTGATAGAAGGCTCTTGACCCCTTTAGTGGGTCGTTTCCTATCTAGGCCTATCCATTGTCTTGGTACACCATTTCCAACAGAATACAAAATGCTTCCAGATGTCCTCAAATGTGATTCTGAATTTTGAATACATGGGGTTTTATTTGCAAGGGTGACAAATACCTATGAAGATTATCACATCCATATTAAGCTAATCTCATGGCCTCAATCCACACAAAGAGTCTCATCCTCCACACGTCAGCATCTCCATCAACAAGCCACCTAGCATTGACAACTGACAAGAGAGCTTTATATATAGAGTACACAAAGTTTTCTTGTGCAGGAAAACTATTTTAACGTAAGACGAGAGGGAAGGGTGAGTGGAGGGATCTGAAGAACAAGAGTGTCATACGTAATAGGTGACTATAAAGTGTGGAAAAAGGTGAGAGTGGCTTCATCCATTTGGCATGCAAAAACTAATAAGAGACGCAAACACTGGTAACACTCACATTTGGCCCAACAAAATCTACTCCACCACATAAATGAGCCATTGCTGACCAGGCCTGGAATTTGATGGTCGTAATGGTCATTTTTCTACTTTTTCTGTAAATGACAGCTTGAATTTGATGGCTGTAATTTGATGGCTGTAATGGGCACTGTTAAGTTCTACTTTTTCGACAGAATATGACAGCTTGAAATTTTTTTAAATATTATATTTTTATAAAATCATAAATATGACATTTTAAATTATTAATAAACCCTAAAAAATTAGTATAGACAATATAAGAAAACTATATTAATATGACACTTTAAATTATTAATACATATACTATATTGCAAGTAATAAAAATTGAGTTTTACCTATTTCAAACGCTAACAAGATATTTTAAAATAATAGGATATGAATTTTTCTAAAGTTTAAAATATTTTAATATGAATTTAAAAACTTACTATTATATATTTATTTAGAATATTATAAAAATAGAATATGATAATATTAGTACGTAATATACGTATTTTTATATTGTTTATTATATATTTATATTAATTAAAATATTTTTAAAATAAAGCATATGAACATAGATTTTTGCTTAGTTGCTTTGAGATTTTTTTTTATAGGTAAAAGGCAATAGCCAAATTATTTTATTAATTATTAAACTTATTTACAACCCAACTCACTAGGGGCATAAAAAATTCCTATGACAAGTAGGGGTGACCATCAAATTCCAGGCATGTTGCAAACCCATTAGTTTTGGTGCTAACATCACTTTTTCATGTTGTGAGTTATTCACAAAGGTTGTTGCTCATGAGCTATTCAAGGATTCAACGATAGCAGGGAGAGTTGCATAAATATCTTGTCAACTAATTTTTGGGTTGATCTATTTAGTGAGGGGAAACTTGAACAGCTGGGAGCACTCATCATCAAGTTACATAAGAAAAAGGCTAAAACGCATAAATCGGTTTGTGAGATGATTTGTCCCATACACTATCTTAAGTCTCATGGACGTTAAAATAATTTATTCTATCTTTCCTTCTTTCCTCATTTAGTATTGATCAAGAACTTACCATATCCAACAAGGCACTCAGTGCCAAAGGAGTGATCATTTAACATAGATGTGTTGTAATATTCTTAGCCTCCTCTATAATGCATTTTTCACCTCAAATCTCTACTAAACTACTTCTACACTCAAAGCCAACCTTTCCTTCCCTACTTTACAGGTAGTGTAGATGAGCTCCATCACTAGAAGAAAACTGTTGACGACTACTTTTATGTATAGGTTGTCAAATCAAAGCCAAATTATGCTAGATCTAAATAGTTACTAGAGCTTATAAAGTTTTTTCAAGCTCACTATACTTCTCAAGGCATTATAGGAGGCCAAATCAAAGCCAAATTATGATAGATGAAAATAAGTGCTACAGATTCTAAAGTTTTTTCAAGCTCTTTACGCTCACTATACTTCAAGGAATTAGCAAATAAAAGAATAATAATCTATTCTCAAGGATCTTTTGTATATCCTTCAAGAAATTTTCAAGCATTATGATAAAGTTTTGAAGGCGTAGGATAGTTCTCTTGAATGTGATCACACTATATAAGAATGCCATAAGGTTGTTTCCTATTTGCTTTCTGCCTCTCAATGATCCTTTTATGATTAGTTGCTCTCGATTATTGATCTCCAAGAAGTAATTTTTACTATGGATAATGATAAATCCCATAGATATGACATCTTTCCCTGTCTACTTTATAAAACACTTTAGGATTATATTGGTGAGTATCTATATAAGGTTTAACTTGGATCCTATCAATCAAATTCCTTAAGAAAGGTCATAAAAAAGGTAATATCAAATTCATATGTAGATATGGGGATCTAAAAGACCTAAACAACTGGTAGTACATCACCTTGCTTATTGTCTCTTATGAAATTTTCACAAAGCATTAGCCTCGAAACTGTGTCATCTCCTTCAAATTATGCGACTTGAAAAAACTACTTTTATTAAATCTTAGAGGTATCTATCAAATAAAATCATTTCATTTTGGAAGGTATTTAATGGGTCCATTCATCTCATCTATAGGATTTTTTCATCAAAATCAACTTTGCTAAGGCTTAACATTGAATTGAATGGCCCTTTATCCTAGCAATGTTACAAACCTTAGAATTTGAACCTTAGCTCATTTAGTCCGTGCATATAATTTTTATTGATGCATTTTCCTTCTTTAGTATTGATGGTTATCAATCCAATCCTATTTGGACCCTTTGATCTATTTGTCAAGGATTTCCTCTAGCTCCAACTCTATATGTGCTTGCTTTGAAAGGTTTTGAACAAATCTTGGATCATTTTGCTTCACAAAGATTGGTTAAAGTATTTATTTACCCAAATCTACTATTTAGTTGGTTAATGATCATCTCTCTCTCTCTCTCTCTCTCTCTCTCTCTCTCTCTCTCTCTCTCTCTCTCTCTCTCAAGTGTAAAACAACAAAAATTAGGCTCTTCATTGTGTTGGATATTTTTGCAAGGTCTTAGGCTCCACCATTCAATGTAAAAAGACTCAATACTAATAAATCCTTCCTTCTTAAAACTTCCTTGCTTAATTCTTTTGGATATAAGATGATTGGTACTGATGGCAAAATTTTAAGTTTCTGGGCATTCCCTTTTCCTTTCAAGCATCTCCAACCTCTTTATGAGAAGTTATCCTTGCCATAATTGAAAATAAGTTGTCGTGTTGGATCATTAAACCCTATCTCTAGAAAGAAAGTATTATAGCTACTCATGTCTACTACTCCTCTATGAGGTTCACTCTAAAGAGTCTTATTTAAAATTATAAAAGTGCCTTCATGATTTAATCAAATGGTATTCTCTACATTATCATTAAAGATTTTTATTTTGTATCTTGGGATTTTAATAGTCTCCCTCATGAATTAGGAGAGTAGAGATTACTCTCTACTCAATACAAAGGTTTGGCTCTCTACACTAATTGGATCATTCGAGTTATGAAGGGTAGTGAAGCCTAGAAATTTTCAATATAGTATTGCATTTCCTTTGGTCGTTCAATTGGGAAACCAACTCAAGGAAGGAGATTACCCTTCATACCCTTCTTTTTTTATAGGTTAATCATTTATTTTATTAATTTTTATAAAGAAAGATATTACATTGATTTTCAGCTTCCAAAATACCCCCCTACCTGACAGTACCAAAAATTTGACCACCAGATAGTAGACTTTACAACCCAAATACAATCGATTGGGTGAAACCACAACTCAAAATCTCCCTCCTACCAGTACTTACATAGAAAAATTACACACAACAAAAAATTTATGTCTCATGACCAGTACCCGGCTACATTTGATTTTCATCAAAAAAAGAAACTACCAATACCATTGAACTGGGAGAAACTATGTCGAATGGGGCATTGAACTACCCCTATCCTCGACACCACCCACTACCAATACCATTAAACTAGGAAGAACTATGTCAGACGGGGCGCTGAACCACCCCTTTCCTTGGCACTAGTACTTACATAGCAACATTACACACAACAAAAATTTATGTGACTCGTGACCAATACCTGACTACATTCTATTTTCATCAAAAAATAAACTACCAATAACATTGACCTGAGAGGAACTATGTTGAATGGGGCACTGAACCACCCCTGTCCTCGACACCACCCTCACCTAACGCCTCGCTAGGCATGTACTTTCCCCCATTCAAACCAACTTGATGAGAATCATAGCCAACACTGGCACTAACCTCCTCAAAATGGAAGGCCCCTCCAACAGTAGACCTTCAATGGGCTCGTCCACATCCTCTGCAAGATGCTCGACCCCCCTTTGACCTTCTCCCCAAATTCCACCACCATGGTTTCTTCCTCGAACTACCCTGGCTCCTCCTCGACCTCATCCCCATCCAATTTTCCTCCTCTCCCTCCTCTATCGTCCCATCTCTTCCCATGCTCCTATGAGCTTCAAACGATGTGGCTCCTAGGGATTCCAGTTGCCAACTCTAGTTCGTAGTCATATATAAAGTCTATCAACATATCCCAAGCCTTCATGGCTTTGTGCATCCTCACCAAGTTGTCTCCCAAGCCATTGTGTAGAAGAAAGAGATGCACCATTGGGTGAAAACCAGGAAATCCGAACCAAAGACTGTGCGCTTATACAAACCCTCAACCTGGCACCGCACACTCCACAATCTCATCAAGCCCTACCCTCCATTATGGCTTCACACACCTCTCTACAATTTTTTCACCTCCTTTAAGCTAAAATGTAACCCCCATGTATAGAAAAGGGCCACAATATTTGTGTTTGTTCACCACCGAAACCTGGAAACTGCATACTCAACCCCCAAAAGTGCCCAGACTATGTTGAGGAAAAAAGGTGTTCTAAGGAAAATACAGTCTTCAATCATTCCTCTGTAAGTGGCCCTTTAAATACCATCTATTTTTATGTGGTATCAAATGCAAAGTTTGCTTCCATTTCGCCTCTTCCCTCTCCACTCTTTTCAATCCACTTGCCAAATATGTCACTCACATTCGAATGTGCCTCTGGGGAAGTGGGGAAGGGAATGTATAGTAAGTTTCCCTTGCTTCACATTGAATATCCGCATGGAAGAGTGTGCAAAATCAATTCCAATATAGCCACATTCTGCCACCTTCCTCATTCAAATAATATATGGAATTTCCTTCTCCATCCTCCAAGATATTAGTCGATTCAAAAACATCACATCACTTCCCATCAAACTCAACATCATAATGTCACTCACATCTAACAGTAAGTCACTGCCATGTCAAGTGCCAACTTGGATAAACCATCTTCCAGGGCATTTCCCTCTTGGCAGACATGTGAAATTTTGAAATTTTGAAAGGCTTACAACTTTTTGTTGATAATTTTGACTACCTTGTGTAATCGCCATACATAGGATTTATCTGTCGCAATAGAATTCACTATTATTTGAGTCACCTTCCTAGTACAAATTATCAACTTGTGGCCTTTGTGCCAATTCTACTCATAGCAATGTTGCCTAAACCTCGATTTTGTTATTTGTTTCAAGCTTTAATTTATTATGTGCAGTGGCAATGATATGACCATTTGAATCCCTGACCCCACACCCTACACCAGACGGCCCTAGGTTACCTTGCGTAGCCCCGTCAAAATTAACTTTAATCCATCCCTCATCCAGAGCTTCCCACATCATCTCCTCCCTTCTCACATTTTGAAGATCAACCTTCCTGCACTCATTAACACGTTCGCACATGTTATGCCCTGCATCCCCGTCCCTACATTTTGTGTGCAAAATGTTGGGTCCCCCTTTTTTTGTTTTCCTTTTGGCTCTTGCCTCATCTTCTTTGCCTTTTCTTCTTTTGTTTCCTTCTCAAGGTTTTCTTTCCCACGGTGTTGGTTTTGTTTCGTGTTTTTTGTCCTTCATGTCTCCGGGACCCGGTCCCGAAGTTGGTCGTTTCTTTTCCAGAAGTTGGATTCTGGACTCCGGGATTCTCTGCCACGATGCCTTCTTCTTGTAAGAAGACATGGTTGTTTGGAATCCCCGGGCCCAGAATCTGGAGGTTTCCCTCTTCTAAATTTTGCGGAGAGAAGGGTAGCTTTCTTTTCACCTTGGGTATAAATAGAAATTACATGTCACTTTCACAGTTACCGCGATTAAAAACACTTAGAGTTTTCAGAGTGATTCCTTGGCAATTTGAAGTGCGATTAAGTGTGAATTACTCTGAGCTTAGTGGACAATTATGAGTTAATTTTTGGTGTTGGTCGGTGATCATTATAAGGTGGAAGTTGTTGCAGAGTGGTCCTAAGTGCCTTTCTTTCCTTTCCCTTCCTCGGGTTTCCAGGTAGGTTCTCTAGTTCCGTTTTGTCCATTCTGGTTTTTCTTCATTTTGGTTTGTGTTCTTTCCTTTTGCGTCTTTTGTTTTGGTTCACCACCCGTTGGTGGGTTGGCTCTACCAAAGGGTTGTCTGCCCTCTACACAACAATGACCCATCACCAACAGGTTGCTCACATCAGGTGTACTTGGGATCAGCCCAGGTCAAAAGGCTCCCTGGGATTATTTCCCACAAATTCAATGGGAGGCTAGTTTCCCCAACTTCTGTCGAGTGAAAGACACCTTTGTCTACTACAATATGCTCACGCCTACTCGGGATGTTGGGTACCACCTCTCCAAGGAGGTAATGGATCTGGTCAGAAGTTATGGCCATTACTACATCCAATTCAAGCAACATACCTACATTCGGATAACCGGCTTCTCCGGGAAACCTTACTTGTTGCCCAAACATTGTGGGAACAAAATAATCCTCTTGGAATATTGCAGACAAATGCTAGAATTGCACGCCTTATACACTGTAAATAAATGTGGTGAATGTTCCATTCCCAATCACTTGTGGGAATTACGCATGCAGTCTGTCCGCAGCCAAGGAGGCAGACAGCGAACTCAAGAGCCTAAACTTGGCAGAATTTTATCTAGCACGGAAGAACTTTGATCCGCTTGGAAAAATTGCAATGGCATTTCCCAGGGCATCAGAGCACCACCGATTTCACATGGAGGACTTCTAGGAAGATTTCTAGGATGATTTTGAAGTTCAGAGCTGACATTTCATCCCGATGACCATGGGGATGATGGAAAGGTTGAAGCTCCAGAAATTTCAAGATGACTTCTCGGACACCGGGCCCACAATATATCCCCAGTACAAGGCAAGGGGAGTTGATAAGATGGCCCTCCCACTGGTAGATTGGAATACCCAGGAGAGGCCTACCATTGAAGACATCACTCGCAACGTGGTTGAGCATAGCCATGAATACTTTAAGAGGGTATGCCCCGGGAGCACCCACAGAGTTGGCCCAACGGTACAAAAGCTGACTTCTGGGGCTGGAACCTCTTCATAGGGAGAGGATAAAGGAAAAATAATAATGGGAACTCCAACCCTGCATGAGACCCCCACACAAGAGCAACTGAAATAGACCTTGGCGGCCTCCTAGCAGATGAAGGATAAATTGATCACACGGTTGGCCACTCTGGTGCTCATGACCGGACCTAACCATCCTCCCTCTTCCCCTTCACTAGCAGCATCGATAGTTAGAGCAATAGGAATGGGGGCGGAAGAGGAGAAGGTAGCCCTAAGGGATGCGGGGCCTCCTTTGGTTACCAAGTGAAAGAAAAGGCTCAATCCAAAGCCAAGGATAGAACCAAAGCTTGGGATGCCGCACATCCCAGAAGTACAAATCATTTCTTCCAACTCCCTGGAGCTAGAGAAAGAACCAAAGCACATCCACATCCCAGAAAATCCCCCCCCCCATGAAGAATTTGATGATGTATTTAGAACAGATGAGTTTGGGAATTTGCAAGGAGATCTCGTACAGTCGGCAAGAGAAATTGCTGCACAGGAGGAAGCTTCAGAGCAGGAACCTGCACAGGAACAGGAAGCACAAATGGAAGAAGAAAAGGGGCCAGAATAGGTGAATACCTCTAAAGTCCTGGAAATATAGATTATGGGAGTTTCAGGCCAACATACACAAAATGAACGAATGGCATCGGGTGGGGAAACCGGACCCACAGGAACAACTGTGACCCCAACCGCTGTGTTCCAGACACCACTCCCAAAGGTAACATTTGGGGAGGTAAGCACTGCAACCCAAACATTGAATCTTGGCCCATTGCCTCCACCACTTCCAGAAGATGTACCAACAAAAGAGAAAATCCCAGCAACAGAGGTTGAGGAAGAGCAGCGACAGGATGAAGAAGAGAACCCCGGGGCAACCAATGAGGATCCAAATATTGCCAAGGATATAGACAACATGGAAAAAGACACAGGTATCACTAAAACAAACATCGTTGTTGAGTCAAAAGCTACCAGGAAGGATCCAAAAGAAACTCATACTATTGAAGGTGCACAATAAGATCCCGTGGAGAAATCACATGAGAAAATTTTGGCTGTAAAGCCACCCCTACCGCCACAGTGGTTCAAGGAATCTTGAAAGAGAAAGGCCCCAAAAACACCCAAAGCCCATCTTTCTTTGGCAGAGATGATGGCTCGGGCACAAAACCCGCCAAAGGCTAAGAAAGCCTAGACAGTCCACACTCTTTGGACCAAGTCGGGCAGAGAAACAGTCGCAGTAATCGCAACACCTTCCCTAGATGTGGACGAGGCAACAGCTAAAGCTGAAGATTATGAGGTCACAGAGGTGTCACTAGGGAAGAGAGGAAAGCAGGGTGAATTGGACCTGTTGAAAGAAGTAGCCAAGGCAGTGGAGGCTTGCTACGAGAAAGAGGCCCAAAATTTCAAGGTAGAGAAGGAGAAAAATGCAAACCTCATGGGACTGCTGACTAAGCTGGCCTAGCCCATTAGCGTTATTCCTTCGATGGCCTCTACATCAGATGCACCACTTCCTCAAAGTGATATATACTCATTATGGGCGATGAAGAGAAAGGCCCAAGCGGTTGATGAATGCGTCGCCTTACAATTGGGAAATGTCTAACGTTTCTTGATGTCCACACTCCCGGATCTATATGCGGCCCGCCACGTCCTACACCAAGCCGAAACTACCATCACCATATGGGAGGGAGATGTCAAGAATTATGAGGCATGGACGGTTGAGTTAGAAGAACTCATCGGCCTCGGAGAGGAGATTGTCTTCGAGTCCAGAATTCTAGGTGAAGAATCATTTAATTTTGTGAGGACCTAGCACTCCAGACTTGACCTCACATTGGGGGTAATCAAGCAACTGGTGGCGATCCTGCATGATAAGGTCAATGTAGTCCAATATTCTTTCAATTTACGCAAGTCTTTTGTTTTGAAGGTCTCTGGAGCTGATTCGATTAGCACTGACACATGCACGACGAAGGAATATGTTTTGGGGAAGTTTGATGAATTAATAGAATCAAGGTATCAATCCCTGGAGGGGATAGACAGGGCAAAAATGACGCGAATAACTTGCATGGTTCTCAAAGGTCACGATGCGAAAAAGATGGCCGAAGAATTTAAGGAAAATGTTCTGGACTTGGGAGAGCAGATTGAGGTGGCCAAGTACCAGCAGGCTAGCCTTAGAGACATCGATGAAGATGGGATTTCCCATCTCCTCCAGACCTTCAATGATAGCAAAGAACAATAGAGATTCTCTAGGAGCTAGAGAAAACTTTCAGGGAAAATGTTTTGTATTCTTTATTCCTTCGGAATGCAAGTTCCCGGATCCCAGAATTTTGGATCCTACATTTTGTATTCCTTAAGTGACCCATGTCCTAGTCCCCAAGGCCGACCGGTCACTTTCAAGATAGTTAATAAAGGTTGTCAGAAGGTGGGTAA
The DNA here is from genome assembly GCA_018584345.1 of Thuja plicata. Lineage (NCBI taxonomy): Eukaryota > Viridiplantae > Streptophyta > Pinopsida > Cupressales > Cupressaceae > Thuja > Thuja plicata. Next base: position 429,980 of record MU225170.1, on the reverse strand, counting down.
CCGCAACAAGGCACGTCAGCTCGATGGGAGGTTTCTGACAGATGGTCTTCCCAAGGTGCCGCTTTGATGTTACACCTGGCACATCGGAGACAGGGTGTCGCTATCCCATTTATGAGGCATGTAGCCTTGATCCCTAGGGGATCAGATTTCTTCCCTCTCCTTTTTGGCGCTCTTCTTGAGGCTGATTCTTCCACTCCATCTTTCTTGTCTTTTTCTTCTAACATGTCAGGCCTTTTCCATCTCAAGGCCTTTTGTAGAGTGGTGCAAGTAGTACCAGCCACCAGATAATGTATTTTATTGAGAAGTGTAAAATAAGTTAGGGTTAGGGTTAGATTGAAAGATGTGTATAAATAATAAGTCCAACCTCATTCCAAGGATTGGAAAAATTAAGGACTTTGTAGTCCATAGTTAATAGCAATTTGGTTTTCTTAGTTCTTAGTTGCAGAGCTGAATGCTCCATAGTTTCTAAGCTTTCAGTAGTTAGATGCTCCCTAGGAGCCACGTTGTACCATGCACCAGTGCTTGCTGGAAGAGATGTTAATGAATAAGGAAGAATTCTCTCAATGATGTTGTTGGCATTCTATCTTCTGGGTTAACGGTATTTTATGCTTTGTGTTCTTCATGTCCTTTGCTCTGATACTTAAAGTAGATTAATGACCTCCTTTCCTTTGCTACTGATGAAATATGAACTCATGGTTTTATATTTCTTCAGTATTTAGTGTAGTGTGTTAGAGCATTGTTGATGTCTTGAATGTTTAGTATAACTATAGGTAGATGAAATATTTATAACTCTGCAGTATCTTTTGAATTTTATTTGTTAAAATAAATGCGCGCTTGCAGGAAACCCCACTTACTTGAATCCCCAGAGAGGACAAGTTGAAGATAACCAGTTATCCCCCTCAAGCAAAACCAATCACATCCCCCAACCAAGCCCCACACCGTTGAGACCCGACTCTCACGTGCTTGGAGGCCTGGGGAATCTCATTTCCCTGGACAACCTTTGTAGGCGAAGTTGGTCGATACCCCAGTACCCGGTGACAACTTACGTCTGTTGGCGGACCTAGTCACAAAAGTCCCGTCAACAGAAACTGGTGCTAGAAGGAGGGCATGAACTCATCCCCCTCTCAGGATTCTGATTTTACACCTCCCGAGGGTTCCCCAAGCCATAATTTTAGGATTCAAGCCTTTAGTGGGATTGGGTCTTTCTCCCTAGCGAGATTTGAAAGAATCCTTAGATCAGCCCCTGATCCTAGAAGGTTTGTCAAACTTGAGCCTCCTGCTCGAAAGAAACGGACCCCAAAAATCACACCAGCCACCATTGTCTGGGGGTCTAGTGTACCACAGAATATCCAAACTTCCCAGACAATCCTGGGAATCAATGTTCAACCTACTCAAAATTTAGCTCCCCAAATGGCTGCATATTTCAAAAATACCGGGTCCCCTACGGGAACTTTTTTGGGCGCAACCAATGATTTACCCTTGTACCCGAAAAATATTTTCCCACGATATGAACACCTAGGCTCATGAACCGTAGAGGAACACTTGCAGGCATACAAAGATGCCATGAACTGAGACCAGATCCAACATGAAGATGTTGTGACCCGGTTGTTTCCCCTATCCCTGGGACAGGGTGAACTGAACTGGTACCTTAACCTTCCCGCCAACTCCATCAACGGTTGGCAGGACATGGAGGATGCCTTCTTGGCTCCCTTTCATGTACATGTGGACCCAGCTTGGTCCCATAGCTAATTCATTTCCATCAGAAAGGAACCAAATGAACCCCTTGCAGCATTTAATCACTGGTTCCAACGCACCTTGAAGCGGTGCACGGGCCCTTTCATCCCATCCGTGGAAGTAACCATACAGACCTATGTCAATGCGATGGACCCCTTCATTTCCACTCTCCTCTGGAGAACAACCGACCCAGGCGACTGGGATACTTTGGCAAAAGTTTACAACCTAGCCTTAGAACTGTCCCGTGGCCTCAACAAATCCTCGGGTGAGATTAGGCATAGTACACCATTCAACATGATCCTCAACGAAACTACATACGCTGGGGGATATAACCCCAATCTAGAAATGGGCACCCCCGCGATGGCCATGAATCCCCCACCACCGCCGATAGACCAGCAGGCTCAGTACGTTTATCCATCACAAACTCAGGCAATACTGGGTCTCAAATCTTTACCTTGGAACCAGCCGCAACCGAACCAACAATAATAGACACAACCATCTAGAGTGCCCTTCTTCCAGTCATCCGCGATCAGAGGATTGCCGCCCTCAACTCTAGCAAATACTATTTCCTTCCCAGGGAATCAACAACAAACGTCACATTGTGACACGAACACTCAATTGACCACCGAGGTTGAGTCCCTCTGGCGAATGTTGTCCACCCTGACTATGGACATGGGTCAACTGAAAGAGGGGTCTTATGCACCCTAGAACTCCAATTCCCAAAGAGGGAATATTTTCTTCGGCCAACGAAACAATAATGTTGGAGGAAGAAACTTCAACAACGGGCCTCGGCCCAACCAACCGCAATGGAATAATAACGCAAGCACCGGAAGTCCACCTCCAAACCAAAACACCAATCAAGGTGGTGTTGGACCATCTCATTTTACACCAGTTGCATACTTCCAACCTATAACCAATTGGTGTAGATTGCATGACATAGGCTGCCACAACGAGGTAAACTATGCCATGCTGGAGAAGCTCATCATGATCTCCCAGATGGATAGACAACAAGCATCTGACCCTACTCCCCCAGAGCCTCCTGTACAAGAGCCAACTCATAGTGCATTCACCTGTGAGACTATTTTCTTCAGATCCATTGGAGAAGATGAAGAAGAATCTGAGTTGCAGGGATTCTTTGATGAATCAATTTCGGCCTTTGAGGCCAATGCCTTCACCAACCCATGGGCTCCTTACAACACTCAGAGCCAGTCAGGTAAAGGACTAGTTTACATGCTAACACCTCCCAAGGACACTCCTCCCTAGGAAAATACAACTGACTAGCCTATCCCTCCAAAAGGTTCTAGCTCTAATCAAGTAAAAGACCCGATCGAGGGAAGCCACCAATTCCCGGGAGGAAGATTTGACATCACAAAGGTGTTAGAACAAACCACCACCTCCATCACCTTCATGGAGGTTTTACTAAACTATCCCGAGCAAAAGAAATATCTTTTGAAGCTCTTGGGAAACTCAAAAGTTGTCGCCCGCCCACCCAAGACTGTCTCTTTTCAGGACGCTAATGCGGCTGTCTTCCGGGCAAATAATGAAGATCCTCCATTTCTACTAGGCTTGAACATACAAGGCAAAAACATATACAACTGCCTAGTAGATTTTGGAGCTTTGGGCAACATCATGCCCTTATCCATATGCCAGAAGCTCAGATTCTGACCCACCCCATCTAATGGTGTAGTAATCCAGTTGGATAAAACTACTGTGAAAATGGTGGGTGAATTCAAGAATGTCCAGATACAGCTCATCCAAGACCCCAGAATAGCTAGTATAATCGATATCCAAGTAGTGGACATCCGAGAGACATGGGATGTTATTAATTCAGAATTGGTCTAAGTCCTTGAATGGATACTTTTCGACTGACTTTTCCCACTTATGGCTCCCCTGGGAAGGAGAATCAAACAAAATCCGGGTCAAAAGTGAGCCCCGGATGAAGCAGGCCCTTACTAAACTTGGGAGGGTTAACGAGGTCTTATTCTTTGAGACTTCCCCCAGGGTGTACCAACCCCTTGAAATCTTAACATTCGATTTCACCCCGGGAGAGGATCCCATAGTTCTACAGAGAACCCAAGACCTAGAAGAGAAGTTGAGGGTTGAGGTTAACTCTCAAGGTGCCATAGCAACCCCCGCTACACTCTTATCTGGAACTTGGTGTCGGGTACATTATCAGAAGCATTCAGAGCTAGAGTGTGAGGCTTGTCTTTTCGTCGCTACCCGGTACATTGACGCTCTCCAGTTTTAAGAGCATGAACATGATTCCCCAGAACCCAATATTCCTACTGGAAGCACTTCTTTAGTGTCATCTCTCCAGGGATCTCAATCCCAAACCACTCCAGAGGCAAACCTCACCCATGCACCACCAGTGCCAGAGGAAACTCCTCCCAAGCCTCCCAAAAGTAATCCAAAAACTGCTCTATCTCCCTAGCTCTCGACGATAAATGATGATTTGTGGACCCTTAAGTTCGATGGGTCTCGGTCCAAACAGGGCTGTGGGGCCAGAGTAGAATTAATCAACCCACGAGGGAAATCCTTCCTCGCATCCTACAGGCTATAGTTCAACTGCACAAACAATGTTACAGAGTATGAGGCTTTGGTCATTGGACTCCTATTTGCATTAAGAAAAGGAATCACCCACCTCTGGGCTCTTGGTGATTCAGAGTTGATTGTCAAATAGGTTCAAAGTCAATACACCTGTCATGATAAGAGGCTGGCCGCATACCGCAATCGAGCATGGAGCCTTATTAAGGATTTCGATGCCTTCGGCATTGATCTTATTCCCCAGCGACGGAATTATGTCCCGGATGCCCTCATTGTTTCTGCCAGCACACTTGAGCCCATGGTCGGCTCACGACTCCAGAGATTTTTCGTTGAGATGATCTCCACCCCATCCATTCTAGATAACATCACCCACTTTCAGGTTTTTGATGACGATCAACATATCCTAGCCTTCATGACCAATGTTGGTGTCTTCAAGGACCATATAGTGGAGGAACGAGACCATGATGACACTGGGCAGAGTGACGAAGATGATGGGATCATGGACCTACCTACCAACACCATCCTAAAGGGGATGGTCGCACTTGAACGTATCTTCGACTCAGACCCTCGAGGCTGGGAAAAGATATCATCCTCCTTTGAGGGAGGAAAATTTGATAAAATAAACATCAGCCAGCCCGGTGAAGAAAAGATGATACACATTGGTACTTCTTGCTCCCTTGAGGAGAAGGAAAAGATTCTCGCGGTTCTCCAAGAATACATAGATGTGATCATGTGGGGGTATGAAGATTTGAAGACATATGACACATCCATTATGACTCATACCATCCCCCTGAAACCCAATGCTAAGCCTTTTTGACAAAAGCAACGACCAGTCAACCCGCTGATCAAGCCTCTGATTCGTCAGGAGGTGAAAAAACTATTATCGGCCTGGATAATCTTTCCAATCCGACATACAACGTGGGTTGCCAATTTGGTCCTTGTTAGAAAGAAGAGCAGTGAAATTTGCCTTTGCGTGGATTTCTAAAATTTGAATAGAGCCTCCAAGAAGGATAATCACCCTCTCCCCTCGTTGGATGAGGTGTTGCAGATAGTGAATGGATGCCAAATGATGTCTTTCTTGGATGGATACTCCAGCTATAACCAAGTCATGGTTAAGTATGAAGATAGAGACAAAACAATGTTCACCACCAAGTGGGGGACATTTGCATATTGGAGGATGCCCTTTGGCTTGATTAACACAGGGGCCACATTTCAGAAGGCCATGGACATTGCGTTTGAAGGCCTTGTGAACTGGTGCATAATCATCTACATGGATGATTTGATCATCTTTTCCCAAGATAGGCGTGACCATTCCGCCCACCTCGCCCAGATCTGCGAGAGATGTCGCTAGTACAGAATATCCCTCAACCCCAAGAAGTGCATATTCGGGGTCACTGAAGGGAAGTTTCTCGGGCATATTTTCTCCGAGAAGGGTATATCCATCAACCCAGAGAGAGTTGAAGTGCTATTAAATTTGCAAATGCCCGACAACAAGAAAGAGATGCGATATTTCTTTGGAAAGATCAACTTTGTTCGGTGGTTCATCACTGGATTTGCCGAAATAGTAAATCCACTCAATGAAACAATGAAGAAAGATACCAAAATTGAGTGGAGTCTTGAGGCAAAGCGGGCATTTTTCCAAATTAAACAGACGATAATGGAGGCACCCGTGCTGGCTAGCCCAGACTACTCCCTCCCATTTTACATTTACTCCTTTTCTTTGCCGCATTCTACCATGGCAGTATTGACCCAAAAGGTCAAAGGGGAAGAATGACCAATTTCTTTTATGAGCTCCCCCTTCAAGAACGCCAAAGTCTGTATTCATCATTGGAAAAATAGGCCTTTGCTCTTGTTCGCGCCATGAAGAAATTCTGGCATTATATTCTCTGAAGAAAAGTGCATGCTACCATCCCAGACCAAGATGTAAAATCTCTGCTGAAGTAGAGTGAATTGGGTGAAAGACAGGGGAAATGGATGGCCATCCTCTAGGAATACGACTTAGAAATGCAACCCATGAAGATAGTCTGAGGCCAGGGACTACGTCGAGCGATGGCTGAAGAGACTCCCCACATAGAATGTCAAACATACACAGTGGAGTCTATCACTCGAGACCCATGGTACACCAATCTGGTGTACTTATTGTTAAACAACATATTCCTAGAGGGGTTACCTCCCAACAAATGCCACGCTCTGTGGATGAAAAGTGCCCACTTCATGATAAAAAACTCCACGCTTTACCGCAGGAACTATGAGGGAGTGTACCTTTGGTGCATTGATAGGGACCAAGCTGCAAAAATGATTGAAGAATTCCATGGGCAGTTTTGGACCAGGCATGGCTCAGTCAATGCCACCACCCATCAGATCCTTTGGGCCGGATATTATTGGCCCTGCATATTTAAAGATGTTTACACTCACGTTTGGAGGTGCCATACTTGCCAAACCGCGGCACATCATGAGTGTAACTCGGCTATGCCTTTATAACCAATCTTTGAGGCTAGGCCTTTTTCCCAATGGGCATTTGACTTCATCGGGGAAATCAACCCCAACTCATCTGCCAACCATCGGTACATCCTAGCCACAACTGATTACTGCACCCGGTGGTCTGAAGTCATACCTTGCAAAAACAATATGGCAGACATGGTTATCCAATTCCTGGAAGAAAACATCGTCACAAGATTTGAAATGCCCTTCGCTATAGTGTGTGACAATGGTCTGGAATTTTATTTAGTGCAACTACTTGAATGGACCTATGACCGGAAGATCACTCTGATTTTTTCCAGCAACTATTACCCCCAGGGGAACGATGTTGCTAAATCAGCAAACAAAAATTTACTCGAAGTGATCAAACACCTGCTAGAACAGAACCCCCGGGATTGGCACCAAAAACTGAGATTCACCCTCTAGGCAGATCGCATTCAAATTAAGGCCACCTTGTGAACATCCCCATTCCATCTGGTTTATGGCCAGAACCCAGTATTCCCAATCAACTTACAGATCCCAGTTTTGTAGTTTATGTAGGAATTCGGCAATTGGGATAACATTATGGAGGTTCAGCTCATGAACCTGGTGTGGATGGAAGAACAACAAGACGCAGCCCTTGAACATTTTGCAAATCACCAAGCAGTGGTAAAATGATGGTTTGACCATAGAGCCCAATACAAGGCCTTTCAAATTTTAGACTTAGTCCTTTTGTGGGACAAGGCCCGGGAAAAGAAAGGAAAGCACACCAAGTTCCAACAGCTCTGGCTCAGACCATATTTAATCTCAAAAATCTGCAGGTCAAATACCTACCACCTCAATACCATGACTGGAGAACCTGTCCCATTGCCCATCAATGGACAGTTTCTCAAACATTACTTTGAATGAGGCCGGTTTGCCCAGAGTTGTATTTTATGTAAATTTTCTTATTTGTAAATATTTCTTTCCCGATGCCCCGTTTGGGGGTGCCTTGCTTTGTAAATAGTCTGGCTGGCCATCCTCTGGGATCGCCCCCTTTTCTTTTGCTTTGTCTTTGGTTTTCTTGTCTTCCTTTTCTGGGTTCCATCATTTTTCTCCCCCTCTTGTGAGGACAGGTATGCTTCGCATAACATCTAGTCTCCGGGATGCTGCCTTTGACATGACGGTGAACTTAAGAATCTATTGTTAGCATGATGGAATTGGTCCGGTCTCCAGAGTTATTTTACAAGTTTGGTAGTAAATTATGAGTAATCTTCATCGGATTTATCCCTGGAAGTCTGGTAATCAATTAAAATAAAGGAACAAGTAATCAGACACATCGAGGGTAGATCGGTTGCACTAGTCGGTTGACCCAAGTTTGAACTTTTAAAGATTCTTTTCGGATCCAGATTTTTCCTTCCCCATTCAACATATTAAGGTGGGTGGAAGGGTAAAAGAAGTACCACCATTAAATTTAGCTAAGCTTAAGCTTGATGGTGAAAGGAGTACCGCCCTCCCACCCAGAAATGAACAAAAAAAAAAGAAATGGGACGAAACTCCTGTCTCCGGGAGAAACAGGCGAATTTGATGACTTCAGGGTTTGATACTTAGTGCCTCTTCTCTATTTCTCCCAAAGGTCATCGACTTGATTTCCTTCCAAAGCACACACTTCACCACTAATGAAAGGATCACGGATTGGATCGCATATGGCCATATTTTCTCAGACATTTTTCTCCTTACAAGTAAGATGCTTCGAGTAACGATTTGTTCCTATTCTACTAACCAGAGATTCTGTGGTTCTCAAATGTGCTAAGGCATTCATCCCAGATAGTCATCATTTATTATGCCCTGCATCCCCGTCCCTACATTTTGTGTGCAAAATGTTGGGTCCCCCTTTTTTTGTTTTTCTTTTGGCTCTTGCCTTTGCTTCTTTTGTTTCCTTCTCTGGGTTTTCTTTCCCATGGTGTTGGTTTTGTTTCATGTTTTTTGTCCTTCGTGTCTCCGGGACCCAATCCTAGAGTTGGTCATTTTTTTTCCAGAAGCCAGATTCTAGACTCTGGGATTCTCTGCCACGTCGATGCCTTCTTCTTGTAAGAAGACATGGTCGTTTGGAATCTCCAGGCCTGAAATCCAGAGGTTTATCTATTTTGAAGTTTGCAGAGAGAAGGATAGCTTGCTTTTCACCTTGGGTATAAATATAAATTACATGTCACTTTCACAGTTACCGTGATTAAAAACACTTAGAGTTTTCAGAGTGATTCCTTGGCAATTTGAAGTGTGATTAAGTGTGAATTACTCTGACCTTAGTGGACAATTGTGAGTTAATTTTTGGTGCTGGTCAGTGATCATTTGAAGGTGGAAGTTGTTGCAGAGCGGTCCTAAGTGCCTTTCTTTCCTTTCCCTTCCTCGGGTTTCCAGGTAGGTTCTCTAGTTCTGCTTTGTCCATTATGGTTTTACTTCATTTTGGTTTGTGTTCTTGCCTTTTGCGTCTTTTGTTTTGGTTCGCCACCCGTTGGTGGGTTGGCTCTCCGCCCTCTGCACTGTTGTAGATTAGTGTATAGGTTGTATTTTTGCCTTAGGGTTAGTCATGTAGGTGTTGTGCAAGTTTGCAAAGGGCTCGTGTGTACATTTTGTAAATACTGTATCTTTGTGTATATATGTCTCGGCCTTCGGCCCTCTACAATTTTTTTGTTGTGCATATCCTTCAGCCCTGCTATACTTAGTTGTATATTTTGTCTATATCTATCTGGTCTCACGTCAAGCTCGTCGTGCTTCATCTGTATTTCATCCAAGTTTGCAAGCTCGTTATAGACAGAATACCGCCTGTTTGAAGCTTGGCTCTTGGCTAGTTTCAACCAGGCAGTTTTCTCTCTCCTTTTTCAATCGGCCTTTATGTTTCATTTATGTCCCATGCATGCATCCAAGACTGTCCAAGTGGACTCTACTTTTTGTGCGTTCAGACAGTTGGCGCCACCGTCACCATAACTCCCCATTTATTTCCTAGCCATGTGACGCCCACGTGGGCCTAACAACTCGCTTTTCACTCACATCTTCCAACGGTTAGTTCTCTGGACCCCAAGTCCTTTGTCTTCACCCAACACACATCTTACTTTTGCTAAGTATGCTAAAACCCTTGGGCCCGGATAGTGGTTAACTTCCTAGGTCTGCATTATATATATATACCTTTTCGGGATTTTGGACCTGAACTAACTTTTCAGGCAAAGGACGTGCCTCGATGGTAACATTTTCAAATCCTGGAGTATTATTTATCTATGAATTCTAACAGTTGCCTTGCCTTACAGGTTTTCAAAACAACGTACCTTCACTATGTCTGAGGCTTCCGCATCTTCACAACCCGGGAGTCCGGAGCTCCCCTCCACAACGATCACCAGGGCAGTCGTCAGATCCAAAATTGAGAGGGCCTTAGAGAAATTGCCCCTCAGCATGAAATATCTGAAGGAAAATGTTGTTGTAGGATCAAAGATTGAGTCCCAAGTCCAGTTGATCACCGACACCAGCATCAGAATGTGGGAAGAGATGCAGGCCCTAGTTAAGATAATGTTTATTCAATGACAGTCCAGGGATCCGTTGGCGATCAGCGTCGAGGATTCCAGGATCCAGAAGGTTGCTTGTTTCCCATGCTCAGTGTAGGCCCCAGAGCTTATTCTCACCCTTGCCGCACATTACAACTCCTCTGTCTGGGTCGTCATGCTCGCTGCCCTGGTCTCGACCGGATATTCCACCCCCATGGTGTCTCTCGACGCCGCAACTTTTCAGGTAGGTTTGGGGATTCCCCAATTTGATGAACCAGCCATCGTTACCAGATCTAATGCTTTGGGGCAATTTTAGCAGCTGGAGGTCATGGCCCGACAATATTTGAACAACCATTGGCTCAAGACCCCGAAGAAGGACCCCAAAAGAATGAAATTAGAGATCCCCCGATCTGAGTTCAAAGAAAGTATCCAAATGGGGTTATATAACTATGTCAGATCTTCGGGAAACCCCATGCCTAAGAGTTCTAAAGGTGGATGTACTACTTTTTTCTTGGCATCTCCACCGGTGAGCAATAATTTGATTGGGCCAACATCATTTCTAATCATGTAGACTCTCAGTTCCTTCAGGTGGCCCGGACCCACAAATTCTATATGATGTCTTATGTTCTCTGGGCCTTAGCACAACAATGACCCGTCACCAATGGGTTTCTCACATCAAGTGTACTTGGGATCGGCCCAAGTCAAAAGGCTCCCTGGGATTATTTCTCACAAATTCAATGGGAGGCTAGTTTCCCCAGCTTCTATCGGGTGAATGACACCTTCGTCTACTACAATCTGCTCATGCCTACTCGGGATGTCGGGTACCGCCTCTCCAAGGAGGCAATGGATCTGGTCAGAAGTTATGGCCATTACTACATCCAATTCCAGCAACATACCTACATTCAGATAATCGGCTTCTCTGGGAAACCTTACTTATTACCCAAACATTGTGGGAACAAAATAATCATCTTGGAATATTCCAGACAAATGTTGGAACTGCACGCCTTATACACTATAAAGAAGGTGGTGAATGTTCCATTCCTAATCACTTGTGGGAATTACACATGCATTCTGGTCACAGCCAAGGAGGCAGACAGCGAACTCAAGAGCCTAAACTTGGTAGAATTTTATCTAGCACGAAAGAACTTTGATCTGCTTGGAAAAATTGCAATGGCGCTTCCCCGGGCATCAGAGCCCCACCGATTTCACATGGAGGACTTCTGGGAAGATTGCCAAGATGATGTTTAAGTTTGGAGCTGACATTTTGTCTGGATGACCATGGGGATGATGGAAAGGTTGAAGCTCCAAATAAATTTGGATGACTTCTCGAACACCGGGCCCACAACAGATCCCCAGTACAAGGCAAGGGGAGTTGATAAGATGGCCCTCCCACCGGTAGATTGGAATGCCTAGGAGGGGCCTACCATTGAACACATCACTCGCAATGTGGTTGAGTGTAGCCATGAATACTTTAAGAGGGTATGCCCCGAGAGCACCCGTAGAGTTGGCCCGATGGTACAGAAGCTGACTTCCGGGGTCAAAACCTCTTCACAGGGAGAGGATAAAGGAAAAATAATAATGGGAACTCCAACCCTACATGAGACCTGTACACAAGAGCAACTAAAAAAGATGATGGCAGCCTCCCAGCAGATGAAGGATGAATTGATCACACGGTTGGCCACTCCGGTGCTCATGACCGGACCTGTCTGTCCTCCCTCTTCCCCTTCACTACTAGCATTGATGGTCAAAGCAACAGGAATGGGAGAGGAAGAGGAGCAGGCAGCCCTAAGGGATGTGGGGCCTCCTTTGGTTACCAGGTGAAAGAAAAGGCTCAATCCAAAGCCAAGGACAGAACCAGAGCTCGGGATGCCGCACATCCCAAAAGTACAAATCATTTCTTCTGACTCCCCAGAGCCAGAGAAAGAACTAGAGCATGTCCACATCCCAAAAAATCCCCCCCCTGAAGAATTTGACGATGTATTTAGAACTGATGAGATTGGGAATTTGCACGGAGACCTCATACAGTCGGCGGGGGAAATTGCTGCGCAAGAGGAAGCTCCGGAGCAGGAACCTGCACAAGAATAGGAAGCACAAATGGAAGAAGAAAAGGGGCCAGAATAGGTGAATACCTCCGGAGTCCCAGAAATACAAGCTATGGGAGTTTCAGGCCAACAGACGTAAAATGAACGAATGGCATCAGGTGGGGAAACCGGACCCACGGGAACAACCGTGACCCCAACCGTCATGTTCCAGACGCCACTCCCAAAGGTAACATTTGGAGAGGTAATCATTGTGGCCCAAACATTGAATCTTGGCCCATTTCCTCCCCCACTTCCAGAAGATGTACCAACAAAAGATAACATCCCAGCAATAGAGGTTGAGGAAGAGCAACGAAAAAATGAAGAAGAGAACCCCGAGGCAACCAATGAGGATCCAAATATTGCCAAGGATATAGATAGCGGGGCAAAAGATGCAGGTATCACCGAAGAAAACATTGCCGGTGAGTCAAAAGATACCGGGAAGGAGCCAGAAGAAGCTCATACTGTTGAAGGTGCACAATAAGATCCCAGGGAGAAATCACATGAGCAAATTTTGGCTGCAAAGCCACCCCTACCGCCATAGTGGTTGGTGGAATCTTGAAAGAGAAAGGCCCCAACAACACCCAAAGCCCATCTTTCTTTGGCAGAGATGATGACTTAGGCACAAAAACTGCCAAAGGCTAAGAAATCTTGGACAATCCACACTCTTCGGACTGAGCTGGGTGGAGAAATAGTCATAGTAATCGTGACACCTTCCCTAGATGTGGATGAGGCAATAGCTAAAGCTAGAGATTATGAGGTCACAGAGGTGTCGCTGGGGAAGAGATGAAAATAGGGTGAATTGGACCTATTGAAAGAAGAAGCCAAGGCAGTGGAGGCTCGCTACGAGAAAGAGGCCCAAAAGTTCAAGGCAAAGAAGGAGAAAAATGCAAACCTCATGGGACTGCTAACTGAGCTGGCCCGACCCATTAGCATTATTCCTCTGGGGGCCTCTACGTCAGATGCACCGCTTCCTCAAAGTTATATAGACTCATTACGAGCGATGAAGAGAAAGGCCCAAGCGGTTGATGAATGGGTCACCTTACAGTTGGGAAATGTCTGACGTTTCTTGATGTCCACACTCCTGGATCTATATGCGGCCCACCATGTCCTACACCAGGTCGAAACTACCATCACCATATGGGAGGGAGATGTCGAGAATTATGAGGCATGGAAGGTTGAGTTAGAAGAACTCATCGGCCTCGGAGAGGAGATTGTCTCCGAGTCCAGAATTCTAGGAGAAGAATCATTTGATTTTGTGAGGACCCAACACTCCAGACTTGACCTCACATTGGGGGTAATCAAGCAACTGGTGGGGATCCTGCGTGATAAGGTCAACACAGTCCAAAATTCTTTCAATTTATGCAAGTCTTTTGTTTTGAAGGTCTCCGGAGCTGATCCGTTTAGCACCGACACATGCACGCTAAAGGAATATGTTTTGGGGAAGTTTGATGAATTAATGGAATCAAGGTATCAATCCCTAGAGAGGATAGACGGAGCAAAAATGACACGAATAACTCGCATGGTGCTCAAAGGTCACTATGCGGCAAAGATGGCCGAAGAATTTAAGGAAAATGTTCCAGACTTGGGAGAGCAGATTGAGGTTGCCAAGTACCGGCAGGCTGGCCTTAGAGACATCGATGAAGATGGGATTTCCTATCTCCTCCAGACCTTCAATGATAGCAGACAACAATAGAGATTCTTTCGGAGCTGGAGAAAACTTTCAGGGAAAATGTTTTGTATTCTTTATTCCTTCGGAACGCAAGTTCCCGAATCCTAAAATTTTGGATCCTACATTTTGTATTCTTTAAGTGACCCGTGTCCTGGTCCCCAAGGCCGACCGGTCACTTTCAAGGCAGTTAATAAAGGTTGTTAGAAAGTGGGTAACTGCAACAAGGCACGTCAGCTCGACGGGAGGTTTCTGACAGATGGTCTTCCCAAGGTGCCGCTTTGACGTTACACCTGACGCATCAGAGATAGGGCGTCGCTATCCCATTTATGAGGCATGTAGCCTCGATCCCCGAGGGATCAGATTTCTTCCTTGTCCTTTCTGACTCTCTTCTCGAGGCTGATTCTTCCACTCCATCTTTCTTGTCTTTTTCTTCTAACATGTCAGGCCTTTTCCGTCTCAAGGCCTTTTGTAGAGTGGTGCAAGTAGTACTAGCCACTGGATAATGTATTTTATTGAGAAGTGTAAAATAAGTTAGGGTTAGGGTTAGATCAAAAGATGTGTATAAATAATAAGTCCGACCTCATTCCAAGGGTCGGCGAAATTGAGGATTTTGCAATCCATAGTTAATAGCAATTTGGTTTTCTTAGTTCTTAGTTGCAGAGCTCAATGCTCCGTAGTTTCTAAGCTTTCAGTAGTTAGATGCTCCCTGAGAGCCACCATTGTACCACGCACCAGTGCTTGCTGGAAGAGATGTTAATGAAGAAGGAAGAATTCTCTCAATGATGTTGTTGGCATTCTGTCTTCTGGGTTAACGATATTTTATGCTTTGTGTTCTTCATGTCCTTTGCTCTGATACTTAAAGTAGATTAATGACCTCCTTTCCTTTGCTACTGATGAAATATGAACTGATGGTTGTATATTTCTTCAGTATTTAGTGTAGTGTGTTAGAGCATTGTTGATGTCTTAAACATTTAGTATAACTATAGGTAGATGAAATATTTCTAACTCTGCAATATCTTTTGAATTTTATTTGTTAAAATGAATGCGCGCTTGCAGGAAACCCCACTTACTTGAATCCCCGGAGAGGACAAGTTGAAGATAACCAGCTATCCCCCTCAAACAAAAATAGTCACATCCCCCAACCGAGCCCCGCACCGTCGAGACCCGACTCTCACGTGCTTGGAGGCCCGGGGAATCTCATTTCCCCGAACAACCTTTGCAAGCGAAGTTGGCCGGTACCCCGATACCCAGTGACAACTTACGTCTGTTGGCGGACTCGGTCACAAAAGTCCCGTTAACAGCACCATCCTTCGTACCCTTTTTATTATGGATTTTATTTAAATTCAAGAGACCTTCATGATAAAAAAAATATTTGACACACGTGGGAAGATATGAAGCCCTGAGTTTGATAGAATAGTTCTACTTTTTGTATTCGCATTTTCATGAGCTAATAAAATTATTGACTGACTCTTATTTTTTAATGTCAAATTCATCCTCTTGTGAGGACTCTTTGGATTTGTGCTCTCATATTTTTTAAAAAGAGGATCAAAATACACTTGGATATTTTCTCTAAAACTAAAAGGAATCTCTTCTCCTAGAATGAAATTAGGCTCATTTTGAACTACCCAACTAGGATCAAGAAATCTTTGACACAACTATAGAAACTATCCCCACTAAAATGGTTTACAAAATTGCTATTAGATCTTGCAAATTTTAGAGGAAAGAGTAAAAAATGGTATCTAGACACTACTTTTCAAAATTATAAGCTTCAACAAATATATCGTTGGTTTTACCTTCATTTTCCCATGGTGGCCTCCTTGAATCAACAGTGGCATTTGCAATCGCTTGTATTGGTCTAGCAATACAAATTTCACGCCATATGGTTGATAGTATTTGAGCCTAAATTAGCTCACTTTGTTTGGTGTCTGTTATTTCAAGGCCTCCACATTATTTCTAAGTTGGTCCATTTAGACTTCGTAATATTTCAAGCTCTTTTCATAGGCACCAAGAGTCTCTCAAACATCCTTTTTGGTTTTTTTCCTAGAGCAAAGGATGTTTGGTCCAAGATTGTGATTTCTTCAATCCATTCAAACCTTAGTCATTTTCCTTGAATATGGTCTTAGTAGGGATTAACCTCACATCCCCCACAACTTCATTAATATATGACATGCTTTCGAGGAAGAGAGTATCTTTATAATATGTAAAGACAAAAATATTGTTGTTTCTTAGGATATTTTGTTGATCAACAATTTTCAATCTATGTTAAAGCTTATGGTTTGTTCTAATGTTCTATTGTTGATGTATATGGTAAACTAGACTATTGGAACTCAATCATCCTCCTTCTACTACTACATTAGCTACCTTGTGACTTTTTCATATTTTATGTTATCTTGCTCTAAGCTAATACCTTATTTAGATTTTAACGATGTGACTTTTTCTACTTACTATTTTTTTGGTGAATGTGTATCACTTTTTTAAATAGTAATATAGCTACTATTCATCAAAAAAATACTAACATCATATATAATCTAACTTTTATTGTTCATCTATAAATACAATTATCACCACTTTATATGTTTTTACCTTAATATAATTTTAAGAAAAAAAAAAACTCAAAATCTTAGTAAAAATACAATGAAGTAGAAAAATATGGACCAAAATTACATTATCTCTAATCTATATAAATGCTACTTCACATTTAAAATTCTACATCCTACCAATACCAAAAAGATATAAATAATTACCTAGATCAAAATTTACCTTAACTCTTAAACCAAATAATATTTCAAAATAATCATCCACAAATCAAAGTACAAACTATAGAACCTATGAAATAGTGACAAGATTTGACCACACTTACTAGTGCTTCCAATCACAAGGACCATTGCCTACACTCTAGAAGAATGTGTTATATTCTTATTTGTTTGTACATGCTTTTTCTTCCCCTTATCAATACACGCTTGATTTTGCCATTAATGAACAAACAAATGACACCAATTCAGGGAAACAGCCAAGGAAAATTAAATGTTTGTGGACTTATTATTATTATACCACTTGACCCACATCTCATGTGGAGCCCACATTTCCCTACAATTACAAATTTGTATAAGAATGGATTTTATGATATGCCAATCTTAGTCATCATGCAACTAAATCTCTACGTCAAGATCTTCGAACTAACTCATTTACATGCTTACGTTGATGTTTATGGGACCCTTTTTATGCCAATATGTCAAAGTAGTTGTTATAGTTACGGTTGATCATGGATGGTGCTATTAGATAGATTTTTATTAAAAATATGGTCCAATAATAATTTGACACATCAGCTATGTTGGAAATTTTCAATATTTGTTTTATTTTTATGAGTGAACATTTGATGCGAGAACATTTTTTTGGTTTTTTATCAATTCGACTTCATTA
This sequence comes from Thuja plicata, assembly GCA_018584345.1. NCBI lineage: Eukaryota > Viridiplantae > Streptophyta > Pinopsida > Cupressales > Cupressaceae > Thuja > Thuja plicata. Next base: position 412,563 of record MU225170.1, on the reverse strand, counting down.
AGTTGTTGATGGTGACCTATCACTTTTTTATAATTTTCGACAAGATCTTTATTAAGGTCGTGGTCATTTGAATGAAACTCGTCAATCAAGATATAATTAAGCCTAAAACCAATTTCCTTGATGACAAGAAGCAATAGAATGTAGTCAACAAACTACAAGATGCCCTCTTAGTCAAGCTATGCTTTGACAAAGCATATGATGGAATTAAATGGCCTTTAATAGAACAAAATGATAGTTGGATTGGAATTCGTTCTAAATTAATATTTTGCTTGTAACTACTTCTTACTAATTGTATTGTTTGTCTTGTTTTTAATGGGCCCCAATGTCCTCAACCCTCCTCCAAATATCCACGAGGAAAAAGTTGTCTCTTGCCCTATTCCTCTACATACTCACAACTGATGTATTTGGTTAGTTCATATAGCATATCTACCCTCAACATCCAACTAATGACATTTGCCTCCCCCACAATTTTAGTGCCTTAAACTCCTCCTTTGCTAATTATTGTATATTTTTTTATCAAAAACTTGTTGAACAAGTCTCCAATACCCCAAACTTGCTTGATCTCTTATGTGTCATGTTTTGTTGCCAATTGTCAATGCACACACTTGAATACTTCATGACATATGTTGATCCACTATTGGTAGATGTCTAATGAAAGGAATCTTCTAAAACATGATGAATTCTCCAGATCTCTTGACATCCCCTTTAAGCTAAGGGGTCACTCTCTTTGACATGTGAAAATAGATTCTCGATAAAATGAAGATTATATTGCTCTCCTAGCCCAAAGAAAGCTTCTTATGAGCTGAGTGAGCTGTTATACTCAAGTGGACAAAACTATTCTCCTTTCTATACATGTTTATGTTTCTTATAGTTGGTTTGTCACCAATATCTACTATAAGAAACTCGCTCAAATTATTAGATATACAAAAGAGGCATGTTGGTTTCTTCATGGACACATTGAATGTATAGACTAAGCATATAATATGGGGCTTGATTGATCCTAATACCAAATTCTTTTGCATTAAATTGTTAAATGGATCATTAATGTCCTTCATGGTTACACCTTATGGAATTTTCTAAATAGACACATTGCTACAATCTCTTCACTAAGTCCATAAGTGTTGGTCAAAAAGACATGTTCCTATTACCACCTTACTTCAATATGTGTGCATTGACTCAATTCAATAGCATTTAGAAGGCTTGGTTAGTTTATCTCTCCATTCACTTGGTATGACTAGCTCTTTGATGCATGTATTAAGCTTCCCTACATCCTCCAACTAGTGGAATAAACTCGTTCAAGTGAATGATTGAACTCTTGCTCCTTTTTTTAATTTTGACAAATAATTCTAAGGAAACTTTCTTTTTAATGAAGGTACCCAAGCTTTCAAAGATCTATGAGACCTCTATAATCTCAAATGCAAAAAACCAAGGCAACTTTGTGCTAAATTTCAAACTTCCTACTTTGATAGAAGAATTGTGTTTAAAATTATCACCTTGGTCCCATCAACACTCTTACTCAAGATGTCTACCTTTTATGCATGTAATTTCTTCAAGAACTAGAAGTGGTTGGATGAGATTAAAATATCTATCTTCCCTCTTAAGTTTATTTATATATCCATGCCCACCCCCACTCTAGTATGACCAAATACTAAATATCAAATGATAGTGCTCATTCTGCAACTCTAATCAGCATAAATCAGCTCCTACGTGTGGAATATTGAAGCGAAATCCCAAGCTTGGCTCACAACCTAAAAACTCCTCCACTTGATTTTCTTCACTTTGAGTCACAATCAATTGCTTCATTGAACCCAACCCCATTTGCTTCCTACTCTAAAAAAGGAAAGACACTCTTAAGAATGCCTTTTTGGTTCTACTTTTTTCACCAAGCACATTGGAATGTGGCCTTCTCCTTAGCCCAAAAATTGCCTCCCTCGATCATAGTTTGTCATGCAAAGTTACCCTTGGTTAATTTTTAAGAAACATTTTTTTAAAAACTTATCCACAAACTATAATAAGACATGTCTAGAGATTAAGATGTTTAGTTGATTTTTGTAATATTATATATCCCAAGGGTGTTAACATTATATCACTATACTCCAACCTTAAGTTTCAAGTGGTGAAACTCACTTGTGTTTCACAAGTCTCTCCACAAACAAACTCATATCTTGTCATGTAAGTTTCCACTATCAAAAAATTATGTCCATGAAGCTAGAAAAGAACACTTTGAATATCAACAACCTATCATCAATTGATTCTCCGATATATAACAAAGGTTGACTTAACAAATATAATTATAAGTATTTAGCAAATTGTAACATGTAACATGTAAGCCACCTTTTTTTATGAATAAGTGTGTCAGTTTCTATTAATTATTAAATATACACATATTCATAAAAAACAATACGACACAAGGTCCCGATCATCCAGTTTGCCCCATACATCAGCAAGGTCCAAGGTGACATCAAGAACGGATCACCCCTCATTTGCCTTATCTTCTCCCTCTTCTATATATCGCCTTCATTCCACATTGGAGGAATAGCCAAGGCTATCCAAGAGAATCACTTCGAAAACACAACAAGCTTGAGATAAATATATCTTTTTAAGTAGGCATGAGCTTTCCATAGTCCATTAGAATGTGCTTGAATTTCTGGAAACAACAGTGTATATTTTTTAATCTAAAAAATAATGACGTTTCAGATTGCACTCAGCAATCCATCATCAAGAGAAGTAAAGAAATAGATTAAAGAGAATGACCTATAAAACGTATTGAATACCATAAGAAGTGGTAGGCAAAAGAAAAAAATTACACAAATAATGTAAAATGAAAAGAAACACAACCTACACAATTGTTTTCAAAAATTCAAATGCATGCCCTTTTTAATCAATAATAAAAATAAATCCTCAAACCCCTTCAACAAGTGAGAATACAGTCATTTAAATCACTAATCCCTTTCACAAGGTAAAGCCAATATCTTCCAACTTGAGATTGTGATTGACTATTCACATAATGCTTGCCCCACACTCAACTTGACATCAATGGAGAAATGAACAGCTGTTGTTTCTTCGTTGCCCAAAACAGCTTGCATGTCCTTGTTGTTATCTCCACGTCTGCCCATACAAAGAGTCAATACAAGGTGTAATTTTTCAACAGGAATCTTCTCAAATTTCACATCAACATGATCATTAGTCCACACGGCCTTCAACAAGTTCCCTAACTAGTCATGATTTTGACCATGATTCTTTCTCAAACACACAATTTGTCATTATCTCGCCCTTACATTGCTGTTGGATCAAACTCTGTTCTTGTTCTTGTTGTTTTTCAGGAGAAAAGATATAAATTCCAAGGGCTGAAAGGGGTTTGTTTGACTCTTACCCCTGCTCTGATTTCCCATAGTTCCACTAATTCATAGGCATTAACTGCATTCATGACAAAATCTCAGACCATGTCTCTGCATTCAAAAAAATGGGGCTCTGCATTTATGACACAATCCAAGCAGGCTGTAGAATCTACTACTTATATTGAGACAGACAGCAGTAGCTTCAGGGAGCTTGTGCAGAAACTTACTGGTGTTTCAGAGGGGGGAAACCTCAACCTCCCTGCCAACATGCCTGCAAGAAATGAAAAACCAAGTAAAGGGAGTGCAGCAGCAGTCATCAAATCAGATGACAATTGTTGTGGGTTTATGAAGAGTGGGATTGAAATGGGTCCTCAGAAACCAGCCTTCAAGCTCCACCAGAGAAGGCAATTTCAGAAGAAAGTGCAGATTAAACTGGGTCTTACAACTGATCCTGATTCTGATAGGTTCTTGCCCACTTTGATTTCTAGCCCAATCACTCCACTTGGGCATGGTGATCTATTCACTCATTCAGGTCATTGTTGCAGTTCTTCTAACCCTAATTCCTGCATTAAGTCATCATATCTGGAAGAGGAGGGCCAGGAACTTTGTTTAGAGACTTCACCAAACTGCCTGAAAAGTGAACCAGAGTTGCTCCCCCTGTTTCCTCTGCATTCTACAACAAGACCCAGCAGCACCTAATTGTTATCTAACGTGTATAGACAACATCCACCATATTAGGTTTTCAATGTCAGTGCCTTCCAAACACAGGTCTCCAAATACTGCAGTATAGTAAGAAAATTATGTTAGGGTGTAAGTCTGAGGAATATCTTTTCTTTATATCACCCTATAGATTTGTTTATCTTCTTTTCTCTTAATATTTTTCTCACATCTTGTCTTGGTTCTTTTTCTCCTTCCTTCAAACTTTGCTACCCTCTTTCTTCACCCCTCACCCTCTCCTTTCATTTTTAACTTGTCTTGGTCTGCAATTCATCTATTTTTCTGCTACAGTTCCCACATTCTCATGATCCATCATGAAATATGATCTGAAATCTTGATGCAAACAAAGATTACACATTTTCATGATCCATTATGAAATATGATTTGAATGCAAACAAAGATTACACATTTCATAATCTGAAATCTTGATGCAAACAAAGATTATACAGCAAAATTAAAAAAACATAACAATTAACAACAATTGTTATGAACTGTAAAATTTTGGATATCTAGTCTGACAAAATGAATGAAGCCATGACAGTTAAATCTTCCAGGTTACTCTTTGTTTAGAGATAAGATTTGGGTTTGATGCCAGTAAGATACCAAGTTCAGATTCAAGGGATTCTTTTCATGTCTTTAAATCTGATTTATTTTTTGTAATACCATAATTTTTTTTGGGTGTGGGATGATATGAAGATTGTTGCCTTTCATTTGGTCTAGAATCCTAATAGTGGATCTGTAAACTTTTTGTATGGTAAATCTGTAAATAAAAGTGTGAAATTTCTGAGTATCTATACTGTATTGGGGCTCACGGTTCTGTTAAATATTGTTATGGATCTTAATATAGTTATTCATTATTTAACAATATATCAGGTGTAACATAATAGAAATGTCTGAGCACTGTACTATAAATGTGAAATGTAACATCGCATTAAGAAAGAAGAAAATAAATATTGGTTTTGTTTTAATTAATATCCGTATTTATTGTCTTTTCTCTGATGCTTTACACTGTACACAGTCTGAACAGAAATATCAATAAAAAATTATACACACACAATTTTTGATGAGGAACTTTGCAATTTATTATATACAATATCAGCCCATTATATCTTTATTATATATTTCTTGAATATATATTGAAATACTTCAATACAAACATAAATTTTCTTCGTGTTTGTTTGCAGAGTAACAATGCATTAGTTATTGCTGCTGCTGTTAGTGTTGATACTGCTGGTGTTCTATTTGTTGTTTTAAAAACTTTGTAATGTTAATTTTTCTTATTGTACTTGTCAATATACTATTGCATTCGGTTGTGCACGAATAATCAATTAGTTTTACACCAATGAACCAATCATAAATCACTATAATTTATTTTTTTCGAATAGCTTTTAACCATAATTTTTAATATATAATTCATATATCATTTAATTTATTTTGAAATTGGTCTTTTAATTTACAATATAATATATTTATGAGATACTATATTTTATATTTTATTACTGTAAACATGTTATTTTCATTAAAAAATTCAACTATTTATAATATATAACTATTATATATTTTAAAAAATTTACTATTATATATTTTAAAAAATTTACTATATTATATTTTTAATATATATACTATAAATAATTATTATAATTTCTAATATATAATATATATTATTTTATAATATATAATATCAGAGTACTATATCATATATGCTATATTATATAATTTTTAAATACCTATTAATTAAAATATATATATAATATTTATAATAAAATTAAAACTAAATTTACATATATAATTATAACTAATTTCGACAAGTGCATGGCACTTGTTCTAATAAAAAACAATGCATTACAAATTTCTAAACTATTTATAATTGAAATTTTTTTTTCTACCATATTCAAAGATATCAAGATTGAATATGAGAATTTTAAAAATACAAACTTTGTCTATTCTATGTGAAAATTAAATTAAATTAAATTAAAAATTTATTAATTTTTTATTTTTAATAATAAAATTAACAATTTAATAATCAAAGAAGAGAATGTGGTTTTTCTAACAATACTAAATTAGATATAATTATTATACTCATTTCTTTTAAATAATAATTTGTTTTTCGTCTCTCTTTTTTAAGGTATGTAATAAACCAATTGTTTCTTAAAATAAAAAAAAATTATATGATTTGTTCTATTGTTTTAAGTGTAGATTCAAGCTGATGAAATTGTACTTGAGATGACCCACTTACAAGTGCTTCTTGACCATTGGAGTAATGCCCTTAGAGGTCACTCCCCTTCTCTTGAATGTAGCTTCTTTCCTCGAAGCAATTGGGAGAACCACTATGAGACTTCTCCCTTGACTATGGGAACATATTATTTTCAATGGAGTTGGTTGGAGCCTACTCTTCGATGCTCTACCTCTCTACCACCTATGGGAGGAACTTCTAAGTGGTGTAAGTGAGGTGCTTCTAGCTAATTTGACTCCAATAAATTCCCTCTACTAGCTCTTGTTGTTTCACCTACTCCTGCAACTGGAAAAAAGACAAAGAGAAGGATATTGAAAGGTGGGATCCCCTCATTAATAATTTGGACCCTACCGATGTATGTGGTAAACCAGTTAACTAAGATCCTTCTCTTCCTTCCAGTGCTACTATTCTCGCCACTTAATGACTTTGTGGATAGATGCATAGAACTGTTTTATAAATGGTAATATAGACACGTTCATAAAAAAAGAAAATAATTTAATAATATGGGCAAGAAATATAAATATTTTGTATTTGTATGTTTATTTTTTGTGTAGATGTCTTATATATAAATATTTAATTCTTATTTATTTTAACTTTTATTCTAGAGATAAACTCAACTCTTTAATATGTAGTATCTTTTAAATTATTACATATTTGATCTAATTGTTAATCATTTTCAAATCTTGAATGGATTGTACTTGTGATTTTATTTCTAAACTAAATTTAAATTTCATGCAATCCGGTCTTCAATTTTCAAGATTTGAAATCTTATTTTGTTCAAATTCTAAAAGTTTGAATTGTGTCTAAGGTTGTGTATATAAAAATATCACTATAAGATACTTTCACTCATTAGATATCAAATACAAAGAAGAATCAAGCTTTAGTCATCATCCACTATCATCAAGCATCAATAATAATCTACTTTCAATTATTAACATTCATCTTAATCACTTGCCAAAAAAGTCTTCCTTAAATGCTCTTACATCCTTCTTACACACTCCATCCTTCTTTTCCCATCTTGTCCCCTCTCACATCTCCCAAAATGGTCACACATTGAGAAACTTCACACCAGCAATGATTTTATCAATGAACAAAGAGACAGACATAAACCTAAAGGTGATATGACTGGGATTGGCTTCAATGAAGCTGAATGCTCAAAGAATTAGGAAGAGAAATCTGATGCAAAGATTGATGCTGAAAAACCTACTATTGAAGAACCTAGAAAGCAAAAGATAACAACAATGGTAAGATATGGAAGATCAAAGAAACAAGTGAGACATTGGTTCAGGGAGAGACAATAGTTGCTACTAGATCTTCACCTGATGGCAGTAAAGCAGAATCGACCTAATTGGCCGATCATGGCCTTAGGGGGAGCATTGGATAAAGACATCAGAATATATCTTGCCCCGTATCTTGTGGATTGTTCTCATGAAAGATTAGTTATGAGCATGGTCGACATCATGGAGTATATAGTTAAGAGCGCAACATCAGCCGATGTAAATATTTTGATTGCGAGATCTAAAGCCGACTGGATAGTATTGGGTAAAGTGAACTTTTATAACTTAACATTGTATAAAGCACCATATGATGTAATGACATTAATTTTCCATTAGTATACAAACAACACTTTCGGTAAGCCTACACCGAAAGACAGGAAAGAGAAAACCGAAGATCAGATTAAGAGATCACCAAAGATGACTAAGTACAGAGAGAACCGATGACACAAGTTAGTGTGTAAACCAAAAATCACAAAGCAGAAAGATAAAGTGGAACCCGACAGAGGAACCCGAAATGCAAGTTATAGTGCAGACCGACAAGATAGATACAGTGCAACTGAAAGACAAAACTGAAGGACAGTTAAGCATGACCGACAGATAGAACCAAAAGTCAGTTACACCCCACAAAAAGTGGATCTGACTTCCACATCAGATAAAGCAAGTGTATTCTATTTATAGGATATTTAATTATTTTAAATCCATTTCTTTGGGGACAAGAAACATTAATGTAAGTATTTTAATCAGTCTAACTGATTTAAAACACATAGACTAGGAGATCTAGGTATAACTTGTAATCCTGATCTTAGAATCAACATTGTTTTTATCAAAACTCGATGAAGTCAATCCATCTATAAATAGATGATGCAATAATTCATTAGAATGTGTGTGTGAGAAGGAAAAAGAGAGAGGAGAAAAGAACGAGCACATCTATGGATTGAATTGAGAGTTTCAAGAACAAGAACATCAAAAGGAGGATTTGGTTAGCAAAACCAAGAACAGAGGAAACCGATAATCAGAGGTATTAATCAATCACAATTAGGTGATAATATTTTTCATGTAAACTATATTAGATCTGTATCAGCAATAGGAGATTGCATTTACCAGGTGTAAGATAGAAAATGATGTTGATAGAATAAGAGTGTTTTGATACTCAAATCACTTATCACATTAAATTTAATGTTTAGAGTGGAGGGATAAATAAGAAAGTCCCCTTTATTCTCAAATGCACAAAGGAAGGATCCAAATTGATCAACCCAGAAAGGATCAATGCATAAATGAATCAATCTATTGGAAATAAGAATAAAGAAGGAGATCCTAGGTTTCCCTCTTAAAA